>JAPFFP010000098.1:4432472-4452101 GCA_026153255.1 Solanum medicagineum
CTATGGAAAAACTTGGTGTTGTTATCCCCTTGTTTCAGCCAGTTCACTCTTGATCTTTGTCTCCAAGCTATTTCCTCAAATTTAGCTATGTTTTCAAACTCTACAAGAAGATCTGCTTTCGCGAGAATCTCTTCTTCTCTTAAAGCCCTATGGTCCTGAATCACTTCCAGTTCTGCCAGTTGGTTCAAAATGCTCTGTTTCTGGATTTCTTAAATTCCCATGCGAGGTTTGCTCCATTCGTTCAATTATCCCTTAAGAGCTTTCAGTTTGAAAGCCAAGATAAAATTTGGCCTCCCTTCGCAGACAAAGGAATCCCACCACCCCTTAACTATATCCACAAAACCTTCTGTTTGCAACCACCAATTTTCGAATTTGAAATAAGATCTTCTAGGTTGCCAATTCCCACTTCGGAGCATTAGTGGAGTGTGATCAGAACCCACCTTACTCAGAACAGACTGCTTTATGTTCCTGAATTCCTCATTCCATCATCTGAGAATAAAAACCTATCAAGCCTGGCCGTAATATCATGTCTATCCCCTTTCCTCCAAGTATAATTTCCTCCTACCAAGTGTGGATCATGTAATCCCATATCCTCAATGAAATCAGACAAATCAATCATTGCTCTTGTGGTTCTGGAGCAATTCTTCTTTTCTGATGGGAATCTGACCGTGTTAAAATCCCCACATACAACCCAAGGACCATCAAACAACCCTCTAGCTGCACCTAGTTCCCACCATACCTTTCCCTTTCTTCTCTGTTATTTGGAGCATAAATACCTGTTAAGAACCAAGAAAAATCTTGAGTCTTCCTTGTGAACCTACAGGTTAGAGAATATGCCCCCAAACGACTAAGTTCTCCTTCCCACACCCTCTCGTCCCAGAGCATTAAAATACCTCCCCTCGATCCACTAGCTTCCAGCTGTGTGAATCTGATCCCTTTATTAGCCCACAGATCTTTCTCCACCTCCTTAATATCTCCTTGTAATTTCGTTTCCTGGAAGCAGTAGACATCAGCTTTCCGTTCACAAAATAAATTTTTGATAATACACCTTTTGTTTGCCTGATTCAGGCCTCTCACATTCCATGATACAATGGATAAGTTCATTGATCAAGGCTTATGTGATATCTCCCCTTGCTCCTAGTGCCATTGCTCCTGAAATTGCTCCCACACTCGAGCCTTTTTAATTCTTTGGATCTCTTTGCCGCCGGAGTCTTTGTTTTGTTCTCTGTATCCTGCAAGTTGTTTTTCCACATACTGTCTATCTTCAAGAAAAAAGTGGCTGCTTCCTCTCTGCACCCCTTGATGTCAATGCCGAGTTCTTTGGCAAGTTTGAGAATATTCTGATGAATCCATATAGGGATGTTAAAATTTGGATCTTCGCCTTCATCTGGTAAATGGTGGTTTAAAGGGATTGCATCTTCTATTGCCAAAGAGACCTCTTGCATAGCTCTTTGATCTGAAACACTGGTGTTTTCAACTATTATTTTTCCCTCTTCTTTGTTCTTTTGTATAGCGTCTTCTTCCTTAGCTTTTTTCTGCTCCTGCTCTGTTATTTCTCCCCCTTCGCATTGCAGAGCTACCATAGCCCTTGTTGATATCGTTTCAAGCTCAATTGTAATTGGGTCTGCAAAAAAAGATGGAGGTTCTTTCTCTAGCCCAAAAGAAACAAAATGGGCCAGAAGGTCTGGGCCCAGATTTTTCTTTTCCTCAGGCCCTAAATTCTTTTTAATAGGATAGTGAGATGGGGCCCCAGTCTCACATGACTCCTCACGCTCCGGAACAACTGGCCAATTTAAAATATCTGGGTCATAAGAAGAACCCACGTGCCCTGAGACCTCTGTATGACCTAAAAGACTTTTCTCTCGAAGTCCGTTGGTTCTTTCCTCAGACCGTAGGTTCTTTGGATGAGCTTTGCGACTTTCCTCCATGACCACCCTCATCGGCATCTCCACCCAGATCGGGATTTTGAAGGTTAAACCATTGTGCGACAGTTCGACTGACTTCGGAACTTTGTCACCATCTCCTCTTACTTTAATCCTAGCTCATTTGAGGTGATTTCGAAGTATCGTTTCTTCTTCAGTTGCGATCCAGCCTCCACATAAGTTTTCGATTTCACGGAAAACATTTTGTGACCAAAGTTGGAGCGGTAAACCAATGACCCTGATCCAGACCTGCTCCAGCCTTTTGCAGGTGGTGTTAGAAGTCGGCGACCACCACTGCATGTTGAATTTGTGGGACTTCCAAAACCACTTTCCCCTTACAATGTGATCGGCGGTTGTTTTGTTGGGGAGCTCAAAGAGGAAAGGATTTTGGCCCATATCGTAGATATTGATGCCGTGCTCATGTTTCCATGTGTTTGCCACCCACCGCCGAATCTCTGACAAAGGAGCATCAGATAAATCCTCCGGAAGACTTCCAATCACACTTCTTGCTAGCGTATCATTCTGAGTTAAACCAGCCGTATTTGTAATTAACAATTTCTTCCCTTGTTGAATCTTAGGTGCATTTATTTCTCTTGTGGACCATTTGTTGTTTCTGACAGCCTCTGAGTATGAGGGGCCCTCCTCCCTTTCCCTGGGCACCCCCTTAACAGCCTTCTATATCTTAGCATTTAAGAATCTCTTAATTTTGGTGGCTATGTCTAGCCACCCTGAGTTTAGTGTCCACTCGGGAATAAAAATAACTGCTCTCCTGCTTTCCATGTTAAGGATGCTGACATATCGGCCAAATTTGTTGAAGTTTCTGGAACAAATTATCTCTAAGAACTATCCCGAAACTTCCATCTGCGGACTGAGTTTCCATGCCCTTTCGATGCTTCTTTCAAAGCATACACTAGCCACTCCATATTCTTCTGGCTTATACTCATACGGGTAATCATTTTGTGACCTCGTTCGACCCAATCATACCATATTTCTGCTCTAGAAATTACTTTGGTGATATCATATGATTTGAATCCCATGGCAAAGTAGATGGTATCGTCCCCCATTTGTGGGAAAAGATGTGGTAGAAGAAGAGAAAGGAGAGGTGGGAAGGATTATGAGATTTAGACAGAAGAAATGAAAGAATTTTCTGGTAGGAGACGCCGGAACGGAGACAACAACAACACTAATAGATATTAACCTATATCAACACAATAATTTTCATGTTCATGTTCTATTTTTGCTGGGTAACAAAATAAAAATCCTTCGTTTATATTCTATCTTCAGTGTTTCTAATTTTGCCAGTTGCATGAAGGAAAAGCAGTTGATAATCCTACTTCTCTGTCTTTCTTCATCATTCTTCTGTCTATAATCTTTTTTGATATACCAAGTATTCACATATGGTGCTTCTTCCAGTAGCACATGCATAATGTCTCCACTTGTTTCTATTTATCATTCACTTTAACTCCTATAAGAATCTTTTGATTGGTCTCTTAACTCCTGTTAACTTGTATTGGCACTAAAGCAAAAATCAGCTCCAAATGTACCATAACAAGGTAGTCTATACTAGTAGTTGATGCCTTCTGCTCCCAATTTCATCTTTCATTTCTAGTTTCTCTCATTATGCAAGTGGTAGCTCCTTTGCATTTTTTGAGTTCCATTGGAGAGCTTTCTATTTCGAGAAGTTCTATCAGAGCAGCTCATTGCCCGAAGTACTTAACAAATATGATGTTTGGTTGTCATGTTAAATCCTTTTTCAAGGAATTATTTTAAGCTTGATAGGTTAAAGTTTCGTCTGGAAGTTAGAAGTGGGGATTTTTTAAATTTTGGTGGTTGTTTCAAGATCCTTTGAGGTATGCATGATCTTTTACTATGCACCTCCTCTTTCCATCACATGTTAAAAATTAGAGAGGTTACCTAGTTGTTCAAGATCTTGCATGTTTTATGATTTAAATAAATGATATCGAAAAATATATTCAAAATAATAATAAACAAAAGAGGAAGGAAGGCATGCATTTGCGTTGATAAGACAATGGATCTTCATGTGATTTTATGCCAAAAGCTAGCTATTGAGGTGAGCATTGCCCATGAGTCATATGACCATACAAAGAGACTAAGTTTTCTCATCTTCGTCGATGTGGGGCTCAACATCCCCGCATTCTTAGGATTGGACATTTGGAGCATGAGCAATATAAGAGGGGGACCCAATATTGGGTAGACAATGCAGTAGGATGAGTCTAACTTTGATTACCATGAAGCAATAGAGAATTTCCCTCTAACATTTCGAAAATGGGCTCCTAATTGCCACTATTTTAGATATTTTCTCCTTAACATTACAATGGTTACTTTTTGTTGTAACCGTGTTACTTGGGCTCTACAAAAATGTCAACGGGTGCATGTCAGATTCTCCAAGACAGTGTGTATTTGGAGAATACGTCACGGTTTTGAAGAGTCCACATGATATAGTATAGCAATTTAAGGGACTAAGGAGTTACTTGACTTTTTAGGCTCTTATTTTGATTTCTCTCGACCATTTAACCAAAACCCTTATCTCTTTTTACCACCTTCAATCTGCTTGCTGCCCCGTTTCATATTCCCAACTTTGGTTGTAGCTGTGACTTTTGCCAGCATTGTCCTCTCTGTAGATCGCCACAACGTGTATTCCAAGTGCT
Organism: Solanum medicagineum; assembly: GCA_026153255.1. Taxonomy (NCBI): domain Eukaryota; kingdom Viridiplantae; phylum Streptophyta; class Magnoliopsida; order Solanales; family Solanaceae; genus Solanum; species Solanum medicagineum. The sequence goes on from JAPFFP010000098.1 coordinate 4,437,064, forward strand.
TTCTCCATTTTCTTTCTCTTTGGGTATACATTGTTTTGCCCTTCGATAATTAAAGAAAGTCTTTTTCCTTTTTTATGCTAGCGATTTTCTTGGTTGCTCTCCACAAGCGATGTTCACATATAGATTAGTGATGCACATACCTACTATCAAAATCAATCATTTCTCTTAAATCACAATCAAATAGAAAAAGTTGCATTGGACAAGAACAAGGGTGATATTTAGAATTGCAACAATTACAAGGGTATTAAAATGTTGAGCCATGCCTTTAATGTTTGGAAGAGGGTGAGGAAAGATGTGTCCATTTCTGAGAGCTAGTTTGGATTCATGCCAAGGTGTTCAACAAGGTGGTCATGCCAAGGTGTTCAACTGTTGAAGCCATTCATAGTGTGATGACTGATGGAGAAATATAGGGAGAGAAAAAAAGACTTGCATTTGGTGTTCATTGACCTTGAAAAGGCCTACTTTGAAGTTGTGTATGAAGTCATCTGGCAATATTTGAAGTCTAAGGTGTACTGATGTCTTATATTAGAGTGATAAAAGACATGTGTGATGGAGCCAAGTCTTGGATAAGAACTATTGGAGGAGACCTGGAGCACTTTGCAGTCGAAATGGGGTTACATTAGGAATCTGCAATAAGCCTATTTTATTTGCCTTGGTGATGGATAAAATGATTTAGCATATTCAGGGTGAGGTGTCACGGTGTATGTTATTCGCAGATGAGGTTGTTTTGATCGAGGAAACTTTTGAGGGAGTCAACGAGAAACTGCAGACATGGAGTCAAACTTTTGAGTTTAAAGGTTTTAGCTTGAGTAGAACCAAGACAAATACAAAGTATTTGGAGTGTAAATTTAGTGATAGACACATGGGAAGTCAGATTTGATACTCAAGTTATCCCCAGGAGTGGAAGATTTAAGTATCTGGGGTGTAAGATTCAAGGAAATAGGGAGATCAGTAATGATGTCACACATTATATTGGTGCAGTGTGGATGAAGCGGAGCCTTGCATCTGGCATCTCGTATGACAAGTAGATACCACCAAAACATAAAAGTAAGTTTATATAGTTGTGGTTAGATCGACTTTGTTGTATAGAGTAGAATGTTGGCCAATCAAAAACTTTCATGTTTAGAAGATGCTAGTGGCAGAAATAAGGATGTCGAGATAGATGTGTGGACATACTAGAATTGATAGAATTAAGAATGAGGATATCCGAGACAAAGTGGAAGTGGTCTCCATGGTAGACTAGATGAGATAAGGGAGACTGAGATGTTTGGGCATGTGAAGAGGAGATGTTTAGATGATCCAGTAAAGAGGTGCAAGGGTATACTGTGGCCAAAGAGAGGCGAAGGTGGGCCGTAGAAGTATTGAGGAGAGGTGGTTAGGTAGGACATGGTGCATGTTGAGCTTACAGAGGACATAACCTTGTTAGATAGGAGAGTATGAAGCTTGTGTACTAGGATAGAAGGTTAGTAGGTAGTGGACTTTTTTGGAGTTTCGAGAGTTTAGGCTTGTTGGTGTTTGTCGTTGTACTAGTCATATTACTCTTGCTTATGGTATCTATCATCGTTTGTTGTTTACTGTGTTTTTAAGAATCACATCGTTATGTTGTTCATATTCCTTTTATAGGTTTTGCACTATTTTCTTTGTTAGTTGCTATGTTCTCTAGATTGTTTTATTCGTCTTTGTACTTGAATTTGTTGCTCTTGAAATGAGGGTCTTTCAGAATAGCCTTTCTACCTCCACGAGGTAATGGCAAGGTCTACGTACACTTTGCCCTTTACATGACATATTTAAGACAACATGATTCAAACAACATTTTGGTACATATATATTTGGTTTAAGATCAGAACATTCAAAAGTTCCTTACTTTCGTAAATTTCGTGTCAAGTCAAACTATGACAAACAAATTAAAACGGGGAAGTGTTAGTTGTGCTAATTAGGGCCCTACTTTAGCATATTTAGAAAACCATAAATAAAATTAACCTTGGGCCTAACTCAACACAAAAGCTAGCTCTTTGAAGGCAACCCGAGGGAGGTGCTCCCTTGTAGCACCCTACTCCTCCTTTTATAAGTAAGCAGTCAACTCCTTTAGGAGGACACACATACCACCCAGAGCCTTCTCTTTTGTGTCCAAGTCACTCCCACTCTCGCAGTAAGTACCATGGATATCCCAATCACCTTGTTTCCCCCACTTGGGGACAAGCTCACATTACTGAGCGCTGTTCATTAGCCATGCCAGAGAGCATCATTGTGATGAAACCCAAATATCTGAGTATACTTCTTGACAGCCAGTTGAGCCTTAACTCAGTCAACTTAAGTGCCTTACCCCGATTTGAGTGTCTTAGTTTAACTGGCCATAGTTCATAAAATAAAGATAAACATTTGAATCTTGTGGTCTTAAAAGACGTATGTAGTTCTTTAATCTTATGGTCTTAAATTTGCCCTGCTGAATGTTGTAATTGAAAAACTTTACTAGATATATAAGGATATACTCTTTGTGGGACCAATAACAAATGAAAGTAAGACATTTAAATTGGGACGGAGGGAGTGTAAAACAATTCCAAGTACACTGTTAATGACATCTGAGGGGAATTGGAGACTGATTTCAATCTGCATATGACAAAATCCAAGCTTAAAAGGCTAAGTTGATGGCCCTTGAGAAGTTAGATGGGAGTTCAAGGATGAGTATAATAAGCTTGAAGCATATGGGCAAGAATTAGGAGTGTCTAATCCAGTGAGATGGAACATCTAAAAAGTGCATCCAAGTTCTCAAATATACCTAAGTTGATGGCCCTTGAGAGTTGAGAAGTTAGATGGGAGCTCAAGGATGAGTATAATAAGCTTGAAGCATATGGGCAAGAATTAGGACAGTCTAATCCAGTGAGATAGAACATCTAAAAAGGGTATCCAAGTTCACAAATATACCTAGCCTTGGGATCAGCTTTTTTCAGTCTTCCCATACTTATTAGCCATTGATAGTAGTTCATTATCCTTCTAGCTTCCTCAATATTAGAAAATGTCATATCCTTCTCCCAATGTTGTGAAAGGCGATCGCCTTATCGCCAATGGTGAGAGGCGAGGCAACCCTTCATCGCCTTTTAGCTTTGTGGCGAGGCGATCTTCAAAAGACGATGCCATGGCGAGAAAGGCGAGAAAGGCATTGCGTTTTGTATATTTTTTTGAAAGGCGACCAATTTAGGGTTTTAAAAGTTAAAAGTTAATTTAGGGTTTCTTTCCAAATTTGCATAGTTGCACTCTTGGACTTAGACTGCGACTCCAACCAAACGAACCAAGTAGACTTCTCCAATGACCAGCCAAACTTTTCCTGAGACTCCAAAGCCCAACCAATACGTCTTTCTTCTTTTCTTCTTTCAGATTTCTTCTTCATGTGTTCCGTTTTCCTCCCCCCTTCTTCTTCTTCTTCTTCTTCTTCTTCAGACTTCACACTTTCTTCTACCTCTGTATTTTCCTCAATGTTTTGACTTTTCTTTTGTTTTTTTTTCTCATTCAAGTTCTACACTTTTAGTATCTACCATCTATTATCAGTTTTTGAATTGAAATATTTGCTAATATGCTATTGAGATTGAAATTTTGATATTTATATATGCAATTAAATATTTTAATTTTTTGGTAGCAATTTGACGCTGTACTTAAAAAACTCTAGTGCCTCACCACTTGCCTCGCCTTGTGGCTACTGACCCTTGTCGCCTTTTGCCATCCGAAAACTGCCTTCTCCAACTCCTTATAATTCTCCAACCTATCACTTACTACCCACCTCCTCAGTTTGCTAATAACCTCAAGGCCTTCATCATACTCAACATCAAAGTCATAGTACTGATGACATGCTCATTATCAGATGCTACCTCAACATCTACATGATGTGTTCCAATATGATGCAAAATGTCATTACTATGGACAATCAAATTTGTCTCAATTGCAGCAAACAGATGTATAATTCTAAACTCATGACAAAATAAGGCTTTGCAAAGCCCTAATACCATCATCTCCAGCAATTATAGAGTACCTACCCAAAGGTCTAGCAACTAACAATTGTTTAACTTCAGTAAACCCTAGCTCTTTATTAATTCTCTACAGAAGTCTTATAGCAGGTTTGGGTGCATCAACTTCTTACCATGGAATAACTGAGGAGAAAAGCCCCATTCAGCCCCACTGCAAAAAAACACGTCCACTTTGTCAATCATGCTTCAATAAATTTCACCTGCAAAGGAAAAAAAAAAAAGCAGAGAGTACATCAGCAACATACATAGGATATACGAAATTTGTGTATGAGAAACTCTAGAATAAATACACATTTTGGGACTACAAAAGAAAGGAAATAGACCATAGGAACACTGAAGCTTTACATATTATGTTTTTACAGAGACAAACAAGAAACCCCACATTAACAGATTCTCTACCCACTACATTGGATAACTATTTTCCTATTTAAATAGAGAACTAACCTTGATGAGCCATTCCCTTTGTCCTTCAGAAAGGAGCTATGAAGCCTCCTCTGGCAATAGTCTTCGCCTCAATCAATCACCAAAAGAACTGAATTAGGGGTTACAGCTTTGGGCCTGGTTGGCTAAGTTAATTGAGGAGAATGGATTATGGGTTTGGGTAAAAAGGGTACTGGGTTGGGTTCTAATATGGAGTGGTTAAAGCTAATTGGGATGGGTTTAAAATAAATGGAACATGTTAGTGATGTTACCTGTTTAATTTGATGACATGTGTCCAATTCAGTATTTTCAAACCAAAAATGGGTATATAAAACTGGTTATTTAAGCCGTTAGTGGTAAGTGGCACGAGTGTGCAAATTGTGTCATGGCGACGACAAAAATATGCACAACTATTAGCGAGTGGTACTGCAGAGCCATTTCTCATAGTTCACCGTCAGGTTTGATTGTTTCCCCTTTTAAAACAAATTGGTCAGTCTCGTCATGCAGGTGGTTTAGTGGTCATGCTAATATGCCTAGTGGCAACTGAGGTAGGTTCTCATAAATCCTATAGGGCCTCAACTTTGATTAAGAAATCAAATGCTGGGATTGCAAACAAGTAGGTGACAAGAAAGCTCTTGTTGTCCGAAAAAGAAACATGTACCTTTTTTCTGGACCAAACCGTAGCACTACTGTCAAGGGCTTAACACGATTGACCCCATGGTATCAGAGCCCTATTTATTGATATATTCTACGCAATCATTTTCCATATAGGACACTAGATACATTGTATTCTAACATAGTTGAAACTTTTCCTTAAGGCTCTTGTTAAGGTCTGGAAGGCAATTTCATTTGATAACAAAGAGATCAAAAATTGGATAGTCTCTTCGTACTTCCATTGAAGATGGATTCATTTTTATAACACCATTGTTGAGGAGAACAACTTGTTCTTGAAATCATTCATGGCTACAGAGATAAACATAATCATACTTCCAGTTTTGACATGACCTGGTTGTTGATTTACAGCAACAAAGGGGAGGAAAGTGGAGAATCCATCTGGGGTGGCAAAATAAGGGCAAGTACGATGAATAAAGTGAGATAAGTCATGTAGTTATAGCTCAATGATGGGTTAGTGACCTTGACCTAGAAATTTTTTATCTGGTTTATTGGACCATATTTCCACTGACTTTAAGATGGGTTTGTTATACAATGTTACTTGGTTGAGTTAAAAGGAATTACAAGCATATGATGCTAGTGAATGTGAAGGAAAATGTTGCAATTGACCTAAGCCAGTCAAAACAATTCGTACAAAATATTTGATTGATGAGTTAATTGGTTTTGTTTCAATCTCTCAGCTGTATTTGTGTTAATTTCTTTGAGTTTTGGTGTTAAAAAGAGGATAGAGAAAAAAAGAAGAGGAAGGAGATGAGGCAATCATTGAAGGTGGTATGAACGCGACCATAGCAGGTGGGGGAGGATGAGAAACAGCATGAATTAAGTTATATCAACCAAAAATTATGTCTTTATGTACTTAAAGTTTAGGTGAAAGACATGCACGTCTCATGTCAGTGACACTTGTGCACAAGATATACTTTTGTCAAGTGCAAGTGTTCAAATAATAACTATGAAAGTCACAGGTGTCTAACTGAAGATCGATGTCAAGTTTGAGGGCTTATCTATGTATTTGCCCATGATGTTTGTTGTTGGCTTGGTGCTTTTCCAAATGTAAATATGTGGAATATAAAAAGAAATAGAAACGCCATTTCAACTTCAGGGAAAAATAATAAGTTACCAAGTTCACACGCATGCAAAAAAAACTTCAGGACCATATTTGCTTTGTTTTACTATGGATGAAGATGAATAAGTGGACCACTCTTTTCATGAAGGGCTGGATAGATGGGAAGAAAGCAGTGAGTACTTTATCTCTACTGGCATTTGAACCACTTCATTGACCATTATGCCACACCCTAGCATACATATTTCGAGCAGTGATAGATGTGATTATTTTGAAGTCCGTTAAATAACAATTTGGGATACTTCATAGAATCAATGTCGTTATTCTCTGTATTAATCTGGTTCTCCTTACTTATATAATTGTGTTACGTATTGCACATATGCTAATTCCAAGGTCCAGTTTCTTCTATCCTTTGAAACTCGTTCTTGGCAATTATTTGTCTTTGGAATTACTATTCTTGCTTGTATTTATCAAATAAAAAAATAAATACTCGTTTTGCTTGTGTAAGACTATGATTTTATAGTTTGTTCTTTAACAAGTTATTCGTGTCATAACAAATAGTTTCCTTTGGCTCTTCTTTATTCAGCTTTACACTAAGGAATCATCTAGGAGCTGGAAACTAGCGGGAGCGGATACAAGCGGCTCTCTGAAAATCAAAGAGCCAGCTGCAAATATTGTCCTCCTAGATTATGTCTCGTCAGGCAAATGGAAGGACATCGTAGATTTCGATGATCATCTGGATGACATTAGCAAGTAACAAATACATACTATTATCTGCTTGCGCTCTGCTTATTGTCCCACATTGTCCTTTATGATTTACTTATGATTTCTTCTTCTGCTAATTCATTTCGGTAGGGACTGGCTGAATCCGGAGCTCTTCAAGTGAAGTGTCTACGGAGGATGACACAATTATCCTGTTGTTACCGCGTGTGATATTTGGTGTTTATCCCTCCAGCATAGTTGCTGTGTTTTATGAAGAAAAGAATCTAATGGCTCTGGATTCGCAGACCGAGGATGATTACCAATTCCCTAATGGCTCTGAAGTATTATAGAAGACAGTTTCATATCGTCGCAGAATTATGCGTTTCTAATAGGCCAAACAAGATTCTTGAGGGTGACAACTCAATTTTGTAATGAATGGAACCATAAGTTTTTATTTAGAACCATAAATCATTTTGCATGCTTGTTAATGGATGGTTGTTTTTAGTTCTCAAATCTGATGACATGTTCTTTCATTGCATGAAAAAGCACTTCATTGTGGAATATTGATGCTTGGAAGTCGTGTTGTAGCGTCTTATATCATTGTACATAATTTGATTATTGTTTTTTTTTTTCTGAAAAAAAAACAGTTTTCTAATTCAATGTCATGGACCCCATTTGTCACTGGTCAAAAATTAAGGAGACTGCAATATTAAAACAAAAAAGGGAAAAAATTGGACACCAATGCTTCAGAAGAGTGAAGAAATAATAGGGTCGATTGATAGGGTGAAATAATAAGAAACAACCTCTCTATCTTGTGAGGTAGTGGTAAAGTTTGTGTACATTCTTGTAAGGTTTGGTCAAATTAGCGCCCATTTCTAAAGGTGCTTGAATTTCATGTTATAGGGGGACATGTGCGTCTAACGTTTAAGAGGGTCGAGTGTATACATGTTTTGGGTCAAATTGAGGAAATTACGGCCTTGAATAAAGTAAAACAATTGAGGTGCTTGCAAGACTTAAGAAGCTAGCAGGTGAGTCACCTACTTGCTTAACTTAAATTTGTTAGCTAAACGGAGACGAGGCTCGACGTCGAATTGCCCAAGTCCGATTATGAATAAAGTTCGTGTTAAGGGTGTAAATTTTTCCCATGTTTTAGCATCACACATGGATTATATTTTCAGCCCAAAAAAGATTTAAAAAGGGCCCAAAGACATCACAACCCACTTGACCATTTGGGCCCAAAACTAACTGAGAGAAAGTTGAAAATGGGCAACCCAAGCCCATCAATTTTGGAACCCAATTAGGCCCAATTCTGAGGGCCAAGCTGCTGCATCACCAGCCCCTTAATATGTAATAATGTGTGGTCAAAAGTGCTAGAGGAGGTCGGCCAAGGAGGCTTTTTAAAAAGGGATAAAAATAACACTAAATTCATTTCAACTTAGACAAGAAAAATCTGCTTTCTTGGTTTGTTGGCTCACGTCCATCATGACTTCTTGGGTGTTGTACTAAGACTGTTTTAATACTGTTTGTTTGTGTAAATGTTGCTGGAACAGTTTGGTTAGAGTTGGAATAGGTTTGGAGTTATTGATGTCGAAATGTAGCGAAGGGAGGTAACGTCATGCTGTCCATTTGTAGGTTGTGTAGAATTGTTATGTGTTGTGCTTTGTGGGCTGTTGTAAGGCTATTATGGCACTAAACTAGGCTGCACATGATGTGTACATGTGAATGTGTGTTAGAAAATACGATTAGGGGCGTAAAGGTTGAAAGAATACGCTCGAGTTTATAAATACCCGCTTGCTGTCCGTGTATTGTTTTGTTATGTGATTGGGCTGCCAAGCTGTGTCTATTGGTTATTAATGCTAGTTCTATCACCTACTATGTTGTAGATAAATATTTGGAGGAAGGGAAAGTTATCTCGAGATAGTAACGAGGTCGTACAACGAGGTATGTAAGGCTACTTGATTTTTTCATTAGCACGAAATCTAGATTCTTCATTGGCACATAAAGACACTTGTCAACTCCGGGACAACTATTAACCGTGTCTCCACTCTTTGACATGTTCACATGCTTCTATATATAGTCACCTTCAAATCTGTATACATGCTTGGATGCCAAGTTACATGGGTTCTTGTTACTAAATAAAGTTCACGAGTTGTTCCATGTCATACACATTTCATTATTTGTGTAACGTACTCTTTTCATTGTCATATTGTCTTATATGATTATCTGCATGTCACATGCTACATATACAGTTCCACAGCTCCAATATTATGACCACCAAAAGAATCATCTCAAAGGTAATGGAAAGATAAAGTACATTGTTTATTGATGGGTGGTAGCCCGAGGGTGGAAGAATTACCTAGCCAGGGACGATCCTATCACGGGTGGTAGCCCAAGGGGTTAAGGAAGAACCTAGTCAGGGACGATCCCGATACAGTTTACCACTGATCAGTTGGTCATTTGTACTACAGCTGTGCACAGATTATACAGTAAAGGTAAAGTAATATAAAGAACATAAAGTACATGATTCCAAAGTATAACCAAAGGTGGTCTCTAATCTTGCACTAGTGCATGGTCCTATTTGAGCTATTACTTCACATACAATATATCATGCCTTACATATTCAGTACATTATCTCGTACTGACGTCCCTTACGGGGGACCTGCATTTCATGCTGTAGGTACAGGTGCTAGTAGATCCCCCAAGTAGGAGTACAGGACATCTAGTTGCTGATATCAAGCTCCAGGTTGCTTCGGGGCTTTGTGGGTGTCTAGAGCTTATATGTTTACATTGTGCAGTTAGTTGAGGCAGGGCCTGTCTCGACCCTTGTCGGATACTTTCTCTTATCTAGAGGCTTTGTAGACTATGTAAATCAAATGTAACGGCCTAGTCATATGCATTTCCTTTTGTCTTGTTATCACTGTTTATCTTCTTAAAGACATGTCAAATGTAGAAAGACCTTATAATATGTATAGCAAGCACATAGATATAGGTTGGTTCTCCCGGGCCTTACCGGCAATGGGTGCCAGTCCGCCCTAACGGGATTTAGGGCGTGATAATTCGACCCTCCTCAGATCCCACTTGTGGGATTCCATTGGGTATATTTTTGTTGTTTATTAATAGGGTGAAATAATAAAGTTGAGATTAGCTATTATGTGATGTTTCTAATCAACCATTTAATTTGTTGCAATGACACTTGCAACTCAACTTGGTAGGTGAGGATTTTGCTAAGCATATTCAAGGTTTGGATAAAAATTGATCTAAATCGAAAAAAAATTCAATTTGATTTTCTTTGGGGTTTAATTTGATTCGACTTTAGTTTTAAAAAAATCGATAGTGATTGGTTTGGATTTGAGTTTGTTCAAAAAATCGAAGAAATAACCAAATTGAACTGACAAATTATATACATATATTTTAGATTATATATACACAATACATTATTTTTAAAAACAATTTTGAAAATCTTATGTACGTTTCCATCAAACTTTATTTTAAATCTATTTGTGAAAGCTTATATGATCCAGACGAGGATGTTCATTTTATTGATTTTATGTATATGAATGTCAATACAATTTTTGGTGGGACTAAAAATGTCACTATTACTTTCTTTTAGGCCAAAATGGTGAATTTTGAAACTTTGCTCACAATAAATTTTATTAGTTGTTTTAACTATTTTCGTTTTAAATGGATTGTTGTTTCTTTTTCTGCATTTTGATGCATAATTGCTTTTATTTTTGTGTATGGATTAATAACTAAACCAAATCAAACTGAAACCGATAACAACCAAATCGATAAATGCATATTATGATTGATTTGATTTGGTTAGATTTGAGCATTTAAAAATTGATCAAGTTAATTTAATTCTAATTTTAACTAATAATCAACCCAAACCGATCCATGAACACCTTAACCTTCGCAATAAATCATTTTACATCTTTAAGAAAACATTAGTGAAATATTTTAATCATTCCAAAGTCATAATAACACAGGTTGAAAAGTCTTTTTAAGTACATAAACACTAGAACTAATGATATGATTTGAGAATATCTAATTCAAAAGAAATAAGATAGTATGAAATTAAATATTTTTTCTATTCCATTTTATATAACATTTTTTTTAGTCAATTTAAGAAATAATGTCACTTTACTATAATTAAAATAATTTAATTCCAAAATTCCCCTTACAGCCACATAAATAACTAAGGATTGTTCTTAACCACAAATTTTAAAAGTCTTATTATTTTCTTAAATATCTTACCAAGAGCACAATGCAACATAAAAGAAGAATGAGAAAATTTATTATTTGAATGATATTAGGGGGAAATGGACAAAAAAAAAAAAAGAAATAGATTGGTACCTGTACACGGTGCTGCAAACCATTGAACAACTCATCCTAAATCTCCACAAGCCTCGCTTTTAAGGTTGCATATTGATTGGTTCGGTTCGATTTTAAAGTTTATCGATTCGATATATCAATTATTGATTTGTAGTGTACGTAGGAATGCTAAACCATTACAGAGTCATCAAGTTATTGACTTATTAATTATTGATCTATCAGTTATTGATCATTATCTATTTGTTTTACAAATTTTTTAAAATCAAATTTATACTGCTAGACACTTTGTCTAGTAGCCTTTTATTAATATAAAAATCCTCAATAGGGAAAAGTACAAGCAAAAGGGGGCCAAACCTTACGTTATCAATCCTAATATGGTAATGAATCTCTACTAATTAACAATTATGACAAAAATAAGACTAGAGAGAACTAGGTATTCTATGACCATTATTGAGTTTGTAATATACTGTATGATGATATTACAAATGAGGATGCTCAAATAGTGACAAAATATAAAAATCAAGAAGAAAGTTGAGTTATCAACCTTCATCTTCCTTTTACAAATGTATAAATTAAAAAAATATACAACTTGACATAATCCTCAGCATAATAAGAAGTCTTGATCGGTAGAACTGACTTTGCCTTTTTTATCCACAGTTACCCAAATGGAGTTGTGTTGCTTCCGAGTACGGGAGAAACCCACTACAAAGTTCATGTTTACATCTTCCCATTTTCAAGTTGGTATTTCAATATCTTGGTCTTGACCACCCGACCTTTGATGTTCAACCTTCACTTGGCGGAAATTGGGACATCCTCCACAACCTTGCTATTTCTTTCTTCATGTCATTTTACTAATACACCTCTCTCAAATTTCTATACATTTTGATGGATCCCAGATCAATAGAATATTAAAAATTAATAGCTTCACTCAAAATTAATTTTCTGATGCCATCAATATTCAGAACACACGGGTCTTGTTAACGGAGTACACCATTTTCCCCTTGTGAGAAGACCTTTACCTTCTTTTTGACCATCAACTTTTTCAATTCAATCAATATTGGGTCCAAGCCTTACTTTGGTTTGACATCTACTATCAATGATGACTTAGATCCGTTTTGCACATGTAAGTCACCTTCATTGGAGCCACTCACCCTTACCCCAAACGGGTCAATTGGTGCACATCCCTCGCCAATTATCTCTTACCATTCTCAACATGAGCCACACTTCCCATGGATATTCTATAAGTGCATCATTCACAATATTTGTCTTGCTCGGATGATATAACACTCATGTCATAATTCTTGAGGTGTGTGAGCCCTCTTTTTTCCTCAAATTTAGATCCCTTTGGCTAAAAATATATTGTAAAACTCTTGTAATCGGTGAACACATCATAAAGATAGTGTTGCCATATCTTCAAAGCAAACACCACAACCACTAGTTCGAGGTCATGAGTTGGATAGTTCCTTTTGTGTACCTTCAATTGCCTAGAAGTATAGGCTATGACTTTGCCATTTTGCATTAGGAACCACCCAAAGCGACATGTGAAGCATCACAATACACCCCAAACTCATCCAAACGGTTACACCCTATAAATTATCAAAATACCCCTAGATGAAAGATTGCTAGCATAACGCATCATCCCAAACTCTTTTTGGCAAATCCAAGGTCAAAATGTTGATCAGGATGAGAAATTATGTGAGAAAATGGTCTCGGTTGAATTCTAGGCGAACCGAGTCAAAAGATGACTTCTTCGAAGCATAATCACACAACCAGAAGAGTATTGCGACGAGTCCACATCGCGGACCTGCTCGTCATAATTCATTTTTAAGTTTTATTTCTAAAATGCACTGGACAAGTGCGATTTTATAGAAATACACATAAAACGCATTCAATGAAGTGATTTATGAGTTATTTTATAGAAAAATAGTTTCTGAATGCGTTTTAAGTTTTTCGTCAAAAAATGAACTGAAATGGAACAAGTCCGCATCGCGGACTTACTCCATCACGGTACTTGATATTTATTTTTAAAAACAAGGGCATTCTAGTCTTTTCTCACCCATCCTAGACCAAAATCCTATCGTTTTCACCCTAAAATCAGTAACCTACACATATTCTTTTTCACTTCACGTAATTCATTTAGAGAAAAACAATTAGGGAGAGTTGAAGAAGAGCTTGGGTTTGAGAAAATTTCTCAAATTCTTCGAGAAATCTCGTGTCCAGGTATGTAAGGACACCTAAAATTCTATTTTCATATTTAACCTATATTTCTTATCAAGAATTCTAGTCAAGAGTCAAGTTAATTTCATTTCTATGATCTTATGGAGAAATTCTAGAAACTTATCATAAAATCGTTGTTATTTTATCATTATTCTTCCAAGAACTTCAGTTTTGAGTACATCCCTTTAAATTCTTGAAGTATTATTACAGTTATAAGAACCCCTATTTTCTCTATTATGTTTTACTATTACTTTATTGTCAAGTTAAGCTTTGAATGTCAAGACATTATGTTCATATATTTATAACTCTAAAGAATTCATGAAAAGTTATCCAGTCCAAAGTATGAGTTAGTTTCAAGACATATCTCAGCATGAGTTGTACAAGTACCCTATTTACTATACGTGTTTTTGAGCATAGCATGTCTATCTTTGGAAAAGAACAGTCTAGTCAGTTATAGATTTTATATAACTACTCATTATTCATATTATAGAGTTTGAGAAAAACCTGATATATAGTTTCTAATGTATTATTTTATCAGTATAGAGTTGGCTACTTTCTTTTTTAAAAAAACATTACTAGTTATGAGAAAATATTATCAGTTTTAAGAAATAAAAGTCAGTTTAGAGAAATATATTAAGCCAAGGCTCCAAGTATCAGGTTATCAATTTTCCTCTAAAGTGGGAGATTTTTACAGTTATTGAGCACAGTGCATGTTTTGGGAGTAGCATTGAACATCGATGTGGATGTGGGCACGAGTTCAGATAATTACAACCCCATAAACTACGTAGCTAGCGTAGACCAGATGTACAACTCCTCATATGCCTCTGAGATGAATCAGTTTAGATGGATTCATAAGTTCAACTTTGTCCCTTACCTTGTCAAGGTATTGGATGACTCTGACAACATGAACAAGACGTTGTATCATCATGATGCTCATAGTAATGGTTATCAATTAGATAAACTCCCTAAGCTAAATTATAATTAAAGAAACTTCCTAAACTAAAAATAATTATCACATATTATTTGATTACGTACTAAATTAAGATAGAAATAATTAATTTTTTTCATTTACCCCTGCAATTAATATAGCCTTTTGATTGTCAACAATTCCCAATACTAGTCATTCCTGTCTTTTTCTAATTCATTTGTATGTGCATTGAAATAGATGAATGACAAACTAGTAAAGTTTATCAATTTATTAATAATTTTTTAATCATCTTGTAAAATAGAAATTGATCATCTAATATGCATGGGAAGTGGGATCGAAAAGAAACTCCTTTCATCACATTTTAATTGATTACTTTCCATCAAAATGAGACTCTATTAAAATAATCATTTGACTTAATCGAACCAATAAATTATAAATACAATGTGATTATACAAAAATCACCCCCTATCTACCAAATAGTATAAAATTAACTATGAAATTTATCGATACTCATGGACTGATTCATTGCTAAATAGCTTTTAACTAATTAGATTTTTTTAAAAAAATTTATTACTAATTCATTGCCAAATGGAATTTACTTAAAATTTTATTATTTAGCTATAAAATATTATTTTCACTAATTCTTTATTTTTTTTCTTGTGGTGCCCCAGCAAACCCCCCCCCCCCCCCC
>JAPFFP010000098.1:4460537-4474056 GCA_026153255.1 Solanum medicagineum
AACTTGCAAAATTTGAATTTTTCAAAATAAACTTATTTTAGCCAATCACAAATGGCTTTTTTTTTAAAACTATAAATAGGTGAAATAGTGTTAGATGACGTGATATTTTTTTTTTTTTTAAAATATAAATAGGTGGAATAAGTTTATGACGTGCATAGCGGAATTGAACATAAAATCCACGTCATAGCGAGTATATCTCACACCTTGAGCTATTGGACAGCCGTGTCTACTTGATAAAAAGCGGGTAAATTGGAGTGTGTATTTGTGCATTTTGAAAATTTGAGTTTCAACTTAAAATTTTGATATAAATAAAAAAGTCAATTTATATATTGTGCCAAAATAATTTCTCATCAAGTTTAATTTGGATTACCTACCTTGTAATCTACTATTTCATATTTCCCCTCCAAAATAAAAATAAATACAAATGATGCTGACCTTTCAACATTTCATGAATTAATGCCAAAAATACAACAATTTGTATATAAGTTTATTAGCCAAAAGAGAAGCATTGTCCATTTTAGCAGTCAGATTTGTCTTTTTGTCTTCTTGCATGGACAGAGTTCTATGCCACGAGGCTTTCAACTGCCATGTATTAGAATAAACGATAAATTTTTAAAAGAACATATACTGACTGAGCAGAGCTAACAAGAAATAAAAAAGATAAGAGCAGACATCGAGATGGATATTTGTCCAAATACAACCTAAGGTAGATTTTTAAATTAGAAAAAAAAAAACGTGGAATACTTCCTATAGATACTTTTGACTTCCTATTAATTAAGACTCTCAAGTGGAGGAAATATAGGGATATATAATACTATAGATATAACATCTGTTATAAAATAATTATTTATTCACTTTTCATAAAAGTTTTAATAGATTATATATTTATCTATGTGTCTATTTATTTATATAATAATTAATTTAGTGTGTAAAATTTTAACTTATACACGAAGAATTAAATTATCAATTCTTATAATATTTATTTGAGTCAGTAAAATATATTCAATGTATTAATCGTGTAAATTGTTATGGATAAGTGTATAGTAGTGATAAATTTCTATATATTGAATGGAGATTACCTTTAGCCACTAGTAACACCTAATTAACTCATGAAAATGCAAGGGAGAAACAAAATATCTTTGATTCTCATGTGTATTATTTGAGAGAGCAATTTGTTATAAGAAGGTGTTGTGTGTCTTAGCCAAAGGAAGTACATGTATGTCTTGTGCTCATGAGATGATTATTAAAAAGAGAATTGAAATTTTGAACCATGCTATTTTAATCTTTAATTCTGTCTAATTAAAATAGTTATTTCAAATTTAATCATGATTTTGTAGTCATGAATTTTATGATCTTCAATTGACTTGAAATTTGATCGTTTCATCTAAAATCTTTTAGGTGAATTTTAGATAGTTTATTATATTAAGATTGAATTTGAATATCATAAGATCATTCCTTATGTCAGTTATGTTTATGTTAGATTTGAAACATGATTACACATAATTATTTAACATGAATAGATATGTGATAAAAGAATGTAAGTCATATCGCTTAATTCCTAAAGATGCTTAATTACTTGAATTTGAATTTGGTCATACCTTTGAAAATAAATACTTTTTATAGACTCTAATTGACCTAAATGTTAATAACTCCATTGAAAACGGCCTAGCAAAAAATATTCACTGCTATGTGGTTACAATTTTTGAAGTTGTTAAGATGATTTTTAAGTTGTAATTTTAGATTAAAATATGATTTAGTATGAAAATAATCATTTATATCAATTTTATTTCTGTTAAATGTGGTACATGATTGATCCTCACACTGACATTGATCCTCAATATAGGCCTAAAGCAGTATCCAACAAGTACAAGCTCACATGAAGTAGCACTTGTTGAATATTTTTTATGAAAACAATTGATTGCTCACCACTTGAACTTTGTTATTAATTACAATGTAAAAATTTGCTACAGATAATTTTTTACTCAATTTTTCTTGCTTTACATTCTACCAACTCTCTCTTATTTCTCACTCACTTGTTGCTTGCTTCAGCAACACTCTTTAGCAATCACTCTTGTTTTTTTTCTTTTTTACTTGCTTACTTGCTTGAGCACTGATACAACTCAAATGGACCAACTTTATTTATACGAGATGATGGAAGAATCTAGAAAGAGAGATTTACTGCTCTCTTCTAAAATATTTCTAACGAATTTTGTGTATTATATTTGACCATGTGGAGAGAAATTCATGAAAAAGTTCAATAATATTTAAAAATAAAGTAATTTTAGAATACTATCGGAGAATATCAGACTTCCTAATAAAATATAATCATACCCTGAAAGAAAAGAAGCGAAATCCCCCAAGCATAATTCCATATCTTGTTGAAGCCAAAGGAACAATTGAGCATTGGTAAACACAAATTTAAGAGGAAAAAAATCTTCTATTACTCACAAGAATAGATTACAAAACAACTCTCAACCTCACACTTTTCTAACACTCTTTCTTGGTGTTTTTCAAGTGTGTTTTTGGAGGAGCTCAACAACTCCTTTTATAGGGGAAATTATACCCCCATAGATGTCATTGGTGACATCACAAGGGGTATAATATTCAATAATGGCAGGTTCAACAATGGTGGCTGGTAGGTTCAACAATGGTGGCTATTCAATAATTGTGGCTGTTCAACAATGGTGGCTGGAATTCTTCAATTCTCCCCCTCCAGCCATATCCGGAACAAGCATCCTAGCTATATCTTTGCATAGCTCTAACTTCTCTCAAGTCACCACTTTTGTCAACATGTCAGTTGGATTCTCCTTTGTATGGATCTTTACTAGTCTTAATAGTTGTCGATCCATCACCTCGTGTATCCAATGATATTGAATATCAATACATTTTGTATGAGAATGGTACATGGAGTTCTTGCTCAAATTCAGAGCACTCTGACTGTCACAATGTACCTTATATTCCTTTTGCTTGATTTGAAATTCTCGGAGATAACGCTTTAACCACAACATGGCTTTTCTAGCTTCTGCAGCAGCAATGTATTCTGCTTTGGTTGTGGATAAAGCAACACACTTCTCTAGTCTTGACTGCCATGAAACAGTTCCCCCTACAAAAGTGTAAATGAATCCTGAAGTATATTTCTTACTATCAAGATCTCTGGCCATATCTGCATCTATATAGCCCTCCAAGATTGGATCAACTCCCCCATAGTAAAGACATAATTTCATTGTACCCTTAAGGTACCTTAAAATCCACTTTACTGCCTCCTAATGCTCTTTCCTAGGGTTGGAGAGAAAACGGCTCAACCTTCCCATTGTGTGAGCAATATCTGGCCTTGTACATACTATTGCATACATCATACTTCCAACTGCTGAAGAATATGGTACAGACAACATCTCCCCAATCTCTTCCTTGGATGAGGGACACGATCTATTGCTTATCTTGAAATGGTTGGCTAATGGAATACTAACTGGTTTGGTATTATTTATGTTGAACTGTACAAGCACTCGTTCAATATATTTTTCCTGAGATAACCATAACCTCCGGTCTATCTCGGGTGATCTGCATTCCCAATATTTATTAAGTCGCTCCTAAGTCTTTCATGTCAAAAGCCTTAGAGAGTTCCTTCTTCAGCTAGTTGATCTTCGTTGCGTCTTTCCTCACGATCATAATATCGTTGTAGAAGAGCAACAAAATTTTCATCAGAAAACTTCTGAATATAAACACATTCATCCGCTGGAGTTTTCTTGTACCCTTGACTCGCCATATATGAGTCAAACTTCTTGTACCACTGCTTAGATGCCTGCTTCAGACCTTACAAGCTTTTCTTCAGCTTGCATACGAGGTTATATCCCAAAACCTCAAAACCTTATGGCTGCTCCATGTAGATTTCTTCCTCTAAGTCTCCATGAAGAAAAGTTGTCTTTACATCCATGTGTTGAAGCTCCAAGTTCATACTTGCGACCATTCAAGTATGACTCCAATTGAAGTCATCTTGACTACTGGTGAACATATCTCATCAAAGTTGATCCCCTTTTTCTGTTGGAATCCTTTGACCACAAGCCGTGCTTTGTATTTCACCACTTTTCCACTGCCATCCTTTTTCAGCTTGAAAACCCATTTATTTTTCAATGCCTTCTTCCCTCGTGAAAGTTCTACAATCTCATAAGTCTGATTTTTCTGTAGCGACTCCATTTCATCCTGCATTACGAGAAACCACTTTTCTTTGTCTTTAAGAGATACTGCTTCATGGAAACTCTCTAGTTCTCCATCTTCAATAAGTAGAAGGTACTCGGATTCTGAATATCTTCTCGATGGAATCTAACCTCGTTTAGATCTACGAACTTCTGGAACAATTTGATGAGATCCACCATCATCTTGGCCTTGTTATGGTCTTGGAACGTCTGCCAGATGGGGTTGTGGCTCCCCCTGCTCAGCACTATCACTTTCCTCATTGTCTTCTACTTCTAGCATATCTTCTGGCACAATATCACCATTTCTCATGAATGGTTTTGTTTCTTCTTTTGGAATCTGATCTGCAACATTTGTCTTCTGAGATACTATGGGTTTTTCAATGTCATCAATTATCTGGCTTTCATGGAAAACCACGTCCCTACTTTTGATCACCTTTTTCTCCTTTGGATCCCAAAACTTGTATCGAAATTCTTCATCTCTATAGCTAATGAAAATGCATGGAGTAGTCCTTGTATCTAGCTTCTGCCTGAGCTCCTTGGATACATGTGCGTATGCCAAATAGCCAAATACTCTCAAGTGAGAGTATGATGGATCCTTTCTAGACCAAAGTTTTTCCGGAACTTCAAAATCCAATGGTACTGATGGAAATCGATTGATCAAGTAACAGGTGGATCTGACTGCTTCTCCCCAGAATGGCTTTGGCAGCTTAGTTATACTGAGCATGCTTCGACCATGCTCCATGATTATTCGATTCATTCTTTCAGCTATACCATTGTTTGAGGGGTGCATGGGACCGTCTTCTCATGTCGGATGCCATATGATCTGCAATAGGCATTGAACAGCCTGGAAGAGTATGCAACCCCATTTTTGGATCGAAGACACTTCATCTTCTTTTGTGTCTCACGTTCTACCATGACATGGAACAGTTTGAAGTAATTAAACACCTGGTCCTTCATCCGCAAGAAATACACCCACACCTTTCGAGAAGCATCATCAATGAATGTTAGAAAGTATCGATTTCCGCCAAGTGATTCAACCTC
This sequence comes from Solanum medicagineum, assembly GCA_026153255.1. Taxonomy (NCBI): domain Eukaryota; kingdom Viridiplantae; phylum Streptophyta; class Magnoliopsida; order Solanales; family Solanaceae; genus Solanum; species Solanum medicagineum. The sequence goes on from JAPFFP010000098.1 coordinate 4,465,769, forward strand.
CAAAGGACCACAAACATCAGAGTGTACTAGACTGAGTAACTCTGATCTTCTCATTGAAAGAGAAATTAAATGAGACTCTATGCTGCTTACCAAATAGACAATTATTGTAAGGATCTAGTGCAGCATCCTTGTCCACATTGATAAGCTCCTTCTTCATTAGGGTAGACAACCCTTTCTCACTTATATGGCCGAGTCTCTGATGCCATAAATTTTGAGAAGCCTCTTTTTCCACTACATTGAGGCTGTCTGTGAATATCTTCACATGAGTTTTGTATAACATGCCACAAATATTCCTTGAGCGACTGTCATAGTGCCTCTTGACAATTTCCATATACCTTTACTGAAATTACTATCATAGCCCTGTTTGTCAAGAGCTACACCTGAAAGAAGATTCAGTTGAAGATCTGGCACATGGCGGACATCCTTCAAAGTGATTGTACTCCTAGAACTTGTCTTTTTCTGGGCATCACCAATTCCTATAATCCCAGAGGAACTGGAATTCCCTATTTTTACAGCTCCAAAGTCTCCAGCTTTATACGTTGTGAAGTATTCCTTATGTGGAGTAACGTGGTAGTATGCTGCAGTATCTACCACCCATTCTGTATCTTCTCTTGAGACATGAAGGCATCTCTCATCATGGATTGAACAATAAGCTACATCTCCAATAATAGTAACTAATGTTTCTCCACCCTTATTCTTCGGCTGCGAACTGCTCTAGGCTTGCTCCTCTTTCCATTTGTAGCAATTCTTCTTCATATGTCCTTCAATTCCATGATATAGCACTTATATGTTGGTTTCCTGCCATCAGTGCATCTGCCTCTACTCTTGCTTCTGCCTCTCCATTTGGCTTTGCTACTCTTTTGTTGCCTCCCCCGATTTTCTGTGACAAGGGCATGGGTCTGATCTGTGCCCATGTCCTTTCTCCTTGCCTCTTCACTAAATAGAGCATCCTTGACCATTGACATGGTAAGTTTGTCATTTGGGGCAGACTTGCTGAGTGATACAACTATCGTCTTCCAACTATCGAGGGGAACTGAGTAGTAGCAGCGCCTGAACTTCATCGCCAAGTGGTATCTCTACAGACGACAACTGGTTGACCAAGCTTTGGAACTCACTGGTATGCTTGGCAACTGAAGTTCCATTTTTAAGCTTCATGTTGACTAAATGCCTCATCAACAGAGTTTTATTCCCAGCAGTCTTGGCCTGGTACATGTCCTCCATTCTCTTCCAGAGGGCATATGCATCTGTCTCTTGTGCAACATGGTGAAAGACACTATGATCAATCCATTGACGGATTTGACTTATAGTTTTGCGATTTGATTTCTTCCATTCTGACTCCTTGGCGGGATTAGGATTTTCACCTTTCAATTCGATAGGATCGAATAAATCTTTACAGCTTAGGAGATCTTCCATTTGAGGTCTCCACAACATGTAGTTAGTGGCAGTGAGCATAATCATGGCTCCGAAAGATGATGTTGACTCTTCTGTGGTCATTATCACTTTGAAATAGCTTAATTCACCAAAATGAGGTTGGATCTTGAAAAATGAAGCCCACCGTTACGTCCGAAACGGTCAAAAAGGTGGAACTGACACTTTGGGGCCAACATTCCACTATTGGAGTAGAACAATAATTTCGAAAACTTTAGGGACCAAATTATAATTTAAGAAAGATTAAGGGTCAAACTATAATTTTAGAAAAAGCAGGGGCTAATCTAACATTTATTAAAAGTTGAGGGACTAAACTAAAATTTTAAAAACCTTCAGGGGTCAATTTGCAATTTCTAAAACTATTGCAGATTCTGGTTATGAACCGTATTTCCGGTGAATAGTGTCATTGTCTCCGGCAGAACTCCGGTGAACAGTGTCTTCGTCTCCGACAGAACTCCGGTGAACAGTGTTGTCTTCTCCGGTAGAACTCCAATGAACAGTGTCATCTTCTCTGACAAAATTTTGACAGAGTTGACCAAATTTTGACTGCAATTTCTAGGCTCATTTGAACTCAGATTAGGTTGCCGTTTAGTGTGTTGGATTCCGTTCGATGAGACAAATCCAATGGTGCAATTAGAATTAGATTTTGAACAAAAATCACAAAATCCGATGAACAGTCTCCGTCACCTGAAAACTCGACCAATGCTTCTAATTTGGCTCTGATACCACTTGTTGAAGCCAAAGGAACAATTGAGCATTGGTAAACATGAATTTGAAAGGAAAAAAATCTTCTATTACTCACAGGAATAGACTACAAAACAACTCTCAACCTCACACTTTTCTAACATTATTTCTTGGTGTTTTTCTAGTCTGTTTTTGGAGGAGCTCAACAACTCCTTTTATAGGGGAAATTATACCCCCATAGATGTCATTGGTGACATCACAAGGGGTATAATATTCAACAATGGTAGGTTCAACAGTGATGGCTGGCAGGTTCAACAATGGTGGTTGTTCAACAATGGTGGCTGGAATTTTTCAACATGATTGATGGCAGAGAGAGTTGTGATAAAAGAAAATTAAATTTTGTCTAACTTAACTATAAAAATTATTCATGACTCTCTCTATTCTAATTTATTGAAATGGTCGTTGATGTAAAAAAAAATTGCTTTATTTTAGTCTAAATGAAAAATCAGCAGCATTATATAACTACACCCAATCATGATCAAACCAAAAGAAATAGTCTAATTGTCGAAACATTCGGTATGACTCAATGAAGTTGCCTTTCTACGATTCAAAACTCCTCAACGTTTGGCTTCAATTAATCAAAACAAATTTTCAGCAAAACGTAATGCTATAGTTGGAAAGTTATGAAGATCTCTGTGATAGTTCCAAAGTAACAAAGCTCATTTGGACGTCTTTAGCTTCTATATGTATGTTCTTTCAAGGTTGTACCAATCAATTTTAATTTATTATCGATTGACATGCCTTTGGAAGAATGAATATATATAAGTTCAACACGTATAAACAAGATTGGTTACTATGGAATTATACGGTGATATCACACATTGTATTGGGACAGAATGGACGAAGTGAAGGCTTGCCTCTGGAGTATTATGTGATAGAAGACACTACCTAAACATAAAGGTAAGTTCTACAAAATGATGGTTAGACCGTCTCTGTTGCATGGGTGGAGTGCAAGCCAATCAAAACTCACATGTTTAGAAAATGCAGGTCACAGAGATGAGGCTGTTGAGATGGATGTGTGGACATAACAGGAGTGATAAAATTAGGAATGAGACCATTCGGGAGAAGTTAGAAGTGGCCCTTATGGCTGACAAACTGAGGGAAGCGAGACTGCGATGGTTTGGATATGTGTAGAGAAGAAGTATCTATGCTCTTGTTAGGAGGTGCGAGAGGTTGGTTTTGGAAGGTACATAGAGGGGTAGAGGTAGGTCGAAGAATTATTAGGGGAAGTGATTAGACATGATATGGCAAAACTTCATCTCACCGATGACATGACCATAGATAAAAAGGACTGGGGTCGCGTATCAGGGCAGAAGGCTAATAGGCTAATAGGGTTAGGTTGGTTTCTGGCCTTGTGATATAGTAGGATAGTAGAATTAGTCGTGTCTTTATATCATATTTTGTCTTTATCCATCTTATGTTTGTTACTTTTATCGTATTTACTTTCTATCAGTTGTTTTATTAGTAGCCGCTTTCCTTTCTTTTCGTTTTTCTCTTTTTCTGTTCTTTTCCTTTTTTTCATATCAAATATCTTTTGCTTATGAGGTAGTGGTAAGGTCTGCGTACATTTTACCCTTCCCAGACTCTACTTGTGGGATGCCACTGGATATGTTGTTGTTGTTGTTATACAAAAATTAGAAAGTACATCAGAAGCTCCCTTTCTTCAGCGCATTTTGGGTTTGGACACAGCAATTTTTTTAAATTTCCATCGCCATTTAACTTTAACACATGTCCTTCACTATAATAAGATTGTGATTGCCTGTTTGAATTGATGATTGTGCTAAAGAAAAACTATAATTATGGTACTATTTTTTCTAGTTAATTCAGTGATATAAGTCTTACAATTATCAATATCAATCTTCATTTGCGTTTTGTTTTGGGAAACAATAGCAACTCTTGTTTCGTACATGCTCAATAATCCGTGCTAGATCCTGTATTGTGCTAAGAATTAAAGTACAAAAAAGTTAAGCCAAAAAGGACTATAGTTCCAAAACCATAAGATTAAATTTCTGACTTCGCCTTTGATCTACTTCGATAAATGAAGAATTTTAGTATCCAACACGGCAGATTGTCTGAATATCCTGTTCTGTCTGCAAAAGGATACCCTGTGAATTTCATTTCTCAAAATGGTTCTTGAGTTCTTTCTCCTCAGCTATAAGCTAAGGATGCAGTCTATTGTTTATCATAATTTGTTGCACCAAATTCAAGTGAGTTATAATGTTCTTCATTTTATCATCAACGGCATGAACTGATGATTATTTAGTTGATGTTTAACAGTTTCCAATTTCAGCCATTTCTCATGTATACTTGATAGAGTTCTAGGCACAAGCTTCCATAATGGGCCTGAATGCACATACGAAGGCCCTCACTATCTTGAAATTCAAAAACAGTACTTATACATGCAACTATGATTTACGCACATCAATTAGATCTACGGTGGTTAAACTGTCGTTGCAATATGGGGTGGAGTGCTGGCCAATAAAAAACTTACATATCCAAAAGGTGTAGATTGCGGAGATGAGAATGTTGAGATGGATATATGGACACACCAAGCATGATAAGATTAGAAATGAGACTATTAGGGAGAAGTTATGGGTGGTACTTGCGGGTGACAAGATGAAGGAAGAAAAATTGTGATGGTTTGGGCATGCGGAGACCGATGCACCAGATGCGAGAGGTTGAATTTAGGGGTTATATAAGAGAGGTAGAGGTAGACCGCAAAAATATTGAGGGAGGTGATTAGACAGGATATGACGAAACTTCATCTCACCGGGAACATGACCTTAAATAGAAAGGAACGGAGGTTAAATATTAAGGTAGTAGGTTAGTATAGGTAGGATGATGTCTTGTTTTGTGATATAGTAGGTTATAGTAGGTCATATCTTGTGTTATCATTGTCCGCTTCATATTTGTCACTTTTGTTGTATTTATATACTATCATTTGCTTTTCCACTTTAATCGGGTTTTTTTTCCTTTCTTTTTCCTTTTTTTCGTATCTTATCTTCTACTTGTGAGGTTTGTTATTTCTAAGATGAGGGTTTTCCAAAAACTTGTCTCTGAAGTAGTGATATCTGCTTACATTTTACACTTGCCAGACCCCACTTATGGAATTCCACTAGGTTTTTTGTTGTTGAATTAGATCTATCCCAGTAACTCCTATTTCTTCGCAAATGTATATCATGAAACTGACAGTGATATTAGCAGGAAAACATATGATTGATTGAAATTTTGCAGAATTTCTACAATATACTATTTTCATTCGACAACTTTTTGATGTGTATGTAATAGTAAAAGGAGGCAGACGTTTCTTTAAAAATGAGAAAAAACTTGTAGACAAGCACTTGCAATCATAACCAAAGTTGTAAATGCTCAAATTTAAATTGTAATGTTATTGGAACATGGAAGCAAAAGAAAATTATCAAGTTGTATATTTATACATTAGAAGATGTGCATAATTGAAGTTGTCCAAAACATGACTTAGTTACAGAGAAATTATGTTTCTTTTGCGGTGTTCTGTTCTACCTCAACCACCAATATAATTTACAATTATACTTAAGAGCAATATCCACTTCTCAAACTATGCAGTAGCTTCAGGTACCCAAACACTTCTGGTCTGATGTGCCTGATATTATTTCAAAAGGAAATGTGGGATTAGAATCAGAGAAATCACTATGAGACCATAAACTATGCATACAGAGGGAGAACAACAAGAAGGAATCATATTTCAGTATTTGAATTTCTTCAAAGATTTCAGTCAATAACCACTAGATTGTCATAATATTGAATTTTGGCAGGAGGGACTTGAACTATACAAACCATTACATCATAAGGCTTGGCGGTTCAGTCGATTCTACAACATAAATGATTAACTTTGCAAAAGCTACATGTGTTCTGCTGTTATAAAGAGAATATGGTCTAACAGAGGTGAAAAAGTCTTGGGGCTTTTCTGCGCCTTACGGCAATGTAACTTTGTGAAAAACAATGGCTGTTAACTTTGTTAATTCAGAACTGGTTCAGATAGTTTATTATCCTTGTTATGAAAAGAACGGTACTTTAAACTTCATAACTGAAGTGGTGTTTAATGTGGCAGGACAGGAGTCTCATAAGTTGGATGGGAAATATTAAAGTAAATGGTGTGATATGCCTACCCATGCCGGAAAAGGAAATCAATGATGACAAGATTGCAGTTTGCTTTGAAGAAAGATGTTTTTCGGATGATATTTGCAACTTTTGTGACTGGGACCAATCGAAAGCTTTCTACCTCCCCATCTGCCACAAAACACAAAAACAGCAGAGATTGGCTAAAATTCTATGAGCATCTGAAATAAATTGAAAGAAGTCATCGACATAGAGGTTAGAACAATGCTTGTTCCACATGAAGAACAAAATCAGAAAAACATCATTTCAGATAGTTTAGTGGAGAAACTAAAACACATCTAAAGCTTTGATTTAGTACTTGGATACATATAGAAAATTTAGTAGGCTTACCCTCATTATGAGGAATGAAGCCATCGGGAAGCTCAAGATCATAACAAAAGAGGACATCTCTCTTCATCCTATATCCTTCTATGTCAACATAGGACACAGCTCCAACTGGCATAGCTCTGATCATGACAAAAAATGGAGAATATGAAGAATCATTTATACCATATAGAACATCAAGCAGATAGTAGAGTGCCATAGACTGATGGTAATTATTTCAAAATGGAGAATACATCTTACTTATGGGAAATAGATCTTGGTATTCCTGCTTCTTCTTCACATTCCTTAATAAGATTTTCTCCACAAGAAATATCATGTGGCTGCAGCCAAACCCGCATAAATGAACATTAATCAACTAAGAAATAATCATGCTTGCACAATATTGACTACTATACTACAGTATGTTCTGCATGAAAGAACTGCTCCACAAACTGTTGTTTATGAAGTGGCAAAAGAATTTTCAACTGAAGCATGTTTAGATCCAAGGGAGTGACTACACAAATTGATGATACTGGTTTTTAGAATGAGTGCTGCCAATCTAACCAGGACCAAGTCCCTTGTTACAGTAAATGAACTGGACAGAAGTAAAAATGCACAAGATTTTTACGTGGAAAACCCCTTGCTCAAGGGAGTAAAAAACCACGACCTTCCTACAGGATTTCAATGAAATTTCATTATCATCTAAGAGTGGAAATTATTACAACCTCTTGTAATTCTAAGGATTAATCTCCTAATCCCTTCCCCCTTACAATGATACTTAAAATTTCCACCTAAGCAACAACCCCTTGTTCCCCACTAAACTAATTTCCCCAAACTAGAATACAAGAAAGATTTGTTTTTACCAAAACACCAAGTTCCTTTATAGAGTAGGAATTGGTTTACAGATTGAAGAATGAAAAATCACACTTTGATGAAATATCATCAGAACAACAATGATAATAGTAAAACACTGTAGTGAGCAAGTTGTTCTTGAGGATGATTTCTTTCTTCTCACTAAGACTCTTTTTCACTCTATTTCTGGATGATTTTTCATGTCTTCAAATGCTTCAACATATAGCCATGTTTGAAGCTCCTTTTGTCGTGTGCACCCTGCTGTCCATCATACTTTACAACCTTCATTGCATTTGCCTTCTTCATACTTAATTGAGAAGATAATGTAGCATGTATGAAGATGTTACCTTTCATCATGGTAAGTCACTTTGAGCTTTTAAACAAAGAATTCTTTCCAAGAGTGGGAAGAGAAAGAATACATAAAGAATACAAAAGCTTTCACTTTTCCTCATTTCCATAAAGTACATTCCTTCCCTTTTTTCCAAGATATATTAAAAAAATGTTTCATTCACTATTTTAATTTATATCTGGAACACGCATGCTCTTGGACAGATGCGAACAATATCTTTAAAAGATTTCAACTAAATGCACCAGCCAAGAAATGTTAATTTAGATAAGGCATCAGTTTTCAGTTTATGATATGCGACCTGGTACCACATTACATTTAGTTTGTCAATTCATCAAAACTTCAACTTAACAATTTCCTCTTTTTGATGGATAACAAACTCTTTCCATCAATCTCGGATGGAGCCAAAGATTGACTATTTTTTGGCCTTGGAGTATGATGGAATAAAGCAAAATGG
>JAPFFP010000098.1:4479967-4502084 GCA_026153255.1 Solanum medicagineum
AGAAAATAGGAACAACTTACAAGAATAAAATTTGTCGAAGCTCTACACAATAAAAGACCTCCCTTCAGCTAATAAAATTCTTATGATATTATATAAGTGCGCTCGATATTTTCTATCTGTTGATATCCCAAATGAGCAACTGATTTGCTCTTTATATAGTAACCATATACGGCTCTTCATGAGCCAAGGAGTTAGCGTAATCACTACAACTTCAATTGATCTGGCTAAAAGTTCCGCTGTCAAAGTTCAAAGATCTATGTGGCTGTGAATTCTTTGATGCTTGAAAATGCAGTCAAATGAATATCCAATAATAGCCCAAATGAGGAGTGTACGGAATAACCCAGTGGCTTCAACCATGAATCAGATGCGAAACTCTGATACGAATCACAATCACCCTCTCTATTATAATTTCGCATGTGAGGGGTTATTTCTTGGTTTCGTTCGGTTATTAATAACTTGATTATTTTTAGAAAAAAGTAGATAGAAACAACGCTTGTAAGGAAACATAGTGGGGTGTCTATAAGTTCTTTTCAGTTAATTGGGAGTGAAAACCCATAAGAAGGAGGTTTTTCCCGAAAGTTTAGGGTATCAGTCGGAAAGAGAGAATGCAATCATTTTCATGGCTTATCAACTCTATAGCTAAAGGCCTTTTTGGAGGAATTGTGTTTGCGATTAGTGCACAAAGTGTATGGGAAGATCTCAAAGAAAGGTTTGATCATGTTGATGGTTCAAGAATTTTTAATTTGCATAAAGAAGTTGTTACAGTGAATCAAGGCACTGCATCTGTAGCTGTTTACTATTCAAGATTGAAAGATCTATGGGAAGAATTTGAGGCATTAGTGCCATCTCCTGAGTGTACTTGTGAGAAATCTGTGGAATATGTTCAATTCTTGCAGAAACAAAAGTTGTTCCAATTCTTTGGGGCTGAATGATACTATCTTCAAGCTAGGAGTCAGATTCTACTAATAGTCCCTTGCCATATGTAATCAAGCTTTTGCAATGACAGTCAGTGATGAGCGTAAAAAATCTGTAGTGCAGACTGGACTAGGGAATAACATTGCAGCAGCTATTGGTTAATTTGAGTCTGTAGCTATGTATGCTAAAGGAGGAGGAACTCAGAAGTTCAAGAAGAACTATAACCTTCAGTGTGAGTTCTACAAGATCAGAAGACATACTAAAGATCAATGTTGGGAGATTATTGGCTACCCTGCTGATTATAAGTTCAAAAGAAAGAATGGAGGGCCTAATGCTGCTTGTAATGCTCTAACAGAAAATAAGGCTGCAACTACTTCAGGGGCTCAGTACACACAGCCATACTCTCAATTTCAATATGGTCAAAATACTAATGTTGGTTCTTGAATGATGGGGCCAAGAGTGGAAAATACTCTCACAAGGCAGCTCAACAACAACAATGGTTCTGTACTGGTTGACAATACCTTCACCAAAGAACGATATGAGCAGATTTTGGCTATGCTGAAGAATACAAGTGTATCAAACAATATAATGTCATCTGCAAACACAACTGGTACATTTGCAAACACAACAAGTGAGTTACAAACTTCCTTGTTATCTTATGATAAATGTCAAGATAATGTGGTGTTAAAAGTGTCTAATACAGAACCTGAGACCAGTGCTTTACTAATGACCACTAGTAGTCCTAAATGGATAATGGACACAGGGGCAACAGACGACATGACTTCTGATATTAATTTGTCGGAAAAATCCACAGTAACTAAGACGAACAATCCAAAAGGAGTACGTCTACCTAATGGAGATGTGTCTTTTGTAACACATACTGGATCCAGTGTCTTGTTCACTAAAAATACTATTACCAATGTTTTTCATATTCCTCGGTTTAAATATAACTTGTTGTCAATTTCAAAGCTAACCAAGGAACTGAGGTGTTCTACTACATTTTCCCCTGATTTTTGTGTGTTTCAGGATCTCTTCAGTGGGAAGGTGAAGGAGATTGGTAAAGAAGAAAATGAGAAATGACTGAATGTGAAATGACTGATGTGAAGATTGATATTTGGCATAAACGACTAGGTCACCCTTCTACCACAGTTTTAAAAATGAATTTCTCCTATGAATGCTCAGGAAATAAGAACTGAGCTTGAGAAGTGTGATGTATGCCCCTGTGCAAAACAAATAAGAAATCTTTTTCCTACTAGTGTTACTACAACTGTAGATACTTTTGAGCTGATTCATATTGACCTATGGGGTCCTTATAAAATAGCTACTATTGGTGGAAACAAATTCTTCTTAACTATAGTAGATGACATCCTGGATTTTCTTGTTAAAACATAAATCTGATGTATGTGCTTCTTTACAGTATTTCTTAAATTTTGTTAAATGCCAGTTTGTTACGTTGTGAAAGTGGTCAGATCTGATAATAGTACAGAGTTTGTGAACTTTGTGTGTGATAATCTGTTTAAATCTCTAGGCATTATACATCAGAGAACTTGTGCTTATACCCCTCAACAAAATTGAATAGCAGAGAGAAAACATAGACATATATTGGAAGTAACTAGAGCTATTAGGTTTCAAGGGAAAATTCTTATTAAATATTGGGGCCACTGTGTCCTAAGTGTTGTGTATTTAAGCAATAGGATGCCTAGTGCAGTTATAGGAAACAAGTCACCTTTTGAGCTAATATATCACAAAAAACCTTCTATTAGTCATCTAAGAGTTCTAGGTTGCTTATGTTATGCAAAAATAGTTCAGGAAAATGACAAACTTCTACCTAGAGCTAAAGCAACAGTCCATATGGGATACTCAGAGGTCCAAAAGGGATATGTGTTATTTGACTTATCTAACAATTCTTTTCTTGTAAGCAGAGATGTCAACTTTAGAGAAGACATATTTCCATTTAGTCAGAATATTCAATCTAAACCAGTGTTTGTGGACACTTACAAGGAGTATGGTAGTGTGATTGACACTGCAGATGTTATAACTGGAAGACAAGTTCCTATCACAAACAATGCTCCTACAATGACTAACAACCAAGATATGGTCAGTTCTAATCCTGAACAACATATGAATGAGAGAACTGAGATGTCAAATGACAATGCTGGTCCAGACATGCAGGAACAAATGGCTGAAGTCAGAAGATCAAAAAAAGGGACAAATCCACCAGTTTGGATGAAAGATTTTGTTTCCTTAAATGTACACAAAGAAATACCTCATTCCATTGACAAGTAGGTCAACTATGCCAATTTGGGACCTCAGTACCAAGCTTACATAGCAGCTACATAATCCATTATTGAACCAAAAACCTACAACCAGGCCGTTGAAGATCCAAGGTGGCTAGAGGCAATGAAACAAGAAATACAAGCACTTAAAAGCAACTACACTTGAAATATAGTCTCACTGCCAAAGGGTAAAGTTCCTATAGGCTGCAAATGGATCTAAGGCAAATGGAGATATTGAGAGGTTTAAAATAAGACTAGTAGCTCAAGGGTACAACCAAAAAGAAGGCATTGACTATCAACAAACTTTTTCATCAGTAGTAAAAATGGTCTCTGTCAGGGCTATTTTATCTATAGCTGCTTCTAAGAATTGGTTTATACATTGAATTGATGTATATAATGCATTTCTTCAAGGTGACCTAAATGATGAAATATACATGGAACTGCCTCAAGGATTTTTCAGTCAGGGGGAAATACAACCATGTTGCAGACTGATCAAATCCTTGTATGGCCTAAAACAATCCCCTAGACAGTGGACTACAAAATTAAACAGAAGCTTACTTCAAGTTCAGACAGAGTCAACATGACCACTCCTTATTTGTCAAGTCCAGAAGGAATACTAGTGATATTGGTATATGTAGATGATATGTTAGTGACTGGAAGTAGCTCGAGTTTGATCAAAGAAACAAAGGAGTACCTGTCGCAAGCATTCAAAATGAAAGACCTGGGAGAACGTAAGTACTTTTTGGGCGTGGAGTTTGCAATATCAAATAAAGGAATCAGTATGCATCAAAGAAAATACTCTTTAGAGCTTATACAGAAGTTGGTTTGTCTGTAGTAAAGCCTATTGCAACTCCAATTGATACAAATGCCAAGATAATGAGCAAACAATATGATGAAAGAGTTAAAGGAATTGAAGGAACAAAACCTATCAAGGCTAATAGGGTTCCTACAAAGTCCTAAAAAGTCTCATATGGAGGTTGCTATGAGAATTGTTAATTATATCAAAAATTAGCCAGTCTTGTGCACTTCTCGTCCAGTGAAAATATAGACTCTATCATTGCTTGGTGTGATGCTGAGTGGGAAGCATGTCCATTGACTAGAAAGTCAGTCACTGGATTTATCATTAAACTTGGGAGCTTACTGATCTCTTGGAAATCCAAGAAATAGACCACTGTATCAAGAAGTTCTGCTGAGCCAGAATACAAAAGCATTGTCATTAGTGTTGATGAGCTAATTTGGATTCAAGGTCTGCTCAAGGAAGTAGAAATAACTATTCAACTACCTATGAATCTGTACAGTGACAGCAAAGCTGCTATCCAGATTGCTGCAAACCCTGTGTATCACGAAAGAACCAAACACATCGAGATTGATCTTCATTTCATCCGAGAAAAGGTACAACAAGAACTGGTGTCTATAAAGTATGTTCCAACACAAGACCAACTTGCCGATCTTCTCACCAAAGGGCTAACACGAATTCAGCATCAGTATTTACTCTCCAAGTTAGGTGTTCTCAACATTTTCGAACACCAAACTTGAGGGGAGTGTTAAAGGGTATTTTGGAAATTTTGTACAAGTCACAATTAAATCAATAAATATGTAATTAGTTAGTTAATATAATCAGTTAGGTGGTTAGTTAATTAAGCTACTCTTTCTTGTTTATATAAAGGGAAAATCCCCAATTCTGAAAATAATATTCAATAAGAAAATTCTCTCAATTCGAACTTTTTCTCTTTGTCTTCTTCACTGTGAGCTTTGTAAGATTACTATCTCAATAATAACTTCGTTTGATTTTCTTTGTTTGTTGTTTCTACTGTTGTTTGAAAAGAAATAACAGAAAGTACATTAGTTGTTTGATTCGATTAACTTACAGCGCGTTAGTGATTTTGAAGATGATATACCAATTATCTAAAGAATAAGGTTGAAGAAAGATCTCAAATCAATAGTCACTATAAATTTGAAGGTATCTATGTTTTTTTTTTTTTTTTTTTTTATAAATTCATTTTTGTTCTAAAACTACACATGCAAACTTTATTTATGTAAGATTTTTATTTTCAAAGAAAAAACTCCAGTTCGCAAGGTGTTAAAACTCGCAAAAAATAATGACACAAGACCAAAGGTATTTTATTATTTTATTAATTAACTATTTTTAAATTTAAGTTATTTTAAAAATATTTCAAAGTAAATTGTTAATTTTGAACATTCATATTATAATGATTCTTTACTATTTCTAGTATTGTTTATTTTATTTTATTTTATTTTTTATCCAAAGTAAGTATTTAAAATTATTTTCTAGCATCAACGTAAATTTAAATTATAAAATAAATACTTTATTGATACTACATTGACTATTGTTGGTGAAAATTACAAAAGATTACAAATAACAATTGAAAGTTAAAATGAAGAACAACTTTTCAGACTAAGACGCGGATATCTCGCTCTCTTTAAGGAGATTCAAGCCCAATTCAACATATATTTTCCCCCGTCCAGCAGTATTCTCCTTGACTTATACAACAACTTTTCACAAAAGCATAACTCAAAAAACTCTGCACAAGAGTTTAGTCTCAAGCTCCACAAGAAAGAACACGTCCTTTCAACTAATAAGAACTCTCATTTTGACAAACTTTATGCGCTCTACATTTTTCACGTATGTTGTGTTTTCAAAACAAATGAAAATCACCACTATTTATAGTCGGCGAACTCTTCTATGCAATGCATAGATAGATAATGGAAAAGTTAATAGAGAAGATAAATGGCCTAAAAGTTACATAAATTACAAGGAGTAATTAACAAATAAAGCGTGAATCATAATGCCTCAAATGACATTGAGTGGTTGAAACCACTAGCAGCAACGTTCAGCAACATTTCTCTAATGGTAATTATGCCAAATGTGAATTAAGATGTGAGTAAAGATGGCATCAAATGCTATAAACGGATAAAAGATATAATGCAGCATGAGTGACACATAGGTGATAGGGAATTTACTAACATGTAAATCAACCAAACAATATGTTAAGACAAGAATAAAACCAATAGACACCAAAGTTATGTGGAAAATCCTCGATGTGAAGAGTAAAAAAGTTAGGGGATCAAAACCTCAATCAGCAAGAGTTATAATATTATTCTCCAGAATTAGTCACAAAAACGAATTCCTAACACCGACCAACAAAACAACAAGATTGGATCAAACTAGAGAAGAAAAAGGAGCAAAAGCACAAAAAACATAGTTACTGTTCACAGATAAAAAAACAAGAGCTACAGGTCACCAAATAACTAGAGAATAAAAAGGAGCAAAAGCACAAAAAAACGTAGTTACTGTTCACAGATAAAAAAACAAGAGCTACAGGTCACCAAATCCAACTCAATTAGTTTCTAATCAAACAGTGAGATGAGAGGAACAACAAGCCAAAAGATTAGCTCAAATGGACAAGAAAAGGAACGGGAATCACAATTTGAAGTTGACTGCTATGATTGAAAAGTTAGTTCGAAAGTCTATACTTTTTCCCTATATTTTGCTGGTGAAAACTCTTTTGTGGATAGTGAAATAAATCCTAAAACGTCTATGTATATGCCCTATAATAATGGGCTTATAGGCAAAAATGAGTTGATTCAAATTGGTCTTTATTTATCAATATAGGAAGGCAAAAAGACCCCTAACCCAATAATGGGGAGATTAGGCATGATAAAGTTTGTTTAATAGAATTAATTACAATATTGTTAAGTACTCAAGTATCTGTATATGTATTATTTTGATGACTAACAAACTATATCAAGTACCAGGTAAGACATCAGATGGAAAACAACCTGTAAAGCTGTTGTGGTTGGTGAAAAGTCTTTCAAAACTGTACTAAAAAACCAGCGGCACAGCCTGTAAAGCTGTTGTGGTTGGTGAAACGTCTTTCAGAACTGTACTAAAAGACCAGTGGTCAAAAAGATGCAGTAACAGCAGCATAAAAGGAAGAAGTCCAAGGTTTCAAAGATACCTTTTTAACGAGCATATTCAATTTAAGCATTCAAGAATTGAAAAAGGTTTCCTTTGGCTTCCAGTGCAGATTACAACAAACCCAGACAAGGGACCTGATAGACTAGGTCTATAGCTCTTAAGTCTTGTGTAAGTTGTAAGCTTGTTCACCAGTGTAGGATTACTCCTCAGTCTGTGAGGCAAGTGATCAGTGTATTTCTTGAAGTATTTTGAGCGTAGAAACACATCTTGGGACAGAGCTGTTGTCCTAAGGTATAAGTTTGTTAAGGCTTCATTCTAACTACTTGAGAAGTGTAGTGTAGCTTGAAGCCGGGTTGGTACTGCTTTGTACTTGTGCTGGGTGCATAAGTCATTTGTGTTGTAAGAGCAAGTAGAGAAATAGGGTGTGTATTGTATTTCTTTACTTTGCTCTTAGTGGATTTTGGTTGGTAAATCCTGTAGCGACAGGTGGTGGTTGTTCCTCTTTTGAGCAAGGAGTTTTTCCACGTAAAAATCTGTATGCTGTTATCCTTGTTGTTCTTTACGTTTCACTACTTCTTTTGTTCTTTATCAAAGGACCTGATAAAGCATCAAGTAAGAAAGACCATAACTCAACAATGGTATCAGAGCAGGGATCTCTATCTGGTTCACACCTTGAGATTCTCTGGGAAGATGGCTGCCCCACTAAACTTGGAGGAGGGACAATCATCCACTAGAGCACCAAGGTTTGATGGAAAATACTATGGGTGGTGGAAGGGAAGAATGCATGACTTTTTAATGGCTGAAGATAGTGAGTTGTGGGATATTGTCTTAGACGGACCCTATGTTCCCATGATTGAAGTCAAAGATGGTGATATCACTAAATCTATTCCAAAGAATAAGCAATAGTAAACAGAAGCGGATAGGAAGAAAATAGAGAAGAATTACAAAGTAAAGAAGCTCATTTTATATGGTATAGGAGCTGAGGAATACAACAAGATCTCTACCTATGAATCTTCCAAAGAGATTTGGGACTGTCTTAAAAATGCTCATGAAGGGACTGAGCAAGTTATTGAATCCAAGGTGGACATATTAACATCTCAGTATGAGATTTCATCATGCTTGAAGATGAAACCATACAGGAGATGGAAACAACATTTTCAGCCATAACCAATGAACTCAAGTGCCTGGGAGAAACTGTAAGTCAAAGCAAGCAAGTTCGCAAGATCTTGAGAGTTCTTCCTAAAACCTGGGAAAGTAAAGTCGATGCTATAACTGAGTTGAAGGATCTAAAAACCTTGAAGATAGATGTTCTCATTGGCATCCTTCGCACTCATAAGCTGAACAAGAAGTAGGATTCTGCCAAAAGAGAAGGAAAAAGGGACAAAATACTAGCTTTTCAGGCAGCTCAGAGTGATAAAGAGATTAATGGAGTCGACATGGCCTATCTCAACAAGAGATTTAAGAAACTTGTGAGAAAAAGTCATGAGTTAGCAAAGAAAGCAAATGGTGGAAGAGCTCATGGAGGTTCAAATTTGTGTCATGGATGTGGTAAGCCTGGTCATTTCATCATAGAATGCCCTTATATTAGGGGAGACAACAAAAAAGTTAAAGAAAAAAGGAGGGACCTGGTCTCTAACTAGTTCCGCAAGAAGGCTGCTGCTAATAAAATAATGATTAGGGCCCTGGGTGTCTGGGGAAATGCCTCCAGTAGTTCTGATGAAGATGAGCAACATGAAGATTCATCCATGCTTGCTAAAAAGATGATGATGAAGTCTATGATGAACTATTTGCTTTCATGGCTCAGTCAGATAATGATTAGGATGAAGATGATGATGATGAGGGTAACTCTTCTTGATCTCAAAGATAATTTAGATCTGTACTCTACTAGAAAGCTCAAAAAACTGGCATGTGTTCTTATTGATCCCATCTATGAACTGACCACTGAGAAAGATTTGCTAAACAATAGTGTAGATGTTTCTCAAGATGAGAAATCTGTGTTGGTGACTCAGGTTTCAAATCTTGAGGTCAAAATTATGAATACTTGAAACTAAAAAAAGGGAACTTTTGAATCAGATAGAAGATGAAAATGAGTATGATGTTAAGTTAAAAAGAAAAATTAGTGAAAACGAGTCTGTCATGACAGAAAGGCTGAAAGAGGTAGAATTAAAATTGAATCTGGGTTTAGAAAGGAACTGTGAAATTGAGAAGAATCTTATGAGAGTTAGGGAGGATCTAAAAAAATCTATGATGTGGACAACCTCCTCTAAACTCCTAGAAGACATGTCCTGCAGTTGGAGCACAGAAAAAAGGGGTCTTGAGTATGTCAACAACATAGATCCACCCTACAACCCTCATAGTAAGTATGTTTCAGTCACTGACAACTTTCTATGCTTACACTGCGGAAGGAATGGTCATTTGAAGGAAGGTTGTGAGATTCTGAAAAGAACCTTGAACAACCAAAAGTCAGTTAAATCAGATAACTATGAGTTGAATGGAGTGCCAAGTCCTAAGCCCAAACGAAAGACCAGACCCTTGCCTCTCTGGACCAAAAACTTTGTTATTAGACCATTATCTGTTTATTGGGAACTCAGACTAAAATGGGTTCCCAAGACTAACTTTTAAATTCTTTATAGGAAAGGTCAAGAGGAAGTAGTTAGTGCTGGTACATGGACAGTGGATGCTTAAAGCACATGATTGGAAGGACCAAAAACTTCCTCTCACTGAAAGAATTCGAAGGTGGTAGTGTTTCTTTAGGTGGTGGTCAGAAGCGGTACATCATGGGAATAGGAAAAATAGGAAAATGCTTTGAGAAAACCATTGAGGATGTGTACTATGTTGATATATTGAAGGTTTGAAGTACTACCTACTCAGTGTTTCTCAAATGTGATAAGGGAAATAAAGTTAGGTTCCTATCTGACAAATGCACAGTAACAAATTTGGAGACAAATGAAGTTGTGTTGACAGCCCTGAGATGCAGAAACATGCATGTAGCAGAGCTGAGTATTACAAAGCAAGACAATTTGACATACCTGAAGGCTCAAGATGAATCAGGTGATTTGTGGCATAAAAGATTGGGACATGTCAACCCCTCCCTGCTATACAAACGGGTGTCCAAAGATCTGGTTAGAGGATTGCCCAATGTAAAGTTCAACAGTCTAAGAGTTTGCGCAACCTGTGCTCAAGGAAAACAGACTAGAGAATCATTCAGGTCCAAACCAGAGGTAAGCACCACTAGACCTCTTGAACTTATTCACATTGATCTTTGTGGTCTTGTAAAGGTACATAGTAGAGCTGGAAAGAAGTATATCTTGGTAGTGGTTGATAATTACTCAAGGTACTCTTAGGTAAAGTTCCTGAGATCCAAGGATGAAGCTGCTGATTTGTTGATCATCCTAATTAAGCAGATTCAAAATCAGTTTGGATGCAGAGTTACTGGAATTAGATCAGATCATGGAACTGAGTTTGAAAACTCAATCCTGGATGGCTTCTGTGCTGAAAGTGGTATTCACCACAATTTTTTTGCTCCACGTACTCCTTAACAAAATGGAGTAGTGGAAAGGAAAAAAAGAACTCTAGTAGAAATTGGAAGAGCCATGCTAATTGATTCTGGTTTAGCCAAGAACTTCTGGGCTGAGGCTGTAAACACTGTCTGCTAAGGTCATTCAAGAATAAAACTCCTTATGAGCTCTTGTTTGGAAGAAAGCCTAATATTAGCCATCTAAGGACATTTGGGTGCAACTGTTTTGTTCTCAAAAATGGCAAAGAAGAAGTTGGAAAATTTGACTCCAAAAGCGATGAAGGGGTATTTGTTGGATACTCTACTAGCAGCAAAGCCTATAGAGTTTTCAATAAAAGAACACATTGTTTTGAAGAAAGCGTACATGTCATTTTTGATGAAACTGGACACAGGATGAGTTCAACTGATTTAGAAGATTAAGACTCAGATGAATCTCTACAGATACAATATGTTGTCTTAGTAGACGTTCCATCTGCAGATCATGCAGATCCACAGTCAAATGAACCTGATGATCATGCTGAAGCTGGTGAAGCTATTGCAGAATCAGGCTTGCCAACTGAAGAGTCTGATATGCTAGTAGATAGGTCTGGTCAAGAAGATGAAGCAAGTGTAGTTCAACAGACCTCAACCGATGATTTAGTTGCTCAAGGAAGTCAATGTCAAACCATTGCAAGATCTCACAGATGGAAACATCAGGCATCTCATTCAATGGATAATCTTGTCTCTCTTTTGGACTCTGGGATCCAAACCAGGTCCAAGACTAAAAACTAATGGCTTATGATGCATTTATGTCCTCCATAGAACCCAAGAATATCAAAGAAGCACTCAAGGATGCAGACTGGGTAAACTCAATGCAGGAAGAATTGCTTTAATTTGAAAAAAGCAAAGTCTGGCATCTGGTTCCAAGGCCTTCTAACAAAACAATTATTGGGACCAGATGGGTGTTCAGGAACAAGCTTGATAAGAATAGCATCATCACCAAAAATAAATCCAGACTTGTGGTTCAGGGTTTCAATCAGGTGGAAGGAATAGATTATGATGAAACTTTTGCTCCTGTAGCTAGAATCGAGGCCATTAGAATTCTTATTACTTTTGCTACTTACATGGAGTTCAAGCTATTTCAAATGGATATCAAGAGTACCTTCCTAAATGGATATCTAAAGGAGAAAGTCTATGTAAAGCAGCCTCCAGGCTTTGAAAGTGTAGAATATCCAAATCATGTAATGAAACTGATAAAGCTTTGTATGGGCTAAAGCAGGCTCCAAGGGCATGCTATGAGCGATTGTTTGGTTTCTTACTTGGGCATGGTTACAAACGAGGGAATATTGACAAACCTTGTTCCTAAAAACTAAAGGAAAGAATCTTCTGATTATTCAAGTGTTTGTGGATGACACAATCTTTGGAGCAACTGCAAATTCTCTCTATAAAGAATTTGGAGATCTGATGCGTAGTGAGTTTGAAATGAGCATGATGGGTAAGCTTAGCTTCTTTCTGGGGCTACTTATCAGACAAACTACTGGTGGGACTTTTATAAGTCAAGAAAAATACACCAGGGATTTGCTCAAGAAATATCAACTAATGGATGCCAAGCCTAGTGATACTCCCATGGTAAATAGTAGCAAACTGGATATTGATGATAATGGTGCTCCTATAAATGCTACCATGTATAGAGAAATCATTGGATCATTGTTGTATTTGACTGCTAGTAGACCAGACATCATCTTTAGTGTTGGCATGTGTGCTAGATTTCAATCCTGGCCAAAAGAATCTCATTTAAAGGCTGTTAAGCATATTCTCAGATATCTTAAGGGGTCTGAGTGCTTAGCTCTTTATTATCCTATTGGTGATTGTTTTGACTTGGTTGGGTATGCTGATGCAGACTTTGCAGGATATCTAGTTGATCGAAAAAGCACTTCTGGCATGGCTCATTTCCTAGGGTCTTCACTGATATCCTAGGGAACCAAAAAACAAAACTCAGTGGCACTATCCACCGCTAAGGCTGAGTATATTGTTGCTGCAGCTTGTTGTTCACAGTTTTTGTGGATCAAACAACAGTTGGAAGATTATGGAGTATTAATTGACACCATCCCGCTCCTATGTGATAACACCAGTGCTTTGAACATGGCAAAGAATCCAGTCCATCATAAACGAACAAAGGACATAGATGTAAGACATCATTTTCTCAGGGACTAGGTAGAAAAGGGAAATGTCTGTAAGAAATTCCACGGCACGGAGGACCAGATAGCCGACATCTTCACTAAACCTCTTTCTAGGACTAAATTGAGCGAAACAGGCTGAGGTTGGGGCTGATCAAGATGAAACATGATAATGTCAAGTAACTGCAAATTTTTCCTCTACATATCATGGCTAAAAAAGTTCAATCAGGTATCTGAGAAGTCATTCGCAATCAGTCAAATGCCTTGTATCGCATGCAGATCAGTTGATCCTAAAAAAGTCTCATAATTTTTGAAGAATATGACTGCAAGAACTTCACTGAGGGACCTAATGTAACACCAAGTTAGTACTCCGTTCATTATCTCTCACTTCATTAATAATTATGCTCAGGACATGTCACGTCTGTTCAACTTTTCTGAACGAACATCATTCCGTTCAGTCTTGAAGCATCGTGACCAATCAGGGATCAGAAACCTTTATCTCTACTACTTTTAAAAGGTCATAACAGTTCTTTACACTCACTCAAATCCTCTTATTTTAGCAAAAAATAGGAAGTTCGATTCATCTCCTTCTTATTCATTTTCTCCCCCAAGTTGTTATCATCTTCGTACGTAGACTCTCATGGATATCAGCCCTACTTATTCCTCTTCTCATCAGGATGTTGAATCAGGCTCCTCACCATCTCCAAATATTGTTGCTCCACCCTCAACACCTGTTCATGTTCCAATCAAAACTTCAGACCTTCATCCACTTGTACAAGGTCTTAACCCTTCATCCCCTGCTTTTGTTCCTTCATCATCGTTGGGACAAAAGTCTGTTAAGCCCTTTCCCTTACCAAAAATGTCTGTTCTCACTCATACTCCTGACCTGACCCTAACCCTGGGCGATCCTAGTCGTGTTCAAAAGGCTGCCAATGAGTTTAGACCTATAAATGTGGCTGTGGAGGAAGAGATTAATGACGAAGATGATAACGAGGATACTTCACTGATCTGGAAACGCCAACAAACCCCTGTGTTAAATAAGGGTAAAGAAAAGGTTCCTAATGAGGGTCTCACTATCAGGAAAACATATTCTACACGTGGTATGGAGAAAAAGGTATTGGGAGATGCTATAATTGCTAGTCTCCAGAAGCACATTGCCAGGAAAAAGCAATTAACAACAATGGTGGTTGAGGAAGAAATCTTCGAAGATAAGTTAATGGATGATGATAAAGATGTTGATGTTGATTGGACAGAGTCTTAAGGATGAAGGAAATCCTGTAAGTCAAGGATCTAGTCAGACTAAACTCTCTGCTAGTGGGGGTAAACGAAGTACACCTGTTTCCATTTGGGGACCAGGTGCACAAGTCAAAATACGAAGATCTGAGAAGCCTATATCTAGGGAAAAACGAGTGAGTCTACTTCAGGACCAAAAGGTCCTAAATGAGAGAGTATTTGAGCTTACCACTAAGAATAGGCCATGTATGAGGGAGTTGGTAGCAACTGTGGAATTTCAAGGCTGGGGGCATTTGTTTGAGTAGCCCGTACCGTTTCTGCATGAGTTAGAGGTTAAGGAATTTTACCTGAACATGGAGCTTCAGGAAGATGGGAGTTTCATAACTAGTATTAGAAATATCTCTTTCAAGGTGGATGAAGAGAGCTGGGGGATATCTTTGGAGTTAGGAGAACTGGGATCCGCATGGTTGTTGACAAGTCCCCTTCCAAAACCTTCTTGGAGGAGATTGCAAAGTTGAAAAGTGTCAACCTAGCATATGTTCTCAAGAAGGTTCTCAAAGGACAATATCAGTTATTCTTTGAGTTTGTCAACAAGGTGTTGTTGCCTCGATCAGATAAACGTTCTGTGGCCACAATGGCGGACCTGTATATCATGGAGAAACTGTGTACCATGATATAAATTAACCTTCCAGCATTAATGATGGAACACATGACCAAAGCGTTCATATGGCTTTTTATTGAATCGAGTGTTTGTGGCATGTGGGGTTGAGTTAAGCAAAGGAATTACAGGGTCTATTAAGTAGTCATTCTCTGACACCACTCTTGTGGAGTGTGAATGTGCTGAGTTCAGGGCTGGTGCTAAAAATTCTCAAATGTTTGATCTTTTGGATCATTGAGGCCCTACAAGCCATAATCAAGGAACTGACTGTTGATCTGGCTGCCAAGGACGCCCATATTATCAGGTTAAATACAGAGCTGGCAAAAGGCCCCAGAGGAGGACCTAATATGGCTGAGTTGACCACACCAAGGGAAGTTAATGCCCAGTTATCTCAATAGGTCAAGTCTATCACTCAGCAACTTCTGGATGCGCACAAGGAACACACTGCTACCATGGCCAATCTATTTCGTTCCTTTACACCTAAGTCCTCTAGTCCCTAGTCTCCCTGCTTTGTACTATCCTTGTCCCTGTTCATCTTGTCTGACTGACTGTTATTTTTTAGCAACAATCTGAAAGTTTTTGTTGTGTCTGGATGGTTTGTGGCCCTGTCCTGTGCTGATGAAGTGTGAGTTTTTGAGGAGGTGTACTTATTTCTGTGATCATTAATGGCACCTTCAAAGTTGTTCTTATTTCTTTTATTCCTCATTTATTATGATCTATTTTCATGTTTTTTTGCTGTCTCTTCTACTTAGCATTTCCTGTTTGTAGTTTCTTTTTAGTTTACTGATTTCCTTTTAATGATACCAAAAAGGGGAAAAATGAAAGAGACCATATACTCAGGGGTAAAAATGAAAGGGGACCATATACTCAGGGGGAACATGTATTCCGGTAGGTATAGTTTGTCATCATCAAAAAGGAGAAAATTATTAAGTACTCAATATCTGCATATGTATTATTTTTATGACTAACAAACTATATCAAGTATCAGGTAAAACATCAGGCCAACACGTTATATTCAATAATGGAAAACAACCTGTAAAGCTGTTGTGGTTGGTGAAAAGTTTTTCAGAATTGTACTGAAAGACCAGTGGTCTAAAAGATGTAATAACAACAGCATAAAAGGAAGAAGTCCAAGGTTTCAAAGAGACCTTTTTAACGAGCATTTTCAATTTAAGCATTCAAGAATTGAGAAAGGTTTCCTTTGGCTTCCAGTGCAGATTACAGCAAACCCAGACAAGAGACTTGATAGACTAGGTCTATAGCTAAGTCTTGTGTAAGTTATAAGCTTGTTCACCAGTCTAAGATTACTCCTCAGTCCTGTTAGGCAAGTGATTAGTATATTTCTTGGAGAATCTGAGTGTAGAAACACATCCTGGGACAGAGCTGTTGTCCTAAGGTGTAGGTTTGTTAAGGTTTCATTATAACTACTTGATAAGTGTAGTGTAGTTTGAAGCCGGGTTGGTATTGCTTTGTACTTGTGCTGGGTGCATAAGTCATTTGTGTTGTAAGAGAAAGTAGAGAAATAGGGTGTGTGTTTTATTTCTTTATTTGCTCTTAGTGGATTTTGGTTGGTAAACCCTGTAGCGACAGGTCGTTGTTGTTCCTCCCTTGAGCAAGGAGTTTTTCCACATAAAAATCTCTGTGTTGTTATCCTTGTTGTTCTTTACGTTTCACTACTTATTTTGTTCTCTATCAAAGGACCAGATAAAGCATCAGGTAAGGGGGACCATAACTCAACAAATATGAAAAGCATAGAGATATATGGCCAAAGCAAACCTCATCCTAAACGGATAAAAAGGACCATATAATAACCATAACCACAAGGCAAAAGTACCAATGGGACTGAAGCCATTGTTCTCCATATAACACATATCTTTATCAAAAGTCATTTACATTACTCCTTAGCTGGTGTATTTTGGTGTTATCTACAGGACATGTCCAATATGATTGACAAGTGTACGCAAACCTTACCACTATCTCATGGAGATAGCGAGGCTATTTCTGAAAGACCCTTGGCTCAAAGGTATCTGCTCCAAGTACAAATTCGTCAAGATTATCTATTTATGACTGCTTCTCTATGGTAACAGTTGTTGCTTCACTAATAGGCTTGGACTTCAACTTTGATCGTCATGGACTAGTTTAGGATGTGTTTCAATTACCATCATCTTCTGAGCTGTCTGATTCTCACATGCACTACTGTATATTTTGGCGGATGGCTTCTATTTATGCTTGCTGGATGCTGCTTTCTTTTGTAGTGTTTTAGAGGAGAACATAAGTAGAATTCCCTTTGTCAGATAACACTCTTTAAAACTCTCACAGTTCCACAAAGAACATATAAATCTGATACCAAATGAAGCTTTTTTGTTTTTGCAGACGGAAAACTCAAATATGAATCGAGAGTAAAGAAAAAGGTGCTTATCAATATGTCCTGTGAAGCCTTAAATCAAAGCTATTTCAGAAGTTTTTGTTTCAAGAATAGCTTGATCGCTAGCACGCGATTGTGTTTCAACATCAAAGGTCCTATGGTTTATGCCTTTTGCCAATTCTATAGTATAAAGGAATACTGAATCAATCAGAGACTTATATGACACGAGACTCGTTGAGAAAGGGAAATGGAAATATTGAAAACTGCAGTGTACAAGCATATAATATGCACTCCAATTGAGAATTATAATATAATGAACATGTTAATAAACTGTCCAGTCATTAATATCTAGCTTGCAAGAAAATTATTACAAAAATTAGGAACAATAACTAGCAGCATGACACAGGTGAAATTAGGTCCTTTATTTATCGCAAGGAACAAAAAAGATACTAAAGTTGCTGACAAGTCACAAGCAGCCTCTTCCTTTCTAAGATATCAAGGTGATGGATTGCTTCCCACACGCACCGCATTCCTTTAACTTGCATGATCAGCTCCTCTACTGCAAGGAGAAGCATATCAATGATGTCCGAGGCAACACAAGACCATATAATATATCTATAACTATCACCGGTACTTAAATTGTGAATATATCACAAGGCAATGTAGGAGAAGAAACAAGGCACATAATTGAATGATGACAATATATGTTTTAAACTGATTAGCAAGAAATTAGTCTTACCTACAATCATTGATGAGGACACTAAGGTAACCATTCCCCATGTTCTCTTGCTCTTCTTGAATTTCATTCACGGAATTTGCTGCAGATCTTCTGCAATTATACAACTCTATCGACTCCAAGGTATAAATTTCCCCAAAGTCTTTAGGTATTTCCTCCAGGTATATGCATGTTCTTAGAACTAAGCGTTGCAGCATTGGGAAGTTAACACTGCCAGCTTTCCACTGCTTCAGATCATTCGTCCTGATTAGGAGGAACTTAAGTTGATTGAAAACCTCTCCATCATTTAATCTCCATACATCACCATAAAATCCATAGTTTTTAATTTTAAGTACTTCGAGTTTTGGCAACTTCACAATATTTGCCATGTCTTCCCAAGGTAAGAAAGTATAGCTCAAAGTCAAGCTCCTTAGAGATGTAGGCAAAGCATACTTACATGGGATGGGGAGCAAGTATAGGTCTTTGCGACTGATCTTCAATTGTTCAAGTCTTTTTAAACAGGCAAGGCTATTTAGGCGCTCAGACATCTTCTCACCCTGGCATTCCGTTTGAGTTCCATGAAGTTTTAACGTCTTAAGATTTGGAATAACGGGACAAGCTTAGACAGGAAAGTCCCTCCAAATTTTGCAGCTTACTTGATGGATTATTAGGGAGAGAAATTGTGTGTTTCACCTGAAGATTCCTTAAATGTTTCATGTGCCAAATTGTCTCATGTATAGTTGGGGGATTATAGCCTAGGCTTCCAACAATGAAGTTCTGCAGATTATAAAGCTCTGACAAAGAACCGTGAGGATCATAACAAAAGCGTAATCGAAGGTATCTCAGGTGTACTAATTTTGTTATCACAAGAGGGAATTCTTGAAACCCATATTGAGTTACTGACAACACTCTAAGCAATTTGAAGCACTCCAAAAGAGGTACTTGTTCAGTACCTAATCCCCGAAAGAAGTGCATAGTACGAGTGAGATCAATTGATGATGACTCCAACCAATAATTCTGATAAATGCCTGAATGGAAACTGTAGCGACGAACCTGAAGCATCTTTGCTGAAGGATCTTTAGAAACCTGCAGGAACTTCTCTTTCTCAGCTTCTCTTAAAATAACGTCACGAACAAGATCATGGACACCACATGTCTTCCACTCGCCA
Organism: Solanum medicagineum; assembly: GCA_026153255.1. Classification (NCBI taxonomy): domain Eukaryota; kingdom Viridiplantae; phylum Streptophyta; class Magnoliopsida; order Solanales; family Solanaceae; genus Solanum; species Solanum medicagineum. The sequence continues at coordinate 4,498,911 of JAPFFP010000098.1, forward strand.
TTAAATCTCCGGCTTCTAACCATTATCAGATTCCTGCTAACAAGATCCTCTAAAAAGTCTCCTCCCTCCAATTCTTCCCTTAGAAAATCCTCAGAAATCCATAAGTTGATCAATCTCTTTATGTTAACATCACTATCTTCTGGAAAGACTCCCATATAGAGGAAACATGGTTTAAGATGATTAGGTAAGTAATCGTAACTCATAGCAAGCACTCCTAGACATTTGTCTGATTCATTAGCAACAACTTTACTTACACTTTTGGCAACATCTTTCCAACTTTCTTGTGTTCTTTCAATTTTAGAAAGATGCCCCGCAACCACTAGAAGAGCTAAAGGTAGCCCTTGGCACCTTTCTGCTATTTGCCTCCCTATATCCTCTAGTTCAGGAGGGCAATTTGCTACCTCAAACACTGTTTCATGAAGTAACTTCCAACTGTCATCTGCATTCAGCAGGCTTACCTCGTGAGGCGGGCTGTCAGTGTCAGCATGCATTGCCACTCCTTTGAGCCTACTTGTCAAAATAATTCGACTCCCATTGTCATCTTCAGGAAAAGTCCTTGACATAAGATCCCAAACGTCATTACTCCAAATATCATCCATGACAACAAGATACCTTCGACACTTCAACTTTTTGTATATCATGTCCATCAATTCATCATCAGTCATTTGTTTGATCTCATTTGAAATACAAGAAAGAATGCCTAACAACAAATCTCTAGTATGGTATTCTTGAGATACAGTCACCCAAACATGTACGTCAAAACGATCCCTGACTTGAGGATCATCATATGCCATTTTTGCAAGAGTTGTTTTGCCTATTCCCCCCATTCCCAAAATGGGGATAATCTCTCGTGTAGACATCGACCCTCTTAGTGGTCTAACGATTCTCACGAAGTCATCTTCGAGACCAACAATAACACTTTCTGGATTAAGTTTTGCAACATATCTAGATGAATGACCCCTTTGCAGATCCTCATTTATAGGATTACCATAACCTTCAACCTGATCACTTGTACCAAAACTACTTCCCATCGTGTTCCTCTTCGTAACATCAATCTTTTCTACAAGCAGAGACAGAGCTCCATGTAACGCCTGTCTTACCTTTCCTTTTTCAAGTTTGTTAATTTCATATATTACTAGTTCTATGGCATCCTCTGCTTCATTGACTACATTTCTATTCTCTCTCTCCACCACTTCAATCTTTCCACAATCTTCCCTTCTCTTGCTGGTGTTCTCAAGAAAGTCTTTGAAATATTCAAGACTTTCAAGGAGAGACTCCACCATTTTTCTGGATTCATCACTTATCCAATGTGGCTTTAGCTGCACGAGTTGCTTCAAAGTTTGTACCAGAGAAATCACAGCAACATAAGCCATCTCTCCTCTCACCACCAATTGTCGAAGGAAAAAGTACGTTCAAATAACACGAGTGAAATCCCACAAAGTAGGATCTAACCGTTACCACTACCATGTGAAGTTAGAGAGGTTGTTCCCCAAGAAGTAGTTTCAAACAAAACACGAGTTAAGAGAAGATGAAAAGAAAGAGTTAATAAAGAGTTCAAGTTAGCTGACATGTGAACTATGGATTGAAGGTAGCTAAAAATTTTGTGTTCTTGGAACCTGAGAAAGAAGCCACATGACCGACCATTCAGACATGTTTGTCTTCTAGTATTAAACGAGTTCAAGTAATAGTGTGGTAGTCCAATGAGATTTTTGCGCAATAAATAAATACAATCTATGTCCTTTAAAACACCATATTTAGTAGTAAATTGGGAGGAAATATGCAAGTTTGAAAATGATGACCAAAGTCACTTTAACGTTGATTTATTGGATACCCAAAAGGTGACTCTCGTTATTTCTTTGTAGATATCTGTACGTTATACGAAATTTTAAATCAAAATAAATTCTGTATCCAACATTCACCTCATCATTATCTTTTTTTTTAAAAACATTTTTTTGAGAAGTAATAGCAGAGTATCCAACTCCTTATGCCACACACAACATTTATCTCATCAATATCATTCTTTTGAGTCATCTTTTTTTTTAAAGTAATGTATTCAACCACTCACCACACAACAATCACTTCATCCTTATCATTGATTTGGATCTCTTTCTATTTGGCTTACATATATAGCTGCAGAAATCATTGTATATCCAACTGGTTTGATTTGCAATTGAAAGAGTAAAAAACGGTTATAAGTGTTTTTCAAGTACAATTACTATCTTGGAATATAAATATATGTGATAGTGGTTAAAAGAAAAATAAAAATTTCAGACAATTACTAGGAGACAATCAAATAACATTTGTTGTTGTCAATCAAATGATGTTGTAATCGATGTAAGAATTGTTATATATGCTCACAATTTGAGTTAGTTAAAACCCAAGTATCAAGTCTGGGTGTCCTGAGGAAACAAAATCTATATGCAAAATTCCCTAAATGTGAATTCTGGTTGTCCTCTGTTGCCTTCTTGGGGTATGTTGTTTCGAAAGAAGGGGTGATAATAGAATCCTAAAAGATTGAGGAGGCTAAAGAATTGAGCTTGGCCAAGGTCACTCATTGGGGTGAGGAGTTTTGTAGAACTTATTAGCTACTATTGACGGTTTATGAAAAACTTTCCCTTTATTGCCACCCACTTGACAAGGCTGACCCAGAAGGATGTGCCTTTTGAGTGGACAGATAAGTGCAAAGAGATCTTCTAAAAGCTCAAGACTCTTTTGACTATAGCTCCATTCTTGACACTACCAATACAAGGTAAAAATTTTGTTGTTTATTGTGATAGTTCACAAATGGATTTGGGTGTTGTGTTAATGCAGATAAGAACGTCAAAGCGCATTATCTCTATGGTGCCAAATATCATGTGTTCATAGATCACCGTAGTATGCAATATGTGTCCGCTCAAAGAAACCTAAATTTGAGTTAGAGGTGGTAGATAGAGTTGTTCAAGGATTATGATGTCAACATCCAATATCAACCAGACAAGGCTAACATGGTAGTAGACGTCGGGGGTTGGAACCTAATAGCATGAGTAGCTTAGCAAGGTTGGGCGCGGTTAAGCAACCCCTGTCCTGTCACGCCCCAGAGTCTAATTAGGGCGGACTGGCACCCGTTGCCGATAAGGCTCGGGAGAACCAACTTATATCTAAGCATTTTGCATACATTTTATAAGTGATATCTAT
>JAPFFP010000098.1:4502184-4512695 GCA_026153255.1 Solanum medicagineum
TGAGATCTACGTCTCATTTCTTTATTTAATATACTGCTCTTAACAGCTTCCATGCTTACTATACCATTTGATGCAATATTTGTCAAAGAAACTTTCAAAGTTTCCCATGACTTTGGTAAAGAAGCTAGAGTCATAAGAACAATTATCTCATCATCAAACTTTCTGCCCATTGTCGACAGTTGATCAATCATTCCTTCTATGTTATTTAGGTGATTAGCTATAGAAGTGTTTTCTTGGTATTTTACTTCCATCAACTGGGTTCAGTAAAATAATTTGTTGTTACCGGTCTTTGAAGCATACAACTGCTCCAGCTTGTTCCACAGTATTCTAGCCTGAGTTTCATTACAAATATGATTATAAACTTTGTTATCGACAAAGTGTCAAATATATCTACAAAGTCGTTCATGCTCAAACACCCACTCATCTTCATACATCCCTTTCGAGTTGACGGTAGAGAATACCGGCAAGTGCATCTTCGTAATCACGAGAAAATCCTTCATTTTGCTTCTCCAAGCACAGTGTTTGAACCGTTCAGGTTGACTGTTTTGCTTATCTTTACCTCAATTGTCATGAACCTAGACCAGACTCTGATACTACTTGTTGGGGCCCACGCAGTGGAGTGAGCAATAAAATTTTAGGAGGAAAAAATAGTGCAAAATATACACCAAAAATTTAACATGGTTCACCCAAAACTTTTGGGCTACGTCCACAAATCAACACTTGTACTCTATTTCTTCTACTATGACAAATAATAGGCACAAGTGTACAATTTCTTTTATTAGTACAAATAATAGGCTCTCAAAGAAAAATATCAAAAATAGTGAACACACTATTTCTTTTAGAAAAAAATATTTCCTAAGCACAAACTCAAGTTTTCTTCACAGACTCTTTTATTTTATAGTTTATGGTATACCTCACAACAGAAAAACATCCACTTTCTCTCTATGGCTATCTCTGTATTTTTCTCTTTGTCTGATGATATTAAAACTAAGGAGCAATTGCTCCTTTTATAGAGATGTTGGCAGGCTCCTTTTTCAATTGTCAAAAGTTGGTGGCCAATACATATCATTTGTCAAAAAGTTGTTTAACAAATTTTGACAAGCAAATCAAGAAATATCCACAGTCTTCACTTGAACAGTTATTCAGATTGGCTGTGCAGTATCTTTTGAAAAAGAATTTCCATGTGGGCCCTCTATTTGGAAGGACCCACTCAACAATTCTGCCCCTCCCGACAAAAGGAGGGTTCTGCCATTTCTGCAGCTGTTCGACAGTACTCGAACTTCTCCCTTGGCAAAATCTTTGTCATCATACCCGATCCATTTTCATCAGTATGGATCTTTTGAAGTTGTAGCAACTTCTTGTCCAATGCATCAATTATCCGACGATATCTTATGTTGATATGTTTGGACTTTGCGTGAAAAGAGGCATTCTTGCAAAGATGAATGACACTTTGATTTTCACGGAACATCTCAAACTTGTTCTGTTTAACACCAAGTTGCTTAAGAAATTCCTTCATCAATAACAACTCTTTGCAAGCTTCTATTGTTGCTATAAATTTTGCTTCTGTAGAGGACAATGCGATACATTTTTGCAATTTTGACTGTCATGACACAGCTCCCCCTGCAAATGTAATCAGGTATCCTGATGAAGACTTTCTCGAGTCGACATCACCAGCTAAATCTGCATCTATGTATCCAACTAACACAGGTTCTTTCTGTCCAAAACATAAACATATTTTGGATATACCTCGAAGATACATGAGAATCCATTTGACAGCTGCCCAATGTTCCTTTTCAGGATTCGAAAGGAAACAACTAACTACTCCAACCGAGTGAGCAATATCTGGCCGTATACACACCATGGCATACATCAAACACACAACTGCTGAGGCATATGGTATTCTAACCATTTCTTCCTTCTTCCTTTCAGTAGAAGGGCTCATACTGGAACTCAATTTAAAGTGATTAGCAAGTGGACAACTAATCGCTTTAGCCTTGTCCATATTGAATCTCTGAAGTACTTTTTCAATGTACTTCTCTTGAGATACCCATAACTTCCTACTGCCTCTATCTCTTGTAATTCTCATGCCACGAATTTGTTTTGTTGATTCTAAGTCCTTCATTGCAAAAGGCTTGCTCAACTATACCTTCAAACTGTTGATTCTTTAAGTATTTTTCCCAATGATCAACATATCATCTACATAGAGTAAAAGGATAAAAAAATTATCTTCAGAGAATTTCTTGATAAACACGCATTGATCTGTAGTAGGTTTCTTAAAACCTTGCTCTCGTATAAAAAAACTCAAAACTTCTTATACCATTGTCTTGGTGCCTGTTTCAAATAATATAAACTTTTCTTCAATCCGCAGACATAATCTTCTTTTCCCTTTACTTTGAAACCTTATGGTTCATCTTCCAGGGGAATACTTCCATCATTTGCATCTTGCGGATGGTTATCATGAACCTCATCTTCAACTTGAGTTGGCACTTTTGTCGGAAAATTCAACTTTAAGCTTGTTGAATCATCTGTAGGAGTAAAACCTTCCTTATCTGCTTTATTTATATCCTCGATGGTTTGGCCTTTAATAAAGACAGCATCTCGACTCCTAATCAACTTCTTGTGCACTAGATCATAGAACCTATAGCCAAATTCATTTTGACCATAGCCAATAAACATGCACAATTGTGTTTCGACATCAAACTTGTGCCTTTCGTCCTTCGGAACGTGAACAAAAGTTTTGCCTATAAAAGGAGCACTTCAGCTCCTTCATTTGACACACACCAGAATCATCAGAGGAAAGAGAGAAAAAATGTAGAAGCCACAAAGAGAAAGAAAATACATTATGTGTTTTCTTCTGTGAGGTATGTCATTTACTATAAAATAAAATAGTTTATGGAGAAAAATAGAGTGTGTGTGCTTAGGAAATATTTTCTTAAAAGAAATAGTGAGTGACAAAAATAGTGAGACTATTTTTTTGGTATTTTTTCTCTGAGAGCCTACTATTTGCAGTAGAAGTAATTGTACACTTGTGCCTACTATTTGTAATAGTAGAAGAAATATAGTAGAAGTGTTGATTTGTGGACGTGGCCCAAAAAGTTTTGGTGAACCACGTTAAATTTTCTGATGTCTATTTTTCTTTATTTATTCCTCCTAAATTTTATTACTCACTCCGTTGTGTGAGCCTCAACAGTATTTCCTAATTTGAGTAGGGAACAGTCTATGGCATACCAATGAATTGGGAAAAATTGCATCGCACAATTACCCATATAGTTAAAGGTTACTTACCCATGACAGAGCCAACAGAATTGATAATCTGAATATTTTACAGAATTTCAGTAAGGAAAGTATACTCATTTCAATATATGCATCAATAGATGGACAAGTAAAACTTGAAAACAAACTTCTCAAAGGAACTTCTGATATACTAACTAGAAAACATAAAGGAAAATCATTATGAAAAATACATATTGATCGATCACTACTTGAAGGTAACTACGATTGGGCTCCTAACGAAGTGCTTGGATGATGTCCATCTCAAGTATCCTTAAACAAAATTAGTGGTTGAAGTAGTTGATCTGCGGCTAAATGTTACTTGATATGTTTTCTTCTGGTTCAACTCGGAGAGGTGGGTTCACTTTCACATCAACTCCTTGGGGTGCCACAATCTCTACAACATAGGACGAGACAGCTTCACCAACATTAGTCATATGTTTGAGCTTCTAATCCAAGTCCAATTGAAAAAGAAGGATAATTTAGTTCTGCTTCAGGAATTTTTGATGAGCAATGCACTTTTCTCAAAACAAACATATAAGCTGCTTTGTTTGGGTACTTTAAACCACATAAGTAACAAACATTATCCTCGGGTTTAATGTCATAGATTAAGCCTGGATCACATGCTTTTAATGGATTAACATGTCCTGCACCAGTGGCGAAGAAGTCACGACTCCTTTCATCAAGATCACCAGTCGTCATGATTGCTGATTTGATAGCAGATGGAGACCAGTCAGGATGCGCACTCATTACTAATGTTGCAATTCCAGATACGCGAGGACAAGACATTGATGTTCCAGATAAAATGTTAAAAGTAGACTTGGTATCCATTTTCTTAGTCGGCCACGCAGCAAGAATATTAACACCTGGAGCAACAATATCTGGTTTCAAGATGCCAGGACTTGCCTAGTTTGGACCTCGGCCTGAAAAGGCAGCAACTTCTCAAGCAAAATCATCTGAATAAAAATGTGGCCACAGGGTTTGATGTTGAATTCATGTACGATATGATCTTTAGTCCATAAGTATAGCTTACATGTGCTGCTGGAACAACATGTGGTTCGGGAGAGATAGTGAACCCTCGAGGTTTATCTTTCATGAGTATCATTCCTGCACCGCCAGCATCCTTCACAAAATGTCCCTTACCAATTCTGGTAATATTACCATCAGCTATACACAATACAATTTTTCCTGTAACGTCCATATTCTCCAGTGATTCTGCGCTGCAGAAGGGATCACTGACATTTCTAATTAGGGATAATAGTGTCTTGGAGAAGTCTTTGGGCTGGAATGCTGATTCGCCATCTATTTCTTTTCCATCTCCAAGGCATACTGTCGATCTTAGTTTTCTGTCCGTAGTGCTTGCACCAACAGTGAGAAGCCATGGAGCTCGATTAATCACAGAGCCTGGTAGTGGACCTGCATTGCCAGCTGAGCTGGTCACAAGAATCCCCTTTTGCATCTCGGTAAATCCACCTTGTGCAATAACATCTGATGTCCAAAATTCGTTGGACGACTTTGTGCCAATGGAAATAGATAGACATCAACCCCATCTTCGATTGCAGCATCTATCCCAGCCAATATATCACTCTCAGGACAGCCAATACTTGAGCAGACATTATACATGGCAACGTGTGCCATACCAGATGCAGTTCCAATCTCCATGCCTAAAACATTGGCCCCACTCGCGAGATTTACATCAGCAATGCTTGCAGTATGCGTACCATGACCATGTTCATCTGGTGTTACTCATGAAAATATCTAGCTCCAATGAGTTTGTTGTTACAGGACCACCGAGAGTAGAACTCACACTTTCCCTTCCACCTAGCTGGTGGAGGGGGCATTCATTTGTCATGGAAGGATGGATGATCAGGCGTAATTCCGGTGTCCAAAACTCCAATTATCATACCTTTCCCATAGTTTGATTTTTCCCACAAGATCCCTGATGATCCCTTGCTCTGTTGTAGTCCCAAGAAATTTGTGGATGAAAAAGTTTTGGTGGTCGGACTGATAGGATCCCTTGCCTGTCTTTCAAAGCTGCAACTTCTTGTGGAGTTAGCATAGCGGCAAAGCCATTTAAGACATTGCGATAAGAGTAAACGATATGTGCTAGGCCTAAAAACGAACGATGCCACTTATGCAAATCTTCAGAATTCGACTACTGATGAGGTGACGACTTAAGATGTACAATGTAAATCTCTTTGTTGTTTACATGGCTTCCAGATATGAGTAAGGAGTGAAGAAAAAATATGGAAACTATCAAACTTAGATAAGAATGGAAACGATACTTAGTCATATGTTATGAGTAATTTAGTTACAAACTCAAATAAGTAGAAGAGCGTTTATTTTAACTAGAAGTTGGCAAGTCTATTCCTATTTCCTATATGAACACAAATTATAACTAGAGATGGATTAGATAAATTAAGAAATATCAAACTGAACAATTTTGTATTTAATCTTTTTTGAACAAGTGGATGATAATAAAGGTGGAAATTGGGTAAGTTGGCTCAAATTTGGATAGGTCACAATTGGTTTAAGACAACAAATGGATCAAGAAAAAACTCCAACCAAATTTGATTGGGTCACGTAATAGGTCATAAACGGGACAAAACTCAACTCAACACAATTTTTACTAAGTTTTAATTATTTTTTTTAAAAGTACCTAATAAAATTAATTTTTCTGTATTATGGCTATATATAACATATCAATTTTTTTTAAAAAAAATAAAAATATTTTGACAAGATTTCTCATTAGTCAACTTAAATTACATATCAACTCAATTTTCAAAGAATTGAGATAATAAATAGATGGATTAGTAACCAGTTCAAACTTAAATTAGTTGGACAGATCGAATGGGTTGGGTTTAATTTGGTTTTGCCACTATATACACTTACTTTAATAGGTACTTCTAGTTATCGTTTTTTGATATATGACGCTCCAATTGAATTAATTTTAATGAGATTAATGGAATGGTAAGTACTAAACATGGCTTTTATTGATAAAAGTTAATTTATGCATTTGTCATATATTTTCCTATATAGGAATTACTTACAAAACCATTACATAATGCACTCACTAAAAAATTGAATGATCACGTAAAACGCGATTAAATTAATTAGTTAATTTTAAAATTCCTTTCTGGACAATAAAAATCACAAGCAAACTATCGCGAGTTCGGGTTTTTTCACAAGTGATTAGCAGGATTTTTTTTTTCAAATCAATTGGATTAATAATTAAAGAAATCTAATATCATATTTATTACATCTCATTAGTTACAAAACCTTCCTTCAGTTAGAATTTTTTATTAATAATGTATATTATCAACTTCCTTCTATTTGATTTTTATGACTTAACCAATTTATATATACATATATTTTAAAGTCAGGCAAAAAATGAGTGCAGTGACAAACACCCCTTTGAACATACTCTTCTTTACAGCCACAAAAATCAAAATTTTGAAAGGTATCTAATTTGTTGTTTATTTTACTAGGAAAAGGCACAAGCACTTTCTTGAATTATGATCGAAATCTGAGAAATACATCCTATTTTTACGAATTTTATTGTCCTGTAAATATATTTTTTTCATATTTTTTTGCACTTTATGCGCTTATGTGGAAGGTGAACACAACCTAATTGAATTTTAGGTGTAGTGATATATATTCGTTGCCACATGTATATCTTTTACACGAGGGAGTGCTCTTGGCCTAGCGAACACTGCTTCATATAGGCGAGTTATAGCCTACAAGTCGAACTGAAGATGGATTTTTGAAGTTAGCTCATCCTCATGGGATTGCGACCCTTTGTCCCAGTCATTGTAGCACGTGGGTCGTCCAGGGCATAAGGGGCACGATGACTTGACGTCATCCTCACCTTCCTCCGACTTATATGTGTTTTTTTAATTTTGTTTTTCGTTTTAATTAATTTTTGACTTGTTTTCTTTGGAAAAAATATCTTCTTATTTTCATTGCCTTATATATTTAAAATAAGTTAATACATATAATTTGTTTTAAAACTTTTTTGCCTTGCATTTAGAATTTTCTCAAATACACATAAGTTTTTAAATTTTCGTTACTTTGTAGTGAAAATTTTCTCAAACACATGTAAAAAAAAAAAAATCACTTCTTTTAACTTTTTTTCATTGTTCTCTTTTCTTTCTATTAATTTTATTTATTCCTTTTTCTTCTGTTTGGATTTGATTTTAAATGTTTGTAATTCAAATAAGCTAACTTCGTATGGTACCAAAAAATTAAAGAAAAAAAATAAAAATTCAACAGTGAGAAGAAAAATAAATATTTCACAAAGAATAATTATCAAAATGTCAACACTAGAATAGGCATAGTATTGAAAAGTGTGTTAGAAAAGAAATAGTAGTGCGGTTGAAAAAGTAGCAAATAAAAAATAAAAGTGGGAATGCTTGATCATTTCTGGTTCCTCTAAGCATAACTTGTCAGCAGCCGCAAAGGACTATGCCAATTAACAACTTTAACAGAGAAGCCATTCGAAATTTTCAATAACTTATCACAGTTTACAAAATGCTCAATGCCTATCTTTTCTCTTACTACATTAGTTCAGTTCCACCTCTAAGATATAAAATATCTTCATCCTCACCTTTCTACACAAGATTCACATTTGGAACATAACCTTCTATAGCCATATCCTCGTACAACAAGTCAAGTGCTTGTCGAATCCCATCTGCAATTGGATGTGAAGAATCACCAGCCCGAAATTCAACAAGTTGAGAATCCATCTCAATCCAGCTACAGCCTGGAATTTTTGTCACACCTTTCTGTCTCATTAATTGTCTCATTCTTGCTGAATCATCCCACCTTCGGAGATTTGCATATATCTTTGATGATATTATATAATTACCCGAATTTGATGGTTCCATCTCAAGGAGTAGCTGCATCACTCGTTCCCCAACATCAATATTTTTGAGCTTTTGACAGGCACCAAGCAATGAACCAAGTAAAATTTCATCTGGTTTTTGAGGCATCTTCTCAATGAAGTCCCATGCCTCATATACACGACCAGCACGAGACAAAAGGTCAACCATGCAAGAGTAATGCTCAACCTTTGGAACCAAACCAAATGATGAATTCATTACATCAAAGATCTGCTTGCCTTCTTCAACCAATCCGGCATGCACACAAGCCGATAGTACTCCAACAAACGTGACATCATCTGGGCGGGCATCACTACTCTCGAGTGACATGCGGTTGAATAGGGATAATGCTTCTTGTGCTCTTCCATGAAAAGCGAGAGCAGAAATCATTGCATTCCAAGAGACTTCATTTTTTCTAGGCATGCTTTCAAAAATTTGATACGCATCTTCCAGTTTGCCGGATTTAGCATACATATCAATTAAGGCCGTACCTACATATATCTCATGCTTTATACCTCTCCTTGATGCAAAGTCATCAATGCTTTTTCCGACATCCAAGGCTCCAATTGAAGCACACGCAGAGAGAACACTAACCAGCGTGATATTATTTGGGTTAACTCCTGCCTCCTTCATGGCATTGAACAAAGAGATTGTTTCATCGGACACCCCATTTTGTGCATACCTGTAATTAATAATATTCAGACTTATCCCAAAGAAAATAAAATAGAATGCAAATAAGCGCTTACCCTGAAATCATTGCATTCCAAGTGATGGCATCTTTCTTCCTCATACCATCAAAGATCCTTCTAGCAGAAACCAAATCTCCACACTTTCCATACATGTTAATGAGAGCTGAACCCATAAAAGAATTCATCTCCATTCTCTTCCCCACAACATACTCCTCCACCCACTTCCCCAAATTCACATCCCACAAATCCCCACAGGCCCCAAGAACACTCACAAGAGTCCTCTCATCAGGTTCAAACCCCTCATTCCTCATTTCCATAAACAACCCCACTGCCTCTCTCGAACAACCCGTTTGAGCATACCCGGAAATCATTGAATTCCACGAAACCAAATCTCTCAGTGAAATTTCATCAAACACCTTCCTTGCAAAACCCATCTTCCCAAAACGTGAATACATAGTTATCAAAGAATGACCAACATGAAAATCTACAAACAGCCCATTTTTCACCACCTCACAATGAGCTAATCTACCAAGTTTCACAGCTAACAGATTCCCACAACACATAAACACAAAAGGGTAAGTGAAATTATCAGTTTTCAAACCAAAAGACTTCATTTTGTAGTAAAGTTCTAAAGAAAGATCAAATTTTTGCCATGTTGTAGCTAGTCCTCTTATCATTATGTTAAATGCATACTCGTTGGGACTATGAATATGTGAAAAAAGAAGAGTAGCATAGTCGTAATCTTTCAGGTCTATTATTTTTGAGAGCAAAAAGTTGGCTTTGTCCAGAGAGTAAATTAACATTTGGGTATGGATTTGTTGGACTTGTTTGATTGTAATACATTTTTTCAAGAGGAACAAGAGTTGTTGAGTAAAGGGAAAACGATCTTGTTGGTTATTGAAAGCGTTTGTTGCTTCCATGGTGAAAAAGCGGGAGGTTTTATATTTTTGGGACTTACCTCTAAGAAACATTATTCGTCCAAGGACCATCAGAGAAGCACATCAATAAGTACAGAAAATTTGGGCTTTTGAATTTACTATAGAAATTGGGTTTTACTTTGTAAAGATTTTGTTCTGGGCCCATGTTATATGCCATTTTGGTTAAGTAGATCTGTCTTGTGCATTCGATAGAGAGGAAAATATTTGGACAAAACAACAAAAAGTATCACTAGTTTAGGAGCTAATTACCTTTCTTCCTTTGAGTTTGCAATATTATCAATCCTATCGTATCTGACTCATCTAGATACATGTATCTCAAATACATATAATTTCGTGGATTTAAATGATATAACACATAACAATAGTGTATTGATACGATCACGCGACTATTCCAATAAGTGAAATATAGATAAGTAACCATCGCATTGTAAACCACACACATATGGATAAAATAACAATTTATAGTTCATGCTTAGCATGCCAAATTCACAATTATCAAAATCTCAATATAACAGTCAACAATGGTATTCTCATGGGGCACACCCAAATAAGTTATCTGTCAAAACGTGACACTCGATCCAATAATATGTTGAAATATGATATTTGATCCAATAATGTGTCAGAATATGATATTCAATCTAATAATGTGTCAGAATGTACATTAGATCCAATAATGTGTCAGAATGTGACACTCGTTCTAATAGTTACAGTCACAGTCACAATCACAATCACAA
>JAPFFP010000098.1:4529080-4547832 GCA_026153255.1 Solanum medicagineum
TTACAAGGAACTAAGGATTTTGGTTTGTTCTACAAGCGGGGTGAGAAATCAAGTTTGCTTGGTTTTACTGATAGCGACTATGCAGGAGACCAGGACAACAAAAAGAGCACTTCAGGTTATGTCTTTATGATAGGCGTAAGGGCTGTTTCATGGTCTTTCAGGAAGCAAAAGATTATCGCTTTATCGAGTACTGAGGCTGAATTTGTTGCTGCTACAGCTTGTACTTGACAAGTTGTTTGGCTGAGAAGAGTTCTTGAAGAGCTACAGTTCAAACAAGAAAGAGCAACTACAATTTTCTGACAACTCTGTCATCAAGCTATTAACGAATCCAGTGATACATGGAAGGAGCTAGCACATTGACATGAAGTATTATTTTCTATGAGATCTCAACGATGAAGGAATAATAGAGTTGGAATATTGCCAAAGTGAACACCAACTGGCTGATATCTTTACCAAACCTCTCAGGTTGCTTCCTTTCAAAAATTTGAGGAGGTTGATTCGAGTTGGCACTATGGAAGAGTTCAAGAAGTTAAAGTTAAACTGAAGCATGAGAGTTGAGATTTCAGTTTAAGGGAGGGTGGTAGTTTAAAAGATTTGGGTTAGTAAAATAAGAGTTGTTGGTAAATAAAATTCCTATTTGGCAGGTTTGTCCTAGCCTTTAGGAGGTAGTTTTATACGTGGGTTGTTATTTATTTTTTAGGAGAAAGCTTTGTAGGGCAATTCCTAAGTTTTTGCTCAAGTCTGTTGTGTGTTTTTTTTTTTTTTTGGCTATATAAATACTGCAATAGCAGCATTGAAAATCATCAGTCAATAAAATTTCTTTTCATACTTAGTGCCTTTCTTTCTCTATTCTACTTTTGCTTCTTGAGTCTGTTTTGCTATTGAAAATCATCGGTCAATAAAATTTCTTCTGTTTTGCTATTGAAATCATCGGTCAATAAAATTTCTTTTCATACTTACTGCCTGTCTTTCTCTATTCTACTTCTGCTTCTTGAGTCTATTTTGCTATCAGTTTTAATGTAGGTGATGGTTTAAATTCTCGTTATGTTATATGTGCTTATTAACTATATCGTTAGTATTACCTGCATGTACGTAAATAGGTAATAATGGAATGAACCTAATAAAATGACTATTGTGATCAAATTTGATGCAATGAACTTGTTACTTGATTGTGCAAGTTTGTAAAGCATTCATTGTAGTTGTGATTGTGATTGTGATTGTAATTGTTGTTGTGCTTGTGGTTAGGATCAGATGTCAGACATTATTATTTATGAGGGTACCTTATTTTAGCATCGTATGTTGATCCCACCTAGAGTTTAGGCTTGGGACGTGACATCTGAATCTTTTCATACCTGCTTTCTACTTTTAAAATTCTTCTTCCAAATTTAGTTCTCTATTTAGCTTTTGTGTAATCTTTCTCCATTAGTGTTGAGGGAATCAATTCAAATTGCATTTCATGCACTTGGATCACCTCTTCAAGTGTAGCTATTTCCTTAAAGATATAGCCAAATGTATCTCCACTTTATTTATACATTATTGTGAATTGTTGGATGTCTTTGATTTCTACCTCCTCATCCATGTTGTTTTCAGACATGAAAGGAATTACAGTGACTTCAATATTCTGATCCTTTATTTGTAGGTGACATAGGGGTGATTTTCTTTTTCGTCACCACTTGTTGCTAGTCTGCAACACTCACAAACTTCAGCCACAACACACAGCAACAATCTAAGTACTACACTGTTTCGAATTTCAACAACACAGAAACGTAAAACACTTAGCCAAGTTTACAGGAACGCTTCCCGACCTTTTTATTGATAAATCAACAAGAAGGAAAGACCTCACAAATTCATCTAAGGCATAGAACACTCTTCTTAATGCCTTAGACGAATTTCAGCCTTAGTTTAAATAAATCTGCACATGTAGCACATGGCATGCCACGTCAAAAATCCACTAAGTATACAATAGTTATATTCTAACAGCCACATTTAAATTCGAATTTTAACTAAGCAATGCATGTGCCACACACATGCCCCATGTCTTAGGCGAATTTGCATTATGCTAACACTAAGAATATTTTGTTGCCGCCTTCCAACACTTAGAATATTTTCTGACTCTTTGCCAGCACCTTGCCCACACATGAATCAGCATTTCCTTGCCATCGTCAAGTCCCACAGCCTTGCCTTGTCGAGCCAACACATTGTCCAGCCTTGCCAAGCCTTAGTCTTGTCAAGCAACACGCTGCCTTGCCTTGCCGACGCCACTACCTTATCTTGCCTTGCCTTGCCATATGCCCAAGTCTACCTAGCCATCACTCCAGCATCCTTAGCCATGGTGTTCAAGCTCACTTGCCAACACCCGATTAGCTTGAACACCTTGCTGCACTACCAAGACTTAGCCGCACAACCACACTACATTGCTTACCTAAAAATATGCCAAGGCCAATGTAGAAGTCCTTTCCATGCTCGTGCCACGCCAGTGCCATGACGTTAGTTAGATTGGGGTCTAACAAACCATCCCCACCTCTTGAATTCGATGCCCTCATCGAGATTGTTTTGAGATAGTCATCGATTTGGTCATCAAACTATCACAGGTCCTTTGCTTTCTCCCAAACAGCATCCGAACTCTATTTGCCCTTCCATTGCACCAGGAACTCTGTCTTGGTGTTCTTCTTGCTTTTCCCCACAACCCTGTGATCCAGTATTTCTTCAATTTCACCATCAAATTGTATTGGAATTGAAGGAGGAGCCCTCTTGTTCCTATTCCTCTCTGTTCATCTGTAAAATAAGGTTTCAAAAAGTTAACATGGCAGGTTGGGTGAATTTTCAACCTTTCTGGCAGCTTCAACTTGTAAGAAACTTCCCCCACTTTCTGCACAACTTCAAACGAGCCATCATACTTAGTGATCGGTCCCCTATGCCTTGTCTTGCTCACAATTTGTTTCTAGATTTGTGGAGTAAGCTTCACCAACACTTGGTCACCCACATTGAACTCCAATGGGTGCCTATTCTGGTCAGCATATTTCTTCATGCACCGCTGAGCCTTGCGCAGGGTGTCATGTGCCTTAGAAATCATTTCAGTTCTGTCCCTTGCAACCTTGTATGCTGTTGGACACTTCCCTTGATGCCTGTCTTTGCAACATCTTGTGGAGTCATAAGTTGTCTGCCTAGGACAATCTCTAATGGACTTATCTCTGTTGCTGAAGATTTGTGCAAGTTATAGCAAAACTGGGCCTTATCAAGTAAACTCGCCCAATTCCTTTGACTTGTACTCACAAAATGCCTCAAGTACCTTTCCAACAAAAGGTTTATCCTCTCCGTCTGCCCATCCGTTTGTGGGTGATTTGCAGTAGAAAACTTCAACTCGGTCCCCATCATATTGAACAAAGTTGTCCAAAACCTGTCCGTGAACCTTGTGTCTCTATCACTCACAATGTCAGCCAGTACACCAAAATACTTGACCACATCTTTATAAAATAGATCAGCAACAACCTCATAAGAGCATAAATTAGGTGTAGCAATAAACACAGTATATTTCGAAAATCTGTCTACTACAACCATGACTGAGGCCTTATTATCAACCTTAGGAAAACCAAAAAGGAAATCCATGCTTACCGACAACCAAGGCCTTTCAGGAATAAGCAGGGGCTGCAATAATCCTGCCTCTCTATTACATTCAGTCTTGTCCACTTGACAAATATGCCAAGTCTTCATGTATGCTTCAATGTTGTCTTCCATCTTAGGCTAAAGATAGACATGAGACAGCTGTCATCATCCTCTCCATGCCTGGATGACTAGCCCAATTAGTTTCATGCGCCTCTTTCATCAAGCCTTTATGCATTCCACCACTGTTTGGTACCACAATTCTCCCCTCCCCTCTTAAAATGGAGCAGATCGTCCTCGATCCAGTATCGTCTCAAAGTCCCACCTTGCACTTGACCTATCCATTCGACATAGAGTGTATCATTCAATGCACACAACTTGATCTTGTCAAGAAAGTCAATCTCAAGTTTTGAAATAGAACACTACAACAAATACCTCTTTTTTGCTTAATGCGTCAGCAACTTGATTATGTCTTCTTGGTTCATGCTTCCACACGAAGTAATATTCTGCCAGAAATTCTTGCCAGCGTGCCTGCTTGAGACTTATTTTTTTTTTAATTTTGAAGAATGTGTTAGCCACATTATTAGTCCGCACAACAAAGTGAGTTCCCAGCAAATACACACGCCAAGTTCGCAAGCAATGCACCACAACAGCCTTCTCCTTCTCATGAGTGGAGTACCTTCATTCAGTTTTTTGCTTTTAAAGGCCACAGGATGGACTTCCTACACCAACACGGCCCTAATAGCCTTGTTCGACGCGTCAGTATGTACCTCAAAAGGTAACTCAAAATCAGGCAGCCTCAAAACTGGTTCTGATGTAATAAGTTCCTTCAGGTTTTGGAAAGCTTCTTCATACCGAACTGACCACACCCATTTGACATCTTTCTTTAACAAATCAGTCAAGGCCACTGCCCTTTTAGAGTACCCCGCAATGAACTTCCGATAGTAGTTAGCCAACCCTAGGAACGACCTCAAATGCTTCACACTTGAAGGTGCTTGCCACCCAACTATGGCTTGCACACTCTTAAGATCCATCCAAACTTGTTTTTGACTAACCAAATGCCTAAGAAACTTTATTTCTTTTTGAGCAAACTTGTACTTTTCCATTTTAACATAAGTGTGAATTCCCTCAACCTAGCCAAAACCATACTTAGATGCTGCACATGTTCATCTAGTGTCCGACTATAAATAATAATGTCGTCTAAGTAAACAACCACAAAGTGATCAAGATACTGAAACAACAAGTCATTCATTAAATTGCAGAAAGCTGCCAGAGCATTTGTTAAGCCGAATAGCATTACAAGAAATTCGTATGAGCCATATCTAGTAAAACAAGTAGTCTTAGGCTCATCACCCTCCGCTATCTGAACCTGCCAATAACCTGACCATAAATCCAGCTTTGTGAACAGCATGCCTTATTAGCCTATCCATCAGATCTTGCACCAAAGGGACTGGTTATTTGTTCTTCACAGTGACTTTGTTCAATGCCTTGTAGTCCACACACATCCTTAGTGATCCATCCTGCTTCTTTTGGAACAAAACAGGAGCATTTAAGGAGCCTTTGAAGGTTGAATCAGTCGGCGTCAAGCAATTCATTCAACTGTTCCCTAAATTTAGCCAACTTTTTTGGAGCCATCTAGTAAGGAGCTTGTGCAGGCGACATCGAACTCGGCAGCAACTCTCTCTTATGATCAATATCCCTCCTTGGTGGCAGCATCTGAGGAAACTCAGGCGGCATCATATCAACAAACTGTTTCATCACATCTACCACACAATCTGGTACTTCGACTTTAACATCAGGCTTAACTTCAATTTAGGCAGCAAGAAAGGTTTCGTTACCCTTTCTTAAGACTTTGTCAACAACAATAGCAGACAACATTCGGGTTTGTACTTAGCAACTTTTTTGGCTTCTCCATAAGTATGAACAACCTTCAAAAACTTGGATTGGTTTCATTCATGATCACCACACCATCCAAGTGAGGAAAAGGGACAAACCTGTACATCCTCAGAAAATCAATTCCAAGTATAGGGTGCATAACCATCAGATTCTGTTTACCATTCCAGCATCCAGTCAACATAGTAACATCATCGGCCATGCTTGTAATAGCTTGCGCCCTAGAACTGATAGTCTGGACTTAGGATGGACTTTTCTTCAACTTCAGTCTAATTGTTGCAACAATTTTGATATCCACAAATGTGTGAGTGGATCCAGTGTCAACCATCGGCACTATTCGCTTCCTATCAACCTTCATTTCTATGTGAATCAGGGCAGCATGAGGATTCCCAACCTTAGACGTCTGTCCAAAAGATTTATCGAACTGATTTGGTTAAGAGACAGTCCCAAGGGGTTTGCAAGTGCAGCAACAACTTCTCCATCACCATCACTCGAATTCACATTTCCAGCATGCATAGCATTCACCCTCTCACGATTTGAGCAATTATTGGCCAAATGCGGACCACCACTAGTCCAACAACCCTTATCTTTGCTTTTGTTCTTTTTATTTCCGTCCTTCATTAGCGCCTTGCCCTTGTCAGCAATCTCTTTTCGGACTTCCTTCTTTCCTTCCCTTTTTTTCTCAAACTTTTCTTAGTTTTTAAAGTAGAGGGTTCATCAGAAGTAGGCCGAAGTGAGCGAAAATCAACAAAGGAATTGTCGCAGCAATGGCAATGGGCAGATCCTTAACACTTTGCCTTCTTAATTCATTTTGGGCCCAACCTTGCATGCCCGAAATGAAGTTATGAAGTTTGTCTTCTTCAAACATGTTCCGGATGTCCAACATCAAAGAAGAAAACTCCTTGATATACTCCTGAATCGTCCCACTCTTCCTTAGTCTTTTCAGTCGGTCTCTAGCAATCCATGAGGCATTGCTAGGAAGGAACTGATCTCTCATTTCCTTCTTCAACTTGTCCCAATTATCAATTTTGGGTCTTTAGCACTTTCATCGTCTGCATTTTGTGTCCTCCACCACAATTTTGCATCACCATCCAAGTACATCGTGGTGATGTTCAACTTGTCGTTTTTAGGCACCCTTGTAATAGCAAAGTACTATTCCATGTCCCAAAGGAAATTCTCAAGTTCCTTGGAACTTCTAGCACCACCAAAAGACTTCGGTTCTGGGATCTTAACTTTAGAGTCTTCCCCATGACTTGCCCCAGATGCAGCCATAGCGAGACGTAACACCACAATTTTTTAGCGAAGTTCTGCATTTTCCTTCGACAGTCCCTCTAATCGCAGTATTACACCATCACGGGAATTCATCATTTTAGGCACGTGATCGTCTATATCAGCACGATACAGGCCTATTTCAGATCGGAACTTCTCAACTCAACCTTGGTTCCCAGAATCTGGGTCAAAAGGTCAACCAGATTCGGATCATCCTAGCAGCTCATTTGTCATGCCAATGAATGCCTTGATTCTTTGTACGTGTTCACATAGTTTTGCATTTGTCACCATTTTCGTACAATCATGCTCTGATACCACTTGACACAAGGGTGATTTTCTTTTTCGTCACCACTTGTTGGCAGTATGCAACACTCAAAAACTTCAGCCACAACACACAACAACAATCTGTCTAAATACTAGATTGTCTTGAATTTCAACATAGAAACGTAAAACACTTAGCCAAATTTATTGGAATGCTTCCCAACCTTTTTATTGATAAATCAACAATAAGGAAAGACCTCACAAATTCGTCTAAGGCACAGAACACTCATCTTAATGCCTTAGACGAATTTCAGCCTTAGTTTAAATAAATCTGCACATGGTAGTTACAAGGATAAGGTAATTACAAACTGCTCATGTGCCTAGTAAATGGCATGCCACATCAGAAATCCACTAAGTATACAATAGCTATATTTTAACAGCCATATTCAAATTTGAATTTAAACTAAGCAATGCATGTGCCATGCACATGCCTATGCCTTAGGTGAATTTACACTATGCCAACACTTAGAATATTTTGTTGCCACCTTCCAACACTTAGAATATTTTCTAACTCTTTGCCAGCACCTTGCCCACACATGATCAGCATTGCCTTGCCATCGTCAAGTCCCACAGCCTTGCCTTGTCAAGCCAACACATTGCCCAGCCTTGCCAAGCCTTAGTCTTGTCAAACAACACACTGTTTTGCCTTGCTGACGCCACTACCTTATCTTGCCTTACCTTGCCTTGTGCCCAAGTCTGCCTAGCCATCACTGTAGCATCCTTAGCCATGGTGTTCAAGCTCACTTGCCAACACCCGAGTAGCTTGAATACCTTGCTGCACTACCAAGACTTAGCTGCACAACCACACTACATTGTTTACCCACAAACATGCCAAGGCCAATGTAGAAGTCCTTGTCATGCCCCTGCCATGACCTAGTTAGACTGCGGACCTAACAGTAGATCAGTTTTATCTTTTTTCTTTCTATTTACTTCTACTTTTATCCATTCTTGTTTGGTGTATTAGTTTATGACGATCATTGTGTATGTGTCTTGATGAGAATTGGTAGATCATCCTCCGTTGGAGAGAGTTTTTGTGCTTAGTCCTTTTCGAATAAATGGCCACTTGTAGATGGTATGACCATAGCTTTGGGTATTACTAGAAATTTCTCTAGCAAGGCACATCCCACTCTACCGAATTTAGGGCTAACCTTGCTGAGATGTGTCGAGCGTTTTTGACGTAAAAACACTAGGTTATAATGTTACTCCACTTAGCAACTTATACTTAGAGTTTATCCAAACGTCTCCTCAGGCTGATAGCACATAACACATGCATTTCTTGTTAAAATGTATGGTGCTTTTCTTGTTTAAAACTTGGATGAGTACAAGTTTTCCGCTAACAACGTTAATGGAAATATACAACTCTTTCAGTCTGTTCTTAAAAGACGAATATCATTGTCCATGTTTTGTATAAATAACAGTAATACAAGCTAGAGGAAAAGATTCCTTTGAAAACTTATCATTACATTAAAAATAGTGATTGTCTTAATTAATAAAACGTTCATACCTCCATTTATGTAGTCAAGTTCCCCGGTCTGCTGGGTGTCGTTCCCTATGGTGTAAGCAGTAACCCTACACAAGTATTTTGCAAAATGGATATATCAAGACTTGACTTTTAGCTCACAATGAATTGTTATAGGGAGTTCTGTATAAATGTATGATGTCAATTTTTTTAATAATATAATGGCATCCACTCTCAATAGAGTTGGATTGTTGAGTTATTTTGAAAAAAAAAAAGAAGTCATTTTAATGTTTCTGATTTCACGATAAACAAAGTGAATTAAATATTGTATTATTATTATTATCCCTATCAATTCATGTACCAAGACAATGGTGGTTGGATGGAGGGAGTAAATGCTCCGTCAAACTTATTTTAGCTCTAACCTTTCTTATGGACTTATGGTCCAGACCAATATTATCATGTGTTAAAGGAGAATTTATATAGCCTTAACTTTTTTATCTCAATAGCTAGCTTTTACGATCAAATGTTTCTTAGATCATATTAAAAGCCCTTCACCACCCATCCTAGTGCACCATGGGCAAACACACAAAATTATACTTGTGTGCTATGATCTTCATCATCTTACACAAAGCTACATATGGTTTTTTTAATTTTATTTTCTATACCTGATTTGATGTGTTAAAATTAACCTTATCTGATTTGACGTATAAACAATTAACCTTTATCGAGTACTCTAAAAAATACTTTTGTCATTTATATAAATTTCAAACTAATTGAAGATAAAGATTTCTTGTAACCAAATGCATATATGTATACGTACCCTGTTGTTGGTGTAACAATGACATCTGCCTTGCTAAATATTCTTTTGTGAAACTGCAGTTGCCGATTTCTGGAGATGAAACAAAAATAAATTTATACACTTGATTTATCTAATGATTGCATGGTACATGGTGATTGATGAAATCAAAATAAAAATAACTGATTATATATATACACATGCTAACAAATGCGTAACGTTATATATCTATCTATTTATAAATAGATAGATATTTGTAACTTAAAAATTAAATTATTAAAATATCCTTTCTACTACTGATTTTTGTTTTAATAAATTGATTAAAAAAGACTTGGAAGGAATGCCCACATTTTAGATGGTTTTGAGCTAACCTGCTTCTACGTTGACCTAAACAAAGAGAACATTGCTCCATCCCAAAGTTGCATTAGTTTATTTTCATTTTCTAAAACCAAATACCCCATGAAATTTTGTCCTTAATCTTCCATCTTCTTTGTTATTTACAGAATCTGTTTCTTACTGTTCTTTTATCATCTCTTTCCTTCGTCAATGTTCTTTAATATTTAAAGGGCCATCTTAGTCTTTTTTTTTTAACACTAATTTTTCTTTTGTACTGATTGTCACAATTTCGGTGCTTCTACTATTTCATGCATCTGTTGAAATGTATGC
Source organism: Solanum medicagineum (assembly GCA_026153255.1). NCBI lineage: Eukaryota > Viridiplantae > Streptophyta > Magnoliopsida > Solanales > Solanaceae > Solanum > Solanum medicagineum. The sequence goes on from JAPFFP010000098.1 coordinate 4,539,085, forward strand.
ATCTTCTACAAGCAGGGACCATGTCCCGAATTACAGGAACTATGCAAACACAGAACAAGTAATAATAAAAGATAAGACTTTTATGTGGAATAACTCTTTGCTCAAGGAAGGAAAAATCACGACTTGTTCCATAGAATTTACCAACCAAATTTCACTAAGGTGCCAGAGCAATGGGGAGTCTATTACAACTTATTGTAACTTGACACTACCCCTTTCCACCCCTTTGCTTGCAATACACCTATCACAAGACTTTGAACCTAAGCAATATGAGTAGTGCCCACTATACTAATAGCCCCTAGTAATGTGGACTTCTACCCACAAATTTAAGGTCATAGCTAATCAAGAATCCGACACACCTCTTACAACACACTGATCAAGATTTCTTTATAGATTAGGAAAATGACCTTACAAGATTAAATTGCACGAACACAAAATCAACTAAGAAGGCTCTACTAGACTCACTCTATCAGATCCCGTTAGTTCAAATATTGTGTATAGCTTAAGAGAACCATATGAATTTCACTCTTATGTAATAATGATTCTCAAAAGTATTTTTGTCTGTGAAAAGTTCCTTTAAGTATACACACAAGGGAACCACAGAATTCCCATTGATCAATCAGTACGATGAGCACAGACACAACAGACACCTTTTCACCAACTTGTCAGCTTTTACAGCTGAACTGCAGCACTACTATTTGTATCTCAGCTTAGCGACCACAACCTGATCCCACTATTTAATCCCATGGTCTGTTAATCATTAAAACATATGTAACAACATCTAATTTGTCTCTGACTAAATCTACTGCCATATTTATTGCCCATGAACTTGTTTGTAAGTTTACTCATGTTTCCGTCTGTAAAAAGTGTTCATTATGTGTAGAGGAATAATAATATTCACTCCTTCATAATAGTTTAAGAGAAAGCTCCTCAAATTAAAGGAAAAAAATAGAAAGTAAAACCTTAGTATGGCAAAGCTCACAAGAATGTGAACAGTTACTTGAGATGAGTAGATTAAGTCCCAACTTATCTTTATATCTTTGAAAAGTAACGTTAGCTTGATGTTAGTAATGAATGGAAACAGAGAAAGAAACTTTTTAAAACTTATAAAAACCAAGAAAAAAAATTATTTTAAAATGATAATACCAACTCCAAATAGGTTGGGAGGTTTGGCAAAAAGGCAACCTTTTGATGGGATGGTTGACCCCCCAACAACATCCTAATTAGAAAATAACTACCTACAAAGTTGGGGACAACTCCTGAAATCTTCAAATGTTAAACACTTTTCATTTAAGGTATCATTGTAGAACACAAACGAATTAATTCATAACCCATTTGGACAATTCTCAATTAATCGAAATAACACTAAAATTCCCAACTGGGACAGCCCAGACTTAATGTAGATCTGCAAAATGTAAGTGCCTCAAAATTAAATTCTTCCTCTGGATATGTAAACATGACATATTGCTTACTACTCCTTTCGTTCATCTTTACTTATCCACCGTACTATTTTGGCATGTCTAACAATATTTGGCTAGTTTATGAAATCAAGACATAATTTTATGCTTAGTTTATAATATATCCTTATCATATTAATTATTGTCATTTTTCAAGATATTGTATTTTTTATATTTAGAGTGATTTGGTAAAATTATCCTTATCATTTACTACTTCTTATTCCCTGTGTCAACTCAATAAAAGTCAAGTAAAGATGGACGGAGAGAGTCATTACTATCTTAATTAAATTGGCATGGATGTCGATGAAAAATGTTATTATTGTGGCAAAACCGAAATAGTTACCCCTATCTTTCTATGTTGATTTTTCAATAACGAAATTAAGTGAATAACACATAAACACTTTACTTTAAGAGAAAAAAATATTGTAGTGTTGTCAAAGAGCATTATTTTATAATAATTTACAAACATGCTAACTAGAAAGTAGAAAAATATACTACTAAACTTATCAAATAAAAAACAGAATGAAACTAACTCCTAAAAGCCACACAGGACTCTAGTAAAATAATTTTAAAATCCTAAAAACTTATCTACTCATTAACTGAAAATCTGTTTAAAAAAAAAACTTTTTAGAGAAAAAGTAGCTAGTTATTTTATTTTTATAATATCGCAAGACATATCTTCAAGATTCTTGTATGAAGATAGACTTTTTAATTGATTTAGTTTTTGTGTGATTTAAACTTCAAATAGTTTTAAGGAACTGTGAACATAATTGATTTAACAAAATTTATACATTATGTACAATGTATGTTCCACCAAGATTTAGATTGCTATGGTAATGCCTCATACCTTCTAGCTTAGGTTTGAATCATGAAATTAGATCTGAAATGTTGTGAGTTGGTTATACGCAGGTGTAAAGGTCTAGGTTTAAATATGTTGAATGTAAATTAAGGTTATAAGGAACTTAGGAACTTTAGCATCAAGTTGGATAAAAAGCTTCTCCACAGTAAAGTGTTTGTAAAAGCTTAAAAAATTATATCTTCTAGGAGCTAGGGGGAGTGGTGCTAACCAAATTAAAGCCCTTTGATTTTAGTTTCCAACACATCAATTGGTTTGTTACTTGAAAATTTCTACAAGGAGAGATTCTTATTTTGCTGGAAGATAGGAGTAGTACAAATGTTCACCGCCAAATTGTTGGAATGTATGCGTCCACTATAATCAGGGACTAGATTGCTCGACACAGTAACAGTAGGAACAAAAGGAACAAGTGAAGAACACACAAGATTTTACATGGAAAAACTCCTTGCTCAAGGGAGAAACAACCACAATCTGTCCCACAAGATTTTCCAAATAATCTTCACAAAGATGCAAAGAGCAAAGTCTTTTGTTACAACTATTGTAACCTAGACACTAAACTCTCATCCCTTGCCTTGTAATAACTCTATTGCAAGAATGAGCCTGAGCAATAATTCTATTGCCAACTACACTAACTAACTCTAGTTAATGTAGACTTCAACGCATTCGTCAATGCTAACTCTAGCCAAGAACTCATCAACTCGAAAACAATAAGAAATGACCAATATTCTTTTATAACATAGGAACTGATCTTACAATATAAGAGCATAAGAAACAAAACTTAAAACTCAACTGAAAATGTTGCAACGCCGGATCAAGTCCCTATGAGCATGAGCAATGTTCTTCCATAGGGGAAGGGCTTTTGCTCTGGACATATTTTATTTGTAAAAAGCATTTTGTCCTTGTCAGTAAGTTCCCTATAAAAGAAAAGAAAAAAAAACTAAAAGTCATGCCATTGGTCGAGGTCTGTAGACCTTTCTGCTCCTTTGTTACAATGCCCACCAACAACTATAGCTTTTGCAACTTTATAGTTGTATACCATTGACTTGCCTGCATGTGAAAAACTTCACGGACCAGATCCCTTGATGAGGTCTCTTTGCTCTATAGTTTGTTGACTCATTGGGACCCAAAATCAAATATTTTTCTCCATTTTGATGATAACAAACACATAAAAAAAGTTTCTCCTAATCTGATAATCAATGTTAAACGTAATTTCTCCTAAGAGCCATATCCTCAAAAGGTTTATCAAATCATCAAAACAAGGCATAGTGATTTAACGCATTTGCTTATTCAATTCCCCCTTTTTTGATGATGATAAACTCATATGCAAATCACCATTAACACAACAACTTCTCCTTTCACATAACAAACACTTCCACTTTTAAATCAACTTTCCCTTTTCACCTTATCTTCCCCTGTTTTTTTAATACTTCCCCCTTTCACCAACAACTCCCTTCGAACAGTTCCTTCCTCCAGATTGATTGGAGCATCCATTCTCTCACAGGAATCTCTCGAGGTATTAATTGATTAGAGATCCCCGCTCTGATACAAATTGTTGGAATGTATATGTCCACCAAAGTCAGGGATAAGGTTCCTCGATACAGTAATAGTATAAGAACAAAGAAACAAGTGAAGAACAAACAAGATTCTATGTGAAAAAACCCCTTGCTCAAGAGAGAAACAATCAGACCTGTCCCATAGGATTTTTCAAACAATATTCACAAAGATACAAAGAGCAAAGTCGTCTATTACAACTCTTGTAACCTAGACACTAAAATCTCCATCTTTTCCCTTGTAATAACTCAACTTACTCTAGTTAATGTAGACTTCAACACCTTCGTCAAGGTTAACTCCAGCCAAGAACTCATCAACTCGAAAACAACAAGAAGTGATCGATATTTCTTTATAACATAGGAACTAATCTTATAATATAAGACCACACGAAACAAAATTCAAAACCCAATTGAAAATGCTGCAATGCCGGATCAGGTCCCAGTTGAGTATGAGCAATGTTCTTAGGGGAAGGGCTTTTGCTCTGAATATACTTGATTTGCAAAAAGCATTTTGTCTTTGTCAATAGGTTCCCTATATAAGAGACAAAAAATCTAAATGTCATGCCATTGGTCGAGGTTTGTTGACCTTTTTGCTCCTTTCCTGTAGCACCCACCAATCGCTGAAGCTTTTGCAGCTTTACAGTTGTGTGCCATTGACTTGCCTTCATGTCAAAAACTTCACGGACAAGGTTCTTTGATTAAGTCCCTTTTCTCTAAGTTTGTTAACTCATTGAAACAAAAAATAAAATATTCTTCTCCTTTTTTATGATAACAAACACATAAAGAAAGTTTCTCCTAATCTGATAATCAACTTTAAACACCGGAGAACTAGATCCTCAAAAGGTTTATCAAATCATCAAAACAAGGCATAGTACTTTAAGGTGTTTGCTTCTTCACAACCTAACCGAGTTATTTATGTATGAGGGAGGATATCAGGATGAAAGAGAGAAATAAAAATATGTTAATTAGTAATGATATCATATCGTGTTAAGAGTGTCACAAAAATATTCCTGCACTCAAATATAAGCCAGCCATCTAGAACTATTTGGTCCACCCAAATGAGGTCCTCTTTCCTCTTCTCTCTGCATGTTCAAGTTTTCAAGGACTCCAACGCTGAATTTGTTTTCTTCGTAACTATTCTCCATGACATTCTTTTAACATCATATTCTTCCTCAATCTCTAGCAACTTTAAGAATACATCTAGATGAATTTTTGAGCTATTCTTCGATTATTAGAAGAACTATTGCTTTGTGAGATTGATAGTAGATGGCTATTTGTTCACGTGAAAACATTATTGTTCATCTCATTTTATTGAAAAATCTCTTCCATGAGATAACCAGGTATAGTGTTAGGATCTGTGCGGGTATGATGATATTGTTTTGATAATGAAAAACACAAGCCAGAAACAGAAGAACCAGGTTCGTCGTATGTGCATAAGTGAAGCTGGGCAGAATCCAAGTTGAAGCTGAACCAAATAAATACAGATTCAAAGAAGGAAGCTACGTTGCAAAAGGACTCCTTTATGGAAAAGAATGATGTTCCCATCGCAAGGAAGGAGTCTTACCTAGAAAGTCTTTAGAGTGCACTATAAATACATTTATCAACCCTAAAAGACACAACTTTTGCAATCTGATTTCGGCGATTACTTTCAAGCAAGAGCAAGGGCACTTGGCGAAGAGCTTTCAAGCAAGATCTATAATTAGGTTTTCTTGATTGTTCAAATCTTTTTGACAATCTTCTTAGAATCTGTGTTTAGTGACAAATTTTGTAAGAAGTTGCTTTTGCTGTTTGTGAGTTGTGTTGAGAATGGGTTTGACTCTCAAGGGTTGTGTTTGTTGCAAGTGGTGCAACTTGAACATTGCTCATTTTTTAAGTTAGTGAAGTTGTTGAAATCCTATGAGTGTAGGTAGTGGTTGTTTCTCCCTTGAGCAAGGAGTTTTTCCATTATAAGTGTTTGTTTCTCTTTACTGCTTTAGTAAACTATAACGTATGGTTCGGTAAACCAGGTTCATCGGAAGGTTAGGGGCATTAAATCTTTCAATTGGGATCAGAGCGAGACTTTTTGTACAAGGTAAACTACCTCGAAATGATAATGGCAATCCCACCTACGGCACAAGAAGGAGCTTCTCAATCCAGACCACCATTGTTCGATAGACAATACTATGGTTGGTGGAAAACTAGAATGATGAATCGTATTGAAGGTGAATATCCTGATCTTTGGAAACATGGTGTTTAATGAACCGACTATTCCAATGAAGAATGCCTCTACTGAGGGTGCTCCCAGGGTACGTAAGGAACGTAGTGAATCGAATGATGCTGACAAGATTGCCATTCAGAACAATGCCAAGGCTAAGAAGATCTTGCTGTGCAATATCGGTCCCAACGAATACAATAGAATCTCATCATGCCAAGATGCCAAGCAGATCTGGGATACTCTGGAAATCTCTCACGAAGGCACGTCTCAAGTGAAGAAGGCTAAGATTGACAATCTCAATCGACAGTATGAGTTGTTCAGAATGCATGAAGGTGAAACTATACATGCGATGGAAGGTTCTCTGCTATTGTCAATGAGATCTAGTCCTTAGGTGAAGTCATCCCCACTGGGAAGGCCATCCGAAAGTTGCTGAGTGTGTTACCTAAATCCTGGGAAAACAAAAAGTTGAAGCTATAATCGAATCCAAGGACCTAGATAACATGTCAATGGATTAGCTGTTGGGAACTCTGGTTAGTTACAAGTTCAAGAAGAATCAGTATAAAGAACTTAATAACAAAAGAAAGGACAAGAACCTGGCTCTGAAAGCTGCGGAAAAGGACTATGGAGAAGAAAATATAGCTTTGATTACCAAGAAGTTCGAGCAGGTGCTGAGAAGAGGGAAGCTGGACAAAGAAGGACCACTCAACGTACTACTGAAAAATATCTGAGGGAATAATTATGCCACAAGTACGGTAGCCCCGACACTTTCATCAAGTTCTGTCCACTCAGGACACTTGAGTACAAGAAGAACAACCCATAGAAGCCTCAAGAAACCAAGGTTGAACCCTATGTCCGCAAAGACAGAAGGATGTCCAGTCAGGAAGCAGATCTTTCAGTGCAAAGAGCATTGGAAGTACTAGCAGGGAATCCAGGTGAAGAATCAGACGGCGAGACTCTGGAGAATCAATCTATCATGGCAGTAGAGGAACCAGAAAAATATGACTTTCTTGCTCTTGTTGCCATGGAGGAGTCTGATAAAGAAGGAGACAAGGAGCAAAAAATTGAGGTTGTTGATCCCAAAACTGACAAAGTTGAAGCTGGGCAGGAAAACTTGGCGCTGATGGCAGGAGCAGGTTCTCATGATTCGGATGATACTTTGCTGGATACCAAGGTGAGTATTGAACAAGCTAAAACTAATATTCATACTTATTCTAAGAAAAAGCTTGAGTCTCTGTCATAGGTCTTGATTGAAGCCTATCTGACCATTTGTGACTCTAAGGACCTTCTTTTGGAAGACTATGCCCTATTGAGAACTGAGAATGTTGAACTTGAGAATGTTAATCAAAAACTACAGTCGGAGATTGACGGTCTTAAGTCCTATAGGAAGGAGAAAAATGTCATGAGTGTGACCCAATCTGATCTCGAAGAAAAGGTTAAAAAGTTAGGAGAAGAGCTAGGCAACATGAGTCATAAGAATGAGGTTCTCCTGAATGAACTTGACCAGAACAAAGCCAAATTAGAGCACACTATGAAGTGGACCATGTCCTCTGCTATGCTCAAGGATATGCAGCAAGGTCAGTCCACCACTAAGTATGATATTGGGTTCAAAATCAAAGAACCTAAGAACCAGGCTGTAGATCATGGGGATCTGTGTATCTTGTGTGGGATGTCTGGACATGTGAGAGAGAACTGCACTAAAAATTGTAAAGCCCTGAATAGGAACATATCTTACATTAATAGAAACCATGAAAGGGGTAACCCAAGAGGAGGAATAGGACAAAGGTACTCTTGTAGGAGTAATAGGAATAGGACAGGGAGGAGATACCACCCCAGAACTAACAGGAACTGGTCAGGAAGAAGGCCCCCCCCCCAGACTTAGTTGGTTTAATAACGAAGAAAGATACCCCCTAGAACCAACAAGAATCAGTTAGGAAGAAGACACCCTCATACATCTCGTTGGTTCAGTAATGAAAGTAGATACTTTGTCAATACCAGCAGTGCTAGACAAGTCAACAGGAATCTTCCTGCCTGGGCAAGAAGGGATCTAATTCACCCTTTCTACAATCAAAAGGGACCCAAGTGGATCTGGGTACCCAAATCTCACCTCTGTTAATTGTACAGGTACCTGTAGAAGGAAAACGGAAGCAGTGGTACTTGGATAGCGCATGCTCCAGGCACATGACGGGCGACAAAGGCAACTTCCTTCTACTGAGTGACTTCCAAGACGGAAACGTTGGCTTTGGAAATGGGAAACAAGGTGAAATTAAAGGCATTGGAAAGGTGGGACCCTTTATGTCCCAATGCATTGAAAATGTGTATTATGTCGAAGGTCTGAAGCACAAACCTTCTAAGCGTGTCTCAAATGTGTGACAAAGTAAACGATGTACTCTTTACTGCATGTGAGTGCAAGGTGACAAATGCAGTTTCCAAGAGGCTGATCCTGAAGGGAATGAGGCACAAGAATGTGTACAAAGTGGATATCAAAGGTCCATGTCAACCAGATATGAAGTGCTTAAGTGCCACGAGTGATGCTTCCTCCCTATGGCACAAGAGGCTAGGACATGCCAGTTTCTCCACAATTAAAAAACTGATCTTCAAAGATCTGGTTGTGGGATTGCCTGAAGGAAAAATCAGTGAAGAACTAGTGTGTGGAGCATGTGCTCGAGGTAAGCATATCAATAGCAGCTTTCAACC
>JAPFFP010000098.1:4549797-4581763 GCA_026153255.1 Solanum medicagineum
TATGACTGTAAATCCGGTTTGGTGTTGTTTGGGTGCCCAATCGGCACTAATCACGACCCCTGGGTTGGGTCGTGACATGTTTATGAAGTAAGTTTTTGATATTATCAATATATTTAATTTTTATTTATGAACGCCATTTTTTAATTTTATAGACTCAAAAGTTTTTCGCGCATTGCGCAGGTATATATACTAGTTTTTTTTAAAAAAAAGGGGCATGGGAACCAAAATGGAGAAACCTTGAAAACTAAATAATGAAGAAGACAACTTGGGCGGGGGGAGGGGAGGGAGAGAAGCTTTTTTTTCCTTTTTATTTTTTGAAAAAGTGTGATCAGAGAGAATTTTTTTAAAAAATATAATTATAGTGCCAAGTTGACATAGAATAAGAATATATTTTTTGTAAGGAAAAAACATTTTTTTAATTCTGTCCGCGCTCAAAGGAAGTGCACTACACAGTTTTTGCCAAATCAGCATTTTATGTTTAATAGATACATATTTTAAATAATTTAAATATTCATTAGGAACTAATTTTAGTTGAAGTGTCTAAATGAAAAATACCTTTAAAATATATAGAGAAAATGTATCTCCCGACTATTTTGCACGGCAGACGAGAGGTAAAGACCAACAAGTCAAGAGAACAAATTGAAAATTACGACGGCAACTACAATATTTTTCTTGGAAGTGTCACTAAATGGATAATGCCTCTTCATTCCCTTGCCATAATAGAGATGTTTTCCACTATAAAGTGTGGAGAGAATTCTCCATGAAATATCAGAACAAGAAGAGAATGGTTGGATCAGGAGTTCCTCCTGTCTTTTTATGCTTTTTATTCCTCTTTGCATCATTAGGTGTGTCATACTCTCTCAAACTTTTACTTGCATTACACTGTTTACTCCTGTTTTATTATACATTTCAATTTTTTTAGTTGTCATATTGCAATTTTAAAATTTAATTTGATTAATTGTTAAACTTAACAGCTAAATCACATTACATTAATTCAATATTTTCAATCAACATTTAGATATTTAAAAACATAGGAAAAATATTATGAATTGCAATTTTATTCATGTAAATATGATGAAAAATACATTTTAAAATACTAGTCAAAGTTCATATTATTTGACTCTCAAAAAAAAATATGACAACTAAAAAAGAACGGAGAGAGTACCACTCAGTGGTGCAAGAATTTTACCGATGTGTTTTCTTTTGCAAATTACTTTATTATGTGTTATTTGAGTCGAGAATTTTTAGAAACAACAATTATACTTCCACTATAATCAAAAAAAAAAAAAGAAGACATTTACTGATAATAAATTTTCGTTTGTTGGTGTAAAAACATTTAGCGGTAATTGAGTTAATGTCATTGCAATCTGAGTCGCTAAAACTTTTAGTAACAATTATAAAGAGTGTTCTTACAAATACGAATATCTATTAATACCCCTAAATATAATATAACGACAAATATATTACTGTCGCTAAATAATAATGATTAAGTTCTAACCTCCCTTCGTCCTCTTTTACTTGTTCATCTATAAACTTTGCTTGTTTCTTAAAAACCAATAATTAATATGAGTATTTTATCATAATACTCATATTAATTGATGTATTGTGTAATTTTAGGTCCTGAAAATAATTTAAGAACTAAGTAATTAATATTAAGAATAAAGTAAAAAATAATTATATTATTTTCTTCTTGATTTATTTAAAAAGATAGTAAAATAAAAAATTATTTTTAAAATATTGGACAATTAGAAGTAAATGAAAGAGAATTGCTCAAAAACCACCACCCGAACATTACTACCAAAGCTTCAGTATTCTGTAGGTTTGAGTTAAAAGTGTTAGATTTACAATAAGACAAATAATTTGACAAATAGAGAATTGAAGTTTAAATGAAATACTAGTGAAATATAGAGAAAGCAAGCTTGATGAGTATGTTAAATGAAATACTTATTCATCTTAGTTTATGTGACAATATTCGATTGAGTAATTCAAGAATTGAAGAAATACTTTTAAGTCTAATGTGTAAATATTCTAAGAATAAATTTTTTAAAAAAATTAAAGTTGAATTATATAGTAAACATAAAAATATATTATTTTTTTTAGATCGACTAAAAAGGAATAATATTATCACATGCATTAGAATGAAAGACAAAAATAATGATTATCACACACAAATCTTCAACCTTTTCTCAAAGTGTAATTTCTATCCAAACCAAAAATATATATATTCTTTTTCAATTTCAACTTTAAATACTTTTTTCCAAAAGAAAATTTTCAAGAAAATAGTTTTTCAAATATCTACATATAAAGCCGCTTTAATTTGACAACAAGGAGTTGCTCCTTTAGGCTATGAATTCAAGTCACCGGCAAAGCAAAAATGACGGGAAGTAAGAGTTTAAAAATCGATTTAATCGATAAGCTGAATAAAAATTAATTTATTGATATTGGATTATTTAGTTTATTGATTTTTAAATTTTTTATTGGGTGTTGGATTGACTTTTGATTTTATGATTTCGCTTAATAGTTAATAAATTAGCTAATTAAGGTTATATTAAAAATTGCTCCTTTCATATTTTTATTTGTCATTTATTTTTAAAATAGATTTTCATTTTTACTTGTCATTTTTGATATATTAAGAAAAGACAATTATCTTTCTTTTCTTAAATTTATGTTTTACCATTTGCATAAAATATTTTTCTCCAAATTATTTTTCAAAATCTAACACTAAGCATCAATTATTAGATATAGTGTGGTAATTCTACCGGTATCAATAATTTTTTTTTTAATGGGTGTGCTAAATCAAATTGTTAAAAGTAAAAATAAACAAAGGGAGTACTATTTTACTCCTAATTATATGTAATAGTAATTTTAACATTTTATCAATTTTATTTAGTGCTTCCTCTGTCCCAAATTAATTAAATTTTTGAGACTTTTTTCAAGATTCAAAATAATTGAATTGTTCAAAGTTGAAGATGAATGTTTGAAACTTTTTTCATATTTGCCCTTTTATTTATTAAAATTTTATGTTTTCTAAGAGATAAAAGGCTTGTTTAATTAATCCATTTGATTTCCTTGCTTGTTAGAGATGCAAATTGTAAAGGGTGAAATGAGTTGCATGAGGTACAGTGGCACATGGAGAGGTTGGTGTTTCAACAGTGATCACTGTTTCAGCCAATGCAAAAGTCAAGAAGGGGCTCTAGGTGGAGCTTGCCAAGCACTTGCTTGTGTATGTTTCTACTGTGGCTAAGAAAATCTCTAGGCCAAATGCTGTTTTGTACAAATAAAAGTTGTAATGAAATATTTGGTATGTCACTTTTGTTTTCCTGTTATGCACTGATTGATAAGAGTAACCTAAGGGATGAGGAATGTAGAAGAACACAGATGAGAAAACAAAGGCAACAATTTGACAATAGTGGCGTGACCACAAATTTTGCTAAGGGTATCTAAGCATTGAATGAATAATACTTCCTCCGTCTCATTTTATATGCCATTCTTTAAGTTTAAGAAAAAAAAAAGACTTTTAAAATTTATAGTCTAAAATCATTGTTAGATATTTGTGTGGTTGAGAATCATTTCATTAAGGGTAAAGGGGGAATTTTAAATGTAAATTATTTCCAATTAAGATAACGTGACATTTTTTTTGGAACAGACCAAAAAGAAAATGATGTCACATCAAATGGGACAGAGGTAATAATACTTTTTCTTTTTTGACAGATCGATGCACCAAAAATATCCCCTAAACTATGGTTAAAGCCGTTGGTTTTCTATTAATGTCCTTTCCTCCTCGGCAACTATATTGCAGTTAGAAAAAAGACTAATTTTAAATATATACAAATAAACTAATTAATTTACAAAAAATATATCTATATTTTATTTACATAAAAAGTTTAAAAATCATAGAAAATATACAGTATTATACAATATATTTGCCAAAAGTCACTATAAATTACTTATACATGTGCTATATGATGAATGTATGTTATAATACACTCAAAAACTAAATATAGCTTGACTATACATGAAATATAAATTGATTATATATGACTATACAACAAATGACCATCTCAAAAACTGAATATAACTTGATTATACATAAAATATACACTCATTATAAATGACTACACAATGAATAATCATATTTTGGTAATTGAAATGACCAAATGGTCATTACTTGTAATTATCCCTAGGAAAAAAAAATGTTGGGATCAGTTCTCTTTTATATATATTTATATTTATATAATATTTATGTAATTCGTGAAATTATTTATACTTTTTAATTTTATTTTAAAAATCAAACTCCCTCTTAACTTTGTAAAATAGACGTTCTTCCCTTTTATCTTAATTGTCTTTTTCAATTGCCTATTATATCTATACGCTATCAACCTTTGTCTCTATCTTTTTTGCTTTTATTTATTTTTTTTTTTGTTTGTTTACTGCTTTAAATCGTGATATTATTTCATTTTTGAATTCTTGTAATAAATTTCTATACAATAATAATGTACTTTTGAGATGAAAAAAAGTGAGCAGTATATATGTTAATGACGCTCTGAATAAAATAAATGAACAATATTTTTAAAAAGTTTATTAATGGCAAATACGACTCCATATATACATATATATATACACACACACACATACACACACAAAAGTGAAAATGACTAGTAATAATAACTTTATAAAAATATATTACTATAGATAATACAAAAATAGTTAATAAAAATAAACAAATATTTCGTAACAAATTTCTACAAAAAGTTTATGTTCTGAATAAATTTTAAATTATAATTCAAAATGTATTTTATAAATGAAAGTCAAAACTCATTTATCTGTATTAACAATAGAGAATGAGAGAAAAGTGAATACTTTGCCTGGTTGACTACTAAGTGAAAGACCTAACTCAATTGTGAAGGTTATAAAAAAGGTAAGTATTCAAACTACTTCAAACAAACTTATTCAACTGTCTGGGACAAGATCCAGTTCTATCTCAAAAGCATAACTAAAAAGAGTCCTCTGAAAGCAATCAATTCCATAGTTTTTCCATCTCTTGACGAAATAAGTTTGTCCCTATCAACTCAACTTTAATTTACCAACTAATAAGAGATCTATATCTTTGCGTATAAAGAGCCTCATACAGAGCCATTCGGGTACTCAAATGGTAACTATTATTGTAAGCAAATTCAATGAAAAGCAAATAATCATCCCAACTATCTTTGAAGTCAATGACACAAGCTCTAAAGATATATTTGAGAGTCTGAATCGTATGCTCAGCTTGTTCATCTATTTGAGGATGAAAAGCAATACTTAGGTTCACCTTTGAACCAAAGCCTTTCTAAAATAATATTCAAAATTGAGCAGTGAACCAAGTTTCACTATCTGAAATAATGGACACAGAAATTTCATAAAGTCTGATTATATCATGAATGTATAATCTGGCGTAATCCTCTACTGAGTCAATAGTCTTAACTCGTAAAAAATGAATTGATTTAGTCATATGATCTACAATCACCCAAATTATTGAGTTATACTACTTGCAAGACTTTCGGGACCAGTAATGAAGTTCATATTAATCATTTTTCATTTTCACTTTGGAAGATCTATATTATGAGCCATATCATACGACCTTTGATGCTCGATTTCGACTTGATGATAGTTTGGCCATTTAAAAATAAAATATGCAATGTCTCTCTTTACTCTACTCTATCAATAGACTTCTTTCTAGTCATGATATATTTTGATAAGACCTGGATGAATAAAATATCTAGATCTATTGGCATATGTCATAATCCTATCTCAGAGACTATCACATTTATGACACGCATTCAACTTTGATATCTCAATACATCATCTCCCCTATGTACAAAATCTATCACTTTCTTCTTTTGAACATCTTCCTTCAACTTAAGTAGGATGAGGCCCTTGTTTTACTTTTCCTTCACCATCACTACTAATAAAGATTCAACCCCATACTACACAACGACACCACCTTTTGAGTCCACAAGGCAAACTATGAAATATGCAAGTCTATGCACATTCTTGGCCAACTCTTACTTACCTTTCTTGAAATTTATGTTTCTCCTCATAGATAACCTATTAAAAGCATTAGCAATAACATTAGCTTTATTTGAATGGTAGAGAAAGTCCATATCATAATCCTTGAGCAACTCAAGTCATTTTCTCTTCCTCAAGTTTAGCTTTTTCTGACTGAAAACATATAAAAAATTCTTGTGATTAGTAAACACATTCACATGCACATCATATAGATAGATATATGCCATATCTTTAAAGCAAATTATCACTGGCGCTAACTCTATGTCGTGATTTGGGTAATTTCTCTCGTGAATTTTAAGTTATCTAGAGGAAGAAGGTATAACTTTACCATTCTACATCCAAATACAATTGACCCCAACTCTAGACGTGTTACAATAAACAACAAATTTTCATTTGTTCTCTCGGGTAGGGACAACACTGGATTAATAGTCAATATTTCAATTCCTAAAAGTTTTTCTCACATGCTTTAGACCATTGAAATTTAGTCTTCTTCTAAGTCAACTCAGTCAATAAAGAAAAAAATAGATAAAAGTTTTCTACGAATCTTCTGTAGTAACCAACAATACTAAAAAAAATCTTTTATGTCAGTTGGGGATGTAATGTGGGCTAGTTCTTTACTATCTCCATCTTTTGCGAGTCAACCTGCATACTGTCACCAGATACAATATGGCTTATAATAACCACGGATGCTAGCCAAAGCTTGATGTTTAGAAAAGTCCAAGTCTCTGACGGGAGGCTTGGGGTTCATTTAAAATTCCATGCGTGTAAACAAACTATATTATCCTATTTTATTTGATATTTTAGACTCAACGATGTAGCTAGAATTTTTATACGATATCGTTTTGAGAAATAGCCAAAACTAGCAACAACTCAAAAATAAGTCTGAAAGTCTCAGTAACTTAACAAAAGATTGTTCTAGATCAAACTCGATGTTTCAAACTAACTGCACTGTCAAAATTTTGATTTGAGTATATTTTTCAAAAAAATTGGTCGAAGATAAACTTGGTCCAATTTTCAAATGCTAAACGGTTTAAATTCACAACAAATGTCTCAAAACTCAAGTCGACCATACTTCAAGCCTAAAATGGTCATTTTGGAGCTAATGGAACTGTCACAATTTTATTCTAAGATCATTTATTCATATTTGTTTTTAATCAAAGTCAACTTATTAAGTTAAAAAAGACTCAAACTACGAAAAATATATAAAATCCAAATAAACGATCAACGACTGAACTGTCAGTGCCAGCAAATCATAAAGAATTTGGATTAACTACGGTAAAGCTCTAAATAATGAAATAAAGTAGTATCACGAAAATGACCTGGAGGGTCATTACATGACGGTGATGTTTTAAGTTAAAAGAATTTTTATAGTAACTTTTTAACTTAAAACCTAACTGACAGTAATGTTTTAAAAACTAATAAATAATATTTTACTTAAAAAGATTACAATCAATAATAAACATTATTGACTGTAACTGACAGCTATAGCCGTAGTCTGACGTTTCTAAATTGAGCAAAATTTACAGAACACCACAATCGCGCTGATTTTGTCCAGTTACCACTATTACACTGATTTTATGTTTGCAAGATTTAGTGGTATGAGATTCTTCTAAAGAAACATTACTCTAAGTAACATTTTACGTGTAAAACGTATCTCAAAATAACGTATTATAAAACATTACTTTGAGTAACTTGTTATGCTAAAAATGTTGTTCATGTGAAAGTTAAAGATGATTTTTTGAAATATTATCTATTACTTTCTAGAATAATCTAGTGCAGTACTTGGGATAAATATCTTGTAGAAATATCTAGATATGATAAAGTTACTAGAATTTTCTTATAGATATTTTAAAAAAGATATTTATAGTAAGTCATAGAATTGGCTAGATCTTATAGTATCTAGAATCATCCATAGACAAGTATATATAAGGGTGGTCTTGTACATTTGTAAGCAATCCCAACCAAGAACCCCAACCAACCAAAATTGAATCTAATTCAAGTAACATTCTCTCGTAACAAAGCTTCATCTTCTTTATTTGAATCTTTCGATCTTAGTTAACGATCTTGGGGTAGCAGAAGGTCTCCCGATAATACTTTGCTTCTGCTATATTCTCTATAGTTCATAGTAATGTTTCTTAAGTTAAAGCTATAAGTACATAGCTAAGTTTATTGGAATAAAATATAACCTAAAATGCTATTAGAAATACATTTATACTATTTTTGTAAGATTTTTTTTAAAAAAAAGGTATTATTTTGATAAATTGACATAATAATTTTATTTTGGTCAAAAATTCCTGAAACCAAACAGAAAATGCTATTGAATCATGCAATCAACATGCATTAAATGTATTTTGGGATCATCAAACGAAAAAAAAGTAGTTTCAAGGAGAATATCAAACGGATATAAAATCAAATAATTATTTGAGTAGAGAAAATTTTCAAGAAAAAGAAAGGGCTAAGAGGAAAACTGGTAAGCGGGTTGCACAAAAATGCATTTTATATTTGTTATTGTATGTTTTCTAATATATTGTTAAGTTTAGTAGATAAATAAGGAAAATATCTCTATGTTAAGTAATATAGGGTCTTACTTAGTGATAGTGTAATAATTATGAGGGTCATTTTTGGAAATTTCAGTTAAATTACTATTTTGCCTTTCTTTAAAGTTGTTTTTAAGTCACTTTTGGTTAAGTTGAAAAGTCAAATTTTGAAAACCTTGTAAAAGGTTGAAGTTTTGCTAAAAAAAAGATTTTAAAGGCTTATGTTTGAGAAATTTTGAGTTTTGAGGTCATTTTGAGTTTCGAGTGTCAGAATGCAATTCTGTTGATTCTATCAGCTCCAGAATATCTAATCTAGTCTAGGAGAACTTTTCGAAACTGAATTTGGAGTTAAAACGAAAATTTCGGACCCAAAGTTGAATTTTCAGTTGATTTTCGATCATTAGTTTAACTTTGATCAACACTTGGAGTTCAGAAGCTCAAATTGAAATGTCAACAGTTTTAGTGGTTCCGAATGGTGAAACTAACTCTAGAAATGATCTCATTGTAATTTTTAGAGTTTTCAAAGTTATTTTGGATATTTGAGTTTCTAACTAGTTTAAACAAGCTTTTTCGAGTTTGGGGTTGAGGAGAGCTCAAAATTGAATTCTAGTAGTTCCATTGAATCTGAAACATTGTTTCTGGTAGGGGTACATATTTAATTTGAGTTTTTCAAGTTCCGGATGAATCTTGAGGATCCATTTCGTGATTTTGTGTTGTCTAGCAATTGCTGATATCTGGTGCAGGATCTATGCTTCGTTGACTTTACTTCGCGTTCACGGATTTTTCTCTGTGTTCGAGGAGGTGTAATTAACTTGTACTCCGCATTACGAACTTTTGTCTGCGTTCGTGGAGGTATAGTTATCTTGTACTCCGCATTTACGGGAGAGTTTAGCCTCTGCGTTTGCAGAAGTCTTTCTGCATTGCGGAGCACAAAAATGGCTGAAACAGTTTTGAAGTTTTGAAGTGACAGATTCATCATTTTGATATTTCAAGCTCGATTTTAGATGATTTCTTCAAGGTTTTTCAAATCAAGACTATTGGATAACCAATTTCTATTCAATTTCATCAATTCCCATTACTTAATTTCTGATTTTAACTTGAAATAGGAGACTTTTAATGGGAAAAATTTGGGGGGGGGGGGGGGGGTTTCAGATGTGAATTTTTGATTAAAACTTGGGATTGTGACTTCATTTTCACTCCATTTTGGTATTGGTTTTCGCTGTTCAAATCTTTATTACTTGGAGAATGTTTTTATGTATGAATTTTTAGCTTTGAGGGACTTTTTGGGTAATATTTCATCATTTTTTTCTCTTTATCTGAATTGATTGATTTTGGTGTCATTGGTTTTGTATTAAGATTGTGAATCTGTATTTGATTAGATTGTGACGTTTTAGGTGCGAATTTGAGGGAAAAATGTCACCACCCAAAACGGGCCATGAGTGTCACCCACACTTACCCCTTTAGGTGGGCAAACCAACATACACACCCCAATTTATACCAATAATTCACTTATAACATCGGATAATAATCAAAGGGTTAAACTCATAAAGCATAAATAACCCAAGGTTACTAAGTTTATTACTTAATGTTCCCAAAATCTGAAAGTCATCACATCAAGGACACTAATACCAACATACCAAGTCTAAGAATATCAACTCCAAAAATGAAAGAACAAGTGGTTTATGTCCGAAAGCTAAGGACACCATGACAAGACTAATAGGATCCAACGCAATCTAGAGAAATAACTCACCCTGGAACCTGATGTGCTGTAGACTGACTAGAGTCGAAGTCGGTGGAATACTCACTGCACTCCACAAAACAAAAAAAGAAAAGTACAAGTAGGCTTCGGTACGAGCAACATGTATTGAGTAGATATCATTGGCCGACTCATAAAAGAAATCAATATGCATAAAATAAAAGCACGAATCAACCATAACACTAAACAGGGAACAACAACAGGGACAAGTACACAACCAATCAACGATATCAATGATACACATGAGGACTCAAGCCTCCACATCATATTTCCTTTGGGAGATAGGTTCTTTGAATTTGACTACATTAGATTATTTTAACAAGTTTTTCCTTATTATTATTGTGCCGGAACGTGACACCCGATCCCATAATATATGTGCCAAAACGTGACACCCGATTGTTTAATATATGTGTCAGAACGTGACACCCGATCCTATAATGTATATGTGTCGGAACGTGACACCCGATCCTATAATATATATGTGTCAGAACGTGACACCAAATCCAATATATATAATTCATTATGCTTTGTCATTACTTTTCATTTCATTATCAATGTTTCATCAAGCCTTCTTTCTTCAAGGCATCACTGTGAGAGATCAAGTTCAAATTATGGGTTTCATCGTCTTAGGATTGCAGACCAATCACAATAATATATCAGTCAACCAAACCACAACAATTAAGTGCATAGCAAATATCACAGCTTTACTCAATGACTATCAATCTCTATTAAGAGTCTCTCTATTAGATAGAACAAACCATACCCTACCTCAACCGAAGAATCAAGGAACCAAGGGCAAGCAAGCTAATTCACCACCACTTTCCCTTCTTTCAATACCTCCAAACGCTTTGAATCTATCAAATATATAATATTCATGAACAAACGAGTCCATAGACACCCATATTACTACAGATCTAGCCTAGACCTAAAAATTCATCTAATTCGATAATCTAATTTCTAAATTTTAAGTCTAGAGTTAAAGTCTTAATTCCTCCAAATAACTTAATTCTTCAAAACTTAATTTATAAAGTAATAATTAACAGAACAAAAATCTAACAGGAAGAATTACTAAACTAGGGGCACAATAGGAAACGATTTACTGCAAACGAAATTAACACTATTTTTACTTTTCTTCCATCAATACGTCGCCATTATCATCTCCAAGCAGCCCTCTTATTTTAATATACTAAATTGAAATCAAGAAAGTGACACAGATATTACAGCAAACTCATTATACAATTAGTAGTCTATATGTTTATATACTCCCATAACCAACAAACCCAATCAATATTTCAAGAACCCTTCGGTAAAATTATAAAAAAACTCAATATGTGGGTCTCTGAAAATTAACTGGAAGGACCTAATACATTCACACCAATTATGTGCCATCATTAGCAACCAATAATTATGTATATATAAAGACACAACCCTCATCTTCCTTTTGTCATATATATAAACATATATACATTTTGCAATTCCATTCCCACATACACTGCCACTTTAAATAAATCTCTACAATTTAATCTATCCTAAGTTTATACATTTATACTATTATTTAATGCTAAACAAATCATACTGAAATAAAGCAAAATGCTTACTTGAACAAAAATATAATCTTTTCTTTTTTAACGTGCGCTGTATTTCTTCGTTTTTCTATATGTTTGTCCTTTGCTGACTTTAGGTGTTCAGCCCTTCCTCTTTTATATATGTATATATATTTTTATATTTTATGTTCTTCTATTTATGTATTAAAAGAGGAAAATCCTACTACTTATTTTCAATAAATACAAGATAAGTGGGAGAATTTTTTTTTAAATAAATACTAACTCTAATCTATAAATTAAATTAATTATTTACTTGTGCAAAAAGTCCCCTCAAAATTTATGAGATAATTCTTTCATGGAATAAAATCTCTAGTACTTAAAAACGACCTAATGGGTCGTTATTAGATACATATCTACCTACCATTTGTCCTCGAACGGTCAAAAGAAAAGAAAGGGTAGGAATGGGTACCTGACTCAATAAAAAGATGTGGATACCGTCCCCGCATATTTGTCTCATTCTTCCAAGTGGACTCCTCAACTGGATGATTCTTCCACTGGACTTTCACTGATGCAATCTCCTTTGTTCTCAACTTATGGACCTCCCTGTATAGGATAGCTACAGGCTCTTCCTCATAAGACAGGTTTTCATCAAGTAAGACCAAATCCCAACGAATAATGTAGTTGCCATCACCATGATATTTCTTCAGCATAGACACATGAAACACTGGGTGTACTCCGGATAAACCTGGAGGCAAAGCTAACTCATAGGCTACCTCTCCCACGCGCTTAAGAACTTTAAATGGTCCAATATATCTAAGACTGAGCTTACTCCGCTTACCAAACCTCACCACACCCTTCATTGGTGAAACCTTCAACAATACTTGCTCTCCCTCCATGAACTTCGTGTCCCTAACCTTTTGGTCTGCATAATCCTTCTTCCTGCTCTGTACTGCTAGAAGCTTCTCCTGAATTAATTTCACCTTCTCTAATGACTCCCTTAGAAGTTCAGTACCCCAAGGCCTCACCTCGAATGCATCAAACCAACCAATAGGAGACCTCCATCTCCTCCCATATAATGCTTCAAATGGAGCCATCAATACTCGAGTGATAGCTGTTATTACATGAAAACTCTACCAAAGGTAGGAAGTGATCCCAGTGACCACTAAAGTCTATCACACATGCGCAAAGCATATCCTCTAACGCTTGAATTGTCCTTTCGGACTATCCATTTGTCTGAGAGTGAAAAGCAATACTAAGGTCCAACCTAGTACCTAGCTCAGCCTGCAAGGTCCTCCAAAAATTAGAAGTAAACTGCATACCTCTATCTAATATGATGAAAATTGGAACTACATGCAGACGAACAATCTCACTGATATAGAGTTTGGCTAACTTCTCTGCATTATAAGTCACCTTTACCAGAATGAAGTGGGCAGTTTTGGTCAACCTGTCAATTATCACCCATATTTAATCAAACTTACCCAATGTCTTTGGAAGACCAACCACAAAGTCCATGGCAATCCTTTCATACTTCCATTCAGGAATGGGCATTCTTAGGAGAGTTCCCCCAGGTCTCTGATGCTGTTACTTTACTTGCTAACAATTGGGACACTGAGCAACAAAATCAGTGATGTCACGCATCATTCTACTCCACCAATAATGTTGCCTAAGATCACGATACATTTTGGTTGCACCAGGATGTATAAAGTACCTTGAACTATGAGCTTCTACAAGAATAGTCTGAATTAGATGATCAACACAGGGCACACATACCCGCCCCTTAATCCTTAGAACGCCTTCATCATCAATCACAGCTTCCTTGGCCTCTTTTCGCAAGACTATATCACGAATTTGGCTTAGCTTCTCATCATTAGCCTGCTTCTCTTTAATCTTGTCAAGAAATGATGATTTTGTCTCTACACAGGCTAAGAGTCCTCCCTTCTCAGTTACTTCTAGCCTTATAAGGTCGTTAGCTATAGCTTGGACCTCTCTAGCTAGTGGACGCCTAGAAACCTGCAAATCAGCTAAACTCCCCATGTTTCCTGCTTTTCTACTCAATGCATCATCCATAATATTAGCTTTGCCAGGTTGATAGAGAATAGTGATATCGTAGTCTTTTAGCAATTCCATCCATCTTCTTTGCCTCAAATTCAAGTCCTTTTGCGTGAATATATGTTGTAAACTACGATGATCAGTATACACTTCACATTTGAGCCCATATAGATAATTTCTCCACTGCTTCAATGCAAACACAACAACAGCCAACTCTAAATCATGAGTGGGATAATGAGGTTTATGCACCTTTAATTGCCTTGAAGCATAGGCAAATTACATTTCTCTCTTGCATTAATACTGCACCTAAACCAAAATAAGATGCATCACAATAAACAATGAAATCTTTACCTTCTACCGGCAAGGCAGGACTTGGTACGGTAGTCAATAGGGTCTTGAGTTTCAAAAAAATCTCTTCACACTCATCTGACCATATAAATGAAACATTCTGCTTGGTCAAACTGGTCAGTTTGGAAGCAATAGAAGCAAATCCCTTGATGAATCGATGGTAGTAGCTAGCCAAGCCAACAAAACTCCTCACCTCTGAGACATTAGTGGGCCTTGCCCACCTTCTGAGTGTACCATAACTCCATCTTTATAAACCACATGCCCCAAGAAGGAAATTGAATCAACCCAGAACTCACAATTAGAGAATTTGGCATATAATTTCTTCTCCCTTAGCAGCCCTTGAACAATTCTCAGATGCTCTTCATGCTCCTTTTTGCTCTTTGAGTAGATCAATATATCATCAATAAAGATAATAACAAAGAGATCCAGGTATGGCTTAAAGATTCCATTCATCAAACTCATGAAAGCAGCAGGAGCATTTGTAAGTTCAAAGGACATTACCAAAAATTCATACTGTCTATACCTTATTCGAAAAGCAGTCTTTGGCACGTCAGATACTCGTATCTTTAACTGGTGATAACTAGACCTCAAATCAATCTTTGAGAAGACACAAGCACCCTGCAATTGATCGAATAAATCATCAATACGAGGAAGGGGGTACCTATTCTTAATAGTTACCCTGTTGAAGGGAGGTGTTTTAAGAGCTTCAACAAATTTTATGTAAGTTGCTCCTATTTTTTCTAAAACTTTTGTAGTAAGATATTTTATATAAATGAGTTTATTTTCGTGTACTTTTAAGTACTTTATATTATTTATGATGGGTGATGAATTTATCTTGATGGATCAAAGTTAAATCGAAAGACCCTTGATATCACTTTATCTACTTGAGGTAGAGATTTAAAAGAAGTTGATAAAGATATTTTATTTATGCTCTTGAGGATTTTACTATTTGAGATTATATTATGTCTTGAGATTTATGTTCTATGTGAAAAGAGTTTATATGAAGTTAAGTCGAGGATAATTAGTGACAATTGCTCATAAATTATATATACTGAATATAATATTATTCTTGAAGTCGTAAGAATTAGATTATATTATTTGGAGGATTTAAGATTAAATCCTAGACTTGAAACCTTGGAAATTAATAACAAAATTGGTTGATCTTTGGGTCTAGGCTAGACATATAGTAATATGGGTTTTATGAGTTTTGAAATCTTATGGTGATAATTGATTTGACTAGATCGTGGTGTTTCGGATTCCATTCGGAAGGGGAAGGCTCAAGTGATTGATTGATTGTCTTTGGCAAAGGCAAGTGAATTTTTTAACCTTTGTTAAGTATATAGAATCTTATGCTTCCTGTGGAAGGTGTTGGGAATGAATTGAGGTATTTAGCTAGTATTGATGTTGTACCAAACTATGTTGTTGTGAACTGTGCATTGTATTAAATGAGTCATTTTCTTTTTTATTGTGTAAAAACATGCCTATTTGCATTGACTTTTGTGACAAGTATTCTGTGGACTGAAAAAGAATGAGAATTAAAGAAGATGTACCATATTCGAGGGTCGTGTCACATGCCGCGACAGATACTATGATTCAAGGGTCGTGTCGCACACCGTGACGGATATTATGATTCGAGGGTCGTGTCACACGCTGCGACGGATACTATGTCGAGGGTCATGTTGCACGCTACGATGGATATTATGATTTGAGGGACGTGTTGCGCGTCACGACAGGTACTATGATACAAGGGTCGTGTCGCACGCTGCGATAGATGCATGGACTAGAAGTCCCCCATGGGTCCCAAACTGTGAGACAGCGGGTGTATATCACTAGGTCAGACATGCATCATGTTACTTGACATTGCATTGCATTGCGTTATATCTCATTATCATTTATAAAAGTGTGAGTGCTTTTGTGAAACTTGTGATAGATGCAATTGATTCCCTGGTGTTGTTGATATATAATAGTTTGTATGGTTATTGAGCTATATGCTATGTACATTGTGAACTGTTATACTGGACTGATTTTATGCAGGCTGCAATTGTGAGGGTTTGGTTGGAGCGTTGGGCGTACCTGTATTCTATATTAACTATATCCTGTGTTTAGTAGTTCACTTGCTGAGTAGCATATGTTTGGTACTCATCCCTCTTGCTACAACAAATTTTGTAGGTTGCGAGCCCAGATCATCGTGATATACTCTACTTTCCTTGTCTGAGGCTTCCGGTGGAGATTGTGAGAGGTAGCTGTTTGCCATCCCAGCTGACTTCGTACTCCTATTTTACGATTTTGGTCTATTCTGGAGACTATCATTTGATACTTGCATTTTTTTTCTGAATCTATTATAATACATTAGAAGCTTGTGCACGTGACAACCAGGTTTTGGGGGTTTTTCTTTAAGTTGACTTATCATCCTCAATTAAACTTTCATTTTTATTATAATTCCGCAATTTTAATGTTATATTGGGATTGTAGGTTGACTTGTCTTGGTGGGTCAAGACGAGTGCCATCACGCCTGAATTTTGGGTCGTGACAGGATTCCACTGAGGGTACTTCAGAACTATCGTCCCTGAGATGTGGCAGAAAGGCTAAACAACCCGTACTCACAAACTTCTTAGCATGCAGAAAAGAGATGATTCGAACGGGAAAAGGAAACTAATCACCTTCCCACACCAGCTGATCCATCCCAGGCTTGGCCAATGTCACAATCTTAGCATTGCAATCCAAGATACCAAAATTTGGAGAGAGCCAAGTCATATCCAAGATAATATCAAAGTTAACCGTCTCTAGAATAATCAAATCTACATAAGTCCTGCTTCCCACAAAAGTCACAAGGCAAGATCTATACACCTTCTCAACTGACACAGGCTCACTAACAGAAGTGGAAACATGAATAGGCGTATCAAGTAAGTCATAATGCAATTTAAGTCAACAGCAAAAACAGAAGATACATATAAAAAAGTGGATCCAGGATCAAATAATATGAAGGCAGTGCGATCGCAGACCATAAGGGTACCTGTGATAACAACATCTGATGCCTCTGCCTCCGGCCTCCCTGTAAAAGCATAACAATGGGCTTTATCATATGTCTGCCCATTTCCTCTTCCAGGATGTGTACTAGTATCTCCAACCTGCCTGCCACCTTGGCCGGACTGGTGAACCTCACGACCTTGGCCACTACGTCCTCCAGACTGACGGCCCCTACCATGACCACCTCGACCTCTAGGTACAAGGCCTCTATAACCCTGATCATACCAAGGCTAATTCTACCTCGAAAAATACCTTCTAACATGCCTAACCTCACTACATCCATAACAAGCCGTAGAATCAATCATGGGCCTCTGTGGAGATGAAGAAGACGGAATATAACCCCTAAAATTAGGGGAAGGCTGGCTAGTTCCTGATGGAACCCCATCTGAAACCTGCAATGAAGACTGAATCGGACGGGCTGAATAACCACCTAAACTCTGTCCTCTAGAGTAAGACCCGCTAATCTCTCCTCCTTTACGGAACTTCTTAAATGTTGCTGTCTTGGTGAAATCATCTGGCTTCACCTCCTCTACCCGTATAACAAAATCAACCACTTGCTGAAAGGACTTTGTTGAATCAGCCACCTGCAAGGTTGAAATCTGCAAATTTGACCTTAATCCGTTCACGAAGCGACGAATCCTCTCCTATTGACTGAAACAAAGCTGAGTAGCATACACTGCCACTTTAAATAAATCTCTACAATTTAATCTATGCTAAGTTCATACATTTATACTATTATTTAATGCTAAACAAATCATACTGAAATAAAGCAAAATGCTTACTTGAACGAAAATACAATCTTTTCTCTTTTAACGTGCGCCATATTTCTTCGTTCTTCTATGTGTTCGTCCTTTGTTGACTTTAGCGTGTTCAGGCCTTCCTCTTTTATATATGTATATATCTCTTTATATTTTATTTTATTCTATTTATGTATTAAAAGAGGAAAATCCTACTAAGTATTTTCAATAAATATAAGATAAGTGGGGAAAAAAAGATTTTTAAATAAATACTCACTCTAATCTATAAAATTAAATTAATTATTTACTAGTCCAAAAATCCCCCTCAAAATTTATGAGATAAATCTTTCATGGAATACAATCTCTAGTACTTAGAACGACCTAATGGGTCGTTACAAAAAAAGTTGTGGTTATTGCTTGATTTGGCTACTAGTTAAGGTAAGTCGACTTCTTTACCTAGTTACGTTTACGTGAACATTATGTTTCCTTTATTTGTGACTTGAAGTGATTGGATAATAGTTGTTGGATTAGTTGGACTTGGTGAATTGTGGAAATTAGATGATATTTTGAATCTTCCTTATAATGAGAAAGTATATGTTAGATTTTAATATGTTTTGACTTGTGATCGGATATTGAGAATCCTTTGTGACATATAAATATAAAATTGTGACTCATGTTGTGAATAATTGTAAAATTATTGGAGATGATGTGACGAGTTTTGCTTATGGGTTAAAGAATGGACTCTAGGTTGGAACGTATCCTCTTTATCATAAGTATATTATGATGGTTGACTTAATTTGATGTACATGTTGTAATGTGGACTCTCCCATGCACTGAGTAACATTTTTGAGAAATAGGGATCGGGCCACATGTCCATGGCCGTAAAATACTGATATGAGATATTAAAACATCGGGAATGGGCCTCACGAGTCGGGGAAGATATGTAGACAAATATGTCTCCCATGGATGTCGGACTGATGACATTAGCGATATGTATCATAGAACAGACATGCATCATGATACTTGACATTGCATTATATCATTACATTTCATATCACTTCACTACACATCACATCATTCTACTATGTGCTTTTGTCTTGTTTTAGTTATTGGGAATGCATTTGGGAGATGATTATGTCTGGACTGTATCTGTTGAGTATTTGAAGTTATGTGATGATATTTGTTGTATGATCGAGTTGTATGTTGAAACCTTATTATATATCTGATCAATATTGCGGTTACTGTCGAGAGTAGTTGATGTATAGATGTACATGAATATTATTGTTGTGCTGGGACCTTTCTAATAGTTCGACGGTATTCGATAGGGATGAAAGAAGAATTTTGTTCTATATGCTTTACTTGTTGTTTAGATCCTCTTACTGAGTGCTTGTTGTTTTTTTGTACTCACTCTTGCTCTACACACATGTGGAGGTTATGAGTGTCACTACCCAAATCTAGGGTCTAGACGTGACACGGCGAATGGGAAGTCTGAAAACAAGCCAAACAAACCTCTTAGCATATCATGTACACATCCTTGGTTGCGAAAGCAAATTAAGACAATAACGAAGTCAATTATAAAGAGGGAAGCGGGACTAAGGGAAGTCTTTCATAATCATAAAAACATACGAAGAGTCGAGCTCATAAGCATATCCAATCATAGTATCCAACAACACCTCTACTAAAAAATGGAGTGGGGGCCAAGACACTTCCCGGGCTCACCCTCATAATAGCAAGTATCCAACATAAAGAGAAAGTCTCAACATGGCATGAATGGAAATAGATATTGTCCTCGGAGTTGAGGACTCACCAACTAGCTTTCTTCAAGAACCGAACTAGCCACGTGGAGGAAGATGGTCGAGAGGAGCTCCCGTCCCTACATGGTAATGTCATGTAGGCACAGAGTATGTGTTAGTACTTGGAATGTACTAATATGCAACAAAGACATAAGCCATAATATTCAAAATGCATATATATAGGCAATGAATTTAATCTAAATATGATATGTATGATTAATGCTTGTAATAGAACATGCATCTAAAATATTCAACTTGCACAATAATAATGTATGTATGTGGGAGGAGACCTTAACTGACATATAAGAACAAGCGAGCTACTACTTGAAATTTCGAAGCATGACACCCCCTAGGAAAGGTGTGGTCTACTTGTCAAGGTAAAATATACTTAGCCCCACTTGAGGGGAAACATGAGCTAGATGGATCCACTAGTAAGCCCATTTAGGGAAATAATCCTATGGTGGCATATAGTTTAGAGAGTAAAGACTTTATATAAGGACCACTTGAGTCGAGCCCCCACCTTTAGCCTCAATCGGTGTAAGTCTAATCCCACAGAATACTTGAAATAATCATAACTTTAATCATAATATGCATAACTTGTAAGAGACATGATAACATGACATGAGTAGCTCATTCACATGCTTGACCTCTACTAGTGAGCTTAACTTGAATAGGGGGTAAAATAGTAATCATGCTTGACCTCTCAACTTGACATGAATGACTCACAAGAAGGTAAAATCTTGAAATAGGGCTCAACTTGTCACTTGTAAATCATAGAAACCTTTCATGAGTTTAATACATGCTTGGGAGCCCATAATTATCATGAAATCACTTGACTTGCAAAACATGCAATAATTCATCTTTAACTTGAAAATCCTTGTCATGTAATTTAATATAACAAGTGGTGGGTATATGGCAAACGTTCAAAATCATGCAATTCAAGATTATAATACAAGAAGGAGTAAACTAAATTCATTTCAAAGTCATTCAAATCAATCCACCAATATTGTAGTAAAACCCTCATTTTGGGTATCATAAAATTCATCTAAATAATTCACAATAATTCATCATTTTCATAGTTCACTTCATGCATAACTTCAATAGGTATAAATCAACTCATGGAATAAGCTTAAAATAAATATCCATGTATAACCAATCAATAATTCATAAAGACATAACATAATTCACATTTATAATGAATAATAACAGATACTCATGAAGAATCAAACCTTGAAATTATGAAATTTTATAAAAAAGAGAGAGCTGGGCTCCATGGGTGAAAGGACCCATGGATGAAGACCCACATACCTTAAATCTTGAATTTCTTGAAATTGAATTGGGGAAGACTTTAAGCTTTATATAGGTGATTAAATTTAAAAACTTGTGCTTGAAATCGTTGAATTTGAATGGCGGATTGGATGGTATTTTTGGAGAATTTCAGAGAGGGTTTTGTGAGTTCTAGAGTTGAAAAATGGTTAAGTATGGAGGATTTCACGTTTAAATGGGTATTGGGTTACTACCCCAATGCCCTTGGACGAACAAGAAAACTGGAGAAAAATTTACACTGATCCGCTTTCAGTCCGTGATGCGGACAAAATGCGAAGAACAATCTGTGCTAGTCCGCACCTAGGCCTCCTCGCTCCTGGGGCGTGGATGCACATTGAAAATTATTTTCTTGTGAAAATTACTTTTTGCTACGGGTCTTCTAAAATATGAGTGTTACCCATTTACAACTAAAATTTGCCCCCTGGAAAAACTATGAAGTCGGATTTTCAAAATCACGCACAATTTTAGATATTTGATAAATACAATTATGGGACATTCTGAAGCACATGAGAGGTATTTCAGTATCTTCCCTTTGGGAACATTCATCCCCTAATTTCAAAGAAACATGCATAAGAGAAGTAATTATGAAACTTTCAGCTCGAGAAGAATGCAATAAATGCACTTAAACATCATACTCAAAAAGCTTCATATCTATGCATCAAAATCATCAAAACTTGTCAACATGAACACGTATATATGCAAAAATGACATGAGGGTTGAAACTTAAGACTTGAAATCATGGATAGGACTTAATTTATTACCTTTTACTTGAGTAGAATGGAAGAGGTATGGATATCGCTTTTTCTTGTTCGCTTCGGCTTCCCATGTGGCGCTTTCAACTTGTTGATTCCTCCAAAGGACTTTGACGGATGCCACATCTTTGTTTCTCGACATTTTTATTGCCTATCCAATATCTCCACCCGGACCTCCTCATAGGTCAAGTTATCTTCCACAACACCCACAACTTCTAGGGACACTATAGTACTTGGGTCACCAACACATTTCATCAACAAAGATCGGATGAACCATATTTATATCCATAGACAACTCCAATTCATAGGTAACCTTACCAATTCTTCTCAAAATTCTATAAGGCCCCACAAATCTTGGGCTCAATTTCTCTTTCTTGCCAAATCAAACCACACCCTTCATGGGTTAGACCTTCAAGTAGACCCAATCATCAATATTAAACTCAAGGTCTCTTCTTCTCACATCGGAATAAGACTTTTGTCTACTTTAGGCCATATTCAATCTCCCTCTTATCAACCTCACCTTCTCCAAATCCTCCATTACCAAATACGGGCCTAACAAAGCCATCTTCCCCACATCAGACCACCCAACTAGGGATCTACAATGCCTACCATATAAAGCTTCAAAGGGAGTCATACCAATACTAGAGCGGTAGCTATTGTTGTAAGAAAAATTCAATAAGTGGAAGATGCTCATCCTAACTACCTTTAAACTCCAAAACACAATACCTAAGCATATCCTCAAGATTTTAAATTGGTCTTTCAGCTTGACCATCCGTTTGAGGATGGAAAGTCGTGCTAAGCTTGACCTTGGTACCAAGCCCCTTTTGGAAGAACCTCCAAAAATGTGAAATGAATTAAGCACCACGATCTGAAATAATAGACAAGGGTATTCCATGCAATCTAACCAACTGATGAATATACAACTTGGCATAATCCTCGACACCATAAGTTGTTTTAATCGGTAGAAAGTGAGCCGACTTGGTCATTCTATAAACAATACCCCAAATAGAATCAAAGTGCTTCCTAGTCTTTGGCAAACCAATCAAAAAAATCCATGTTGATCTCTTCCCACTTCCAAGTAGGAATTTGTATGTCTCGGGCTCGGCCACCCAACCTTCGATGTTCCACTTTCACTTGTTGTCAATTGAGACAACCGGCTACAAACTTGAAAATATCCCTCTTCATACCACCCCACCAATACACCTCTCTCAAGTCTCTATACATTGTTGTGGAATTTGGATGAATGGAATAGGATGAATATGGACCTCTTTCAAAATCACACCCTCAAGTCATCAATATTTAAGCATACATAGCCTACCTTAGTACCTAAGAACACCATTTTCCCCTTGGGAGAAAACCTCCATTTTACCATCCTTCACCTAAGCCTTTAACTCTAGCAAGGCTGGTGAACTTCTCTAACCCCAACCTAGCTAACCGGTGAACTTCTCTAGCCACCTCCTTTTTACCATCATCAATATGTGCTAGAATTCCCATGGACACTCTACTTGGAGCATCAGCCACAACATTAGCTTTGCCTGGATGATACTGCACACTCATGTCATAATCCTTAAGGAGTACTAACCACCTTCTTTGCCTCAAATTAAAATTGTTTTATCTGAACATATATTGGAGACTCTTGTGGTCAGTAAATACAACTACATGAACCCCATACAAATAATGACGCCAAATTTTCAAAACAAACACCACGGCCGCCTATTCAAGATCATGGATGGGATAATTTCCGCTCATGCACCCTTCGTTGCCGAGAAGCATATGGTATAACCTTGCCATTTTGCATCAATACACACCCCAAATCAATGTTTGAGGCATCACAATAAACTACAAACCCTTCTAACCCTTCCAGTAAAGCATAATAGGAGCGAAGATAAGCTTGTCTTTCAAAGTTCGAAAAATCTTTCCACATTCATCGGTCCAAACAAAATTTGCCTTCTTTTGTGTCAATTTTGTCATAGGTGAAACAATAGAAGACAAACCATTCACAAACCTCTGGTAGTACCTCACTAAACCCAAGAAACTCCTAATATTTGTCAGAGTGACCTAGGCCAATTCCTCATCTCCTCCATCTTCTTAGGGTACACTTTAATTCCATCACCTGACACCACATGCCCTAGCAATGCAACCTCTTTCAACAAAAATTCACATTTGTTATATTTAGCAAACAGCCTCTCATCCCTCAAAATTTGGAACACCACCCTCAAATGATTCACATGTTCTTCTTCACTCCGAAAATAAATTAATATATCATGTATAAAAACCACTACAAACATATTAAGGTAGGGTTTAAAGACCTAATTCATGAGATCCATAAATATTGCTGGTGCATAAACAAGCCAAAGGACATTACCACAAATTCAAAATGCCTAAACCTAATCCAAAAATCCGTCTAGGGAATATCACACTCCCTCATCCCCACGTGGTGGTACTCGGACCGAAGATTAATCTTAGAAAAATGGCTAGCCCCTTGTAGTTGATCAAAAAGGTCATCTATCCTTTGTAGAGGATACTTGTTCTTCTTAGTGACTCTATTGAGTTGCCGGTAGTCAATGCACATTCTAAGGGAACCATTTTTTTACAAACAATACTAGTACACCCCAAGGTGACTTGCTAGGCCTTATGAAACCCTTCTCCAACAAATCCCTCAATCAATCCTTCAACTCCTTCAACTCCATCGGGCCAATACGGTAAGGGGAAATGGAAATGGGTTGTGTATCAAGGAGGAGGTCTATACCAAAGTCTATTTCTCTTTAGGGAGGAACACCAGGAAGTTCATCAGGAAAGACATCAAGAAACTCATTGACCACGGGAACCCACTCAATGGGAAGGACTTTAGATCCACATCCCTGACCCTCACAAGATGGTACATGCAACCCTTAGAAATTAATTCTTGGGCTTTAAGACAAGAAATGAACCTACTCTTAACCACATCCTTATGACTTTCCTTCTCAAGGATGGGCTCATTAGGTAATTGGAATCTAACTTTACGGGTTCTATAATTAATGAAAGCATAATATGCATGTAGCCAATCCATCCCAAGAATAATATCAAAATCCACCATGTCAAGTTCAACAAAATCACAAGGCAAGACTTTATGCAATATAGACACAGGACAATCCCTATTGAATCTTCTAGCAATAATGGACTCGCCAACGGGGGTGGACACTTCATAGGGTTCACACAATAATTCGGGACTCACATGAAGCTTATTTGCAACAAAAGCATTAACAAAAGAAAGAGTAGCACCCGGATCTATCAATGCATACACATTATAATAAAAAATCTTAAACATATCGGTAACAACATCGGACACCTCATCCACTCATTGCCTCTCTTGAAGAACATAGAACCGATTTTTCTTTGGAGCACCCCCTTGTTGGCCTCCCTTTGCCCTTTGACCCACATTGGCACCATGGCCTTGAGGACGACCACCTCTACCCTTGTTTTGAGCATGTGGAACCCTTGTTTTGAGCATGTGGACAATCAAAACTCTTGTGACCCACTTCAACACAACCATAGCAAGCATTAGAATTCCTCAAACATGGACCACCATTGTTTCTCCCACACTTTTGGCACCTAGGATTAGTCATCCTACCATTGTCATCTTGAAACTGTGGGTTAGACACCCCATCATTAGCAAATCTCTTGTTCGGAGCGTTAGAGGATCCTTGAACTTGAAATTTATGACCTTGTTGGAAACGGCCTCCCTTACCACCTTGGAAACCACTATCAAACCGAGCTCTCTTAGACTCCCCATTTCTCCTCTTTCTAAGCTTCTCCCCTTCAAGTTGTTCGGCATATGTCATGAGCTGAGACAAGTCCATATCACCCACTAGCATAGCAGTTCGACACTCTTCATTCACCAAATCAGACACCCTCGACACAAACTTGTTTATTCTTGATCTAGGGTCAGCAACCAAATGAGGAGCATACTTTGAGAGCTTGTTAAATTTGAGGGCATACTCCCTCTCACAAATGGAACTTGCTTGAGATTCATGAATTCCATTATCTTGGCCTCTCTCAACTCAATAGGAAAGAACTGATTGAGGAAGGTGGCCATAAACTCCGCCCAAGAAATAGCATCATCATTTCTCCTCTCCAATTTCCATTGAGCAAACCAAATTTTTGACACACCCTTGAGTTGGTTGGCCGCTAGTTCTGCCTTCTCCTCCAAATTTACCCCCACGATAGCTAGCACCTTATACACCTCATGGATAAACTCTTGGGGATCTTTCTCCACTTTGTGTTAAATTTGTATGACATTACTATGTTTAAATTTGACTAAGTATGCAGTAGGCTATTTTTTAGCTACAATTGTTAGCCTGTAAGTTTTTTACGTTATTATTTTCTTAGTAGAAGATAGTTGTTCCTAAATTTTAGAAGAGTTGGGTTAGTGCAACTTGTTAGTGGTTTAGTTGATTTATGAGTCTATCTCTATTATCTAAAGGGTCATTAACAAATAATAAAGTTAATAAAGCGTTGTCCACATTTTCTTGAAAGCTTCTTCTTACGGCAATTTTTTAATTGAAGTTTTTGCTTCATAAAGTTCATCATTTGGTATCAGAGTCAGATCGTTCTTTTGGAAATCACTTGTTGTAGCTTTTCCCTGGTTTTTTTGGTTTTCTTTTCTTTTACTGTTGACAGAATGACAGACCTACAAGCTTTTGACAGTATGAAATAGCTCAATAACAACAACTACAATACATGGTCTACTTGCATAATGTCTTATATGCCAGGGCAAGATCTATGGAAGGTTGTGAACGGCAGCGATGTGACACAACCAGAAGCAGAATATACACACGGCACATTGAGTAAGTGGAAGATAAAAGTAGGAAAGACTATGTTTGCTTTGAAGACAACAGTGGAAGAGGATGTGCTAGAGCACATACGAGATGCCACCATGCCAAAGTAGGCTTGGGATACATTCGCCAAGCTTTTTTCAAAGAAAAATGATACAAGGCTCCAGCTCTTAGAGAGCAAATTATTCTCAATAGGACAATACAACATGACAATTGCACAATACTTTCATAAGGTGAAGATGCTATGTCGAGAGATTTCAGAATTAGTTCCACAAGCTCCAATTGGAGAGACAAGGATGAAGCGGATCATAATCCATGGTCTAAAGCCTGAATATAGAGGCTTTGTTGCTACTGTATAGGGATGGAAAAATTAGACGTCACTTGTGAAGTTAGAGAATTTGCTAGCAGGTCAGGAAGCCTTGGCAAAGCGAATGAGTGAAGTTTCACAAAAGGCGAGGAGGAAGCGCTCTACGTCAACAAAAGCAGAGGAAACTATAAGCAGTATAATGCAGTTAGATCAAAAGAAAAGATGATAAGGCAAAAAACCATTAGGGAGAGGGAAGTTATCGTCCAAAGGGAGGTTCAAAGAATCAATGAGGCAAAAACAAGCGGTTTGAAAGGAAGTGGCACAACTGTGGACAGAAAGGAGATCAAGCAAAGTTTTGTTGGTTCAATAAAAGGTCTATTGAGAGAAATGTTGCTGCCACTTCTGGCCCAAAGGAAAATAGTGAAGATGTATGGGCTGCTAAAGCACAATTTGCTGTTGAACAAGAGGAGTTGGCCTTTATAGTAACAACCTCTAAACAGATTGACTACGTGAATGACTGGATTGTTGATTTTTAATGCTCAAACCATATAACTAGTGATAAGGAGAAGTTGCAAAATCTGTCCGAGTACAAGTGAAGCCATTAGGTGGTGACAGACGACGACACAAAATTATCGATAGCTCCATCGGTCAGGCTGTAGTATCTTTAAATAATTGTGTTGGTTTGATGTTGCTCCAAAATGTGTATCATGTACCAGGTATGAAGAAAAATCTTCTTTCGATAGCACAGTTAACATCTTCAAGTCACTTTGTTATGTTTGGTCCGCAAGATGTAAGGATATTTCATGATTTGGAGATTAAAGAAGAAACAATAATGAAGGGAGATAGATTGAACTTTGTCTATGTAATATCGGCAAAAACCGCATATATAGACAAGACAAGGAAGAATGAAATGGCAGACTTTTGGAATATGTGGTTGAGTCACGTTAACTACTCAAAACTTTGTGTCATGATGAAAGAGTCATGCTGAAGGGTCTTCCTAAACTTTGAGTAAGGACAGATGTAATTTGTGCAGGTTTTCTTTACGGTAAAGAGCATCAGTTTTCGTATGAGGAGTCAAAATATAAAGCCAATAAACCATTAGAATTAATTCATTCTAATATGGTCAGACTTGTCAAGCAAGTGTCTGTTGGTGGGATGAAATATATGGTGACATTCATTGATGATTTTTCCAGGTATGTGTGGATTTATTTTGTGAAGGAAAAATCTGATACATTTTCAAAGTTCATAATTTCAAAAGGTTGTTGAAGCAGAAGTTAGTACGAAAATTCTTTGTTGCAAACTGACAATGGTGGGGAATATACTTCATATGAATTTTCTGACTTCCTTCGAGATTGTCGAATATGTCATCAATTCACATATCCAAACACGGCGCAATAAAATGGTGTAGCGAAAAGAAAGAACAGATACCTAGCAGAAATTTGTCGAAGCATGTTTCATGTGAAAAATGTCTTGGGACAATTTTGAGCAAAAGCTATGAAGACTGCAGCTTATGTGATCAAAAGACTTCCGCAACAAAGGTTATGCTTTCTCTCACCCTTCGAAAAATTATGGAATATGAAACCTTCAGTCAGCTATTTTTGTGTTTTTTGGTATGTATGTTATGTATTTGTACCTAATCACTTACTTAGCAAGATGGACAAAAAGGCTATCAATTGTATCTTTGTAGGGTATGACAGCCAAAGAAAGGGTGGCGTTGGTGATCCAACAACTGGGAAGTGTTACACTTCTCGGAATGTGATATTTGATAAAGCTTTTTCATGGTAGTCTTCAGATAAGGAACTGATGGCACATTCAGATGCTTTAAAAGATGTATTAGGTTTGTCTCATATCCAATTGAGTATAGATGAAGCTGAAGACAAAGCTAATGAAGATAACGGTGAAGAATATGTGACTCGGAATCCTTGGCAAACTGGTTTGTACCAAAAACCAATTGAAAAAGGCGAGTTAAATGGAGCAAACACACCACATACACTTAAAAGGTCAACGAGAATCAGAAAGCAAAATTCCAAGTATGTCAATGCTGCCATAGTAAAAGAAGATGATGAAAGAGAACGAGAAACTTTTGAGGAAGCATTCCAAAATCCGAAATGGATTAAAGCTATGGGGAAGGAAATTGATGTGCTAGAATTAAATCAAACTTGGGAGCTCGTGCAAATCCAAAGGATGTCAAGCCTATTTCCTATAAATGGATTAACAAGATAAAGCGTCACACAAATGGATAGATTGAAAGGCACAAAGCTCATCTTGTAGCCCGGGGTTTTTCTCAATAATATGGACTAGATTATGATTAAACATTTAGTCTAGTGGCAAAGCTTACTACAGTTCGAGTTCTACTTGCACTTGCAGCTAGTAAGGATTGGAGCTTATGGTAGATGGATGTGAAAAATGCATTCTTGCACGGAGAGTTAGATCGAGAGATCTATATGTGTCAACAATAGGTTTTCAGAGCAAAACTCATCCTGAGCATGCTTGTAAGCTTCGAAAGGCTCTCTACGAATTAAAGCAGGCACCGAGGGCATGGTATGGTTAGATTTCTAAATTTCTTACTCAAAGTGGTTATTTATTAGTACCATCAGATTCTAATATGTTTGTGAAAGACGTTGGCAGAAAAATAGCTATTTTACTAGTATATATGGATGACCTAATCCTAATACGAGATTGTGAAGAAGAAGTTCTCCAAACTAAGAAGAATTTGTCAGTCTGCTTCTAGATGAAGGAACTTGGACAACTCAATCATTTTCTTGGCTTAGAGGTTGATCGCAATGAAGAAGGAATTTGTTTGCATCAATAAAAAATACTCTAAAGATATCTTGAGGAAGTTTGGGATGGTCAATTGCAAACCAATCTCAACACCACTGGAGCCAAATGCTAAGTTGTGTTCTCATGAAGGGAAAGACTTAGAAGATGCAACAATCTATCGGCAATTGGTGGGTAGTTTGATCTACTTAACTTAACAAGACTCGACATCTCTTATCCAGTTAGTGTTATAAGTTGGTACATGCAAAATCCAAAGAAGTCTCATTTGGAAGGAGTTCATTGAAACTTGAGATATGTTAAAAGTACACTTGGCTATGACATTCTGTACAGAAAAGGTGAAGATTGCAAGTTATTTGGTTATTGCGATGTAGACTATGCATGTGAACATAATACTCGATACTCAACTACTGGATATGTATTTATGCTTGCGTCCCGAGCAGTCTCATGGTGCAGCAAAAGGCAGCCAACTATGTCTTTATCAACAGTAGGAGCAGAATATCGGGCAACAGCAGTTGCAACTCAAGAATGTACATGGCTCATACGATTGATGAAGGACTCACAACAATCTGTGGACTATGTAGTGCCTTTATACTGTGATAATCAGTCAGCAATTTGCTTGGCTTAAAATCCAATATTTCAAGCAAGAACTAAGCATGTTGAAATACATTACCATTTTATCAGGTAGAAAGTCTTGCAAGGAAAGATTGCTTTGGAGCATACTAAAACAAAATGTCAAATTACAGACTTGCTCACAAAAGGTCTAACTACCAACAAGTTGAAAAGTTTCTGCCAATAGCTCGTCATGGTTAAGACTGGGAGTTGACGTAGAGAAGGGGTGTTAAATTTATACGACATCTCTTTGTTTAAATTGATTAAGTCTGCAGTAGGCTGTTTTTAGCTACAATTGTTAGGCTGTTAAGTTATTTATGTTATTGTTTTTCCAAGTTGCAAATAGTTATTCCTAAAGTTTAGGAGAGTTCGATTAGTGCAACTTGTTAGTGATTTCGTTGGTTTATGAGTCTATCTATGTTAATAAAGGGTCATTAACAGATAATAAAGTTAATTAAGCGTTGTCCACATTTTTTTTAAAGCTTCCTCTTATGGCAAATTTTTTTTATTGAACTTATTGCTTCATAAAGTTCATCACTTTGGACCCATGAAACTCGAAAGGGTTCATCCTTGTGAAATCCCTCACCCTTTAGGCCGGAGTAGGAGCATGAGGAGTTTGGGCCCCTTGGTTCAATTGGTTATTCATAGCACGGGCCAACATAGTGATGACATTTTGGAACTCAACTTGGCTTGCCCCTCCATCTTGAGAAGCTTGAGAAGCGGGATGGGCCGGTTACTCCTCGGGTGTACGGGCCCTCCTTGGTCTTCCTCTTGATAGCAACATGATCTAGAAGAGCAAAAGAGCGTTCATTAGGGAAAGAAGTCTTATCTTTGCATCTAAAGCACGACAAATATCATGAAGAAGTGAAACATTTCTTAAAACGACTCATAGCCTCGTATTCATGGTTGTGGCGTACTTCATAACCATGAATAAGACTCTAATTGATCCTATATGTTAGATTTCCGAGGAATATTAACAACCTAGTGCTCTAATATCAAGCTTTTCACGACCCAAGTCTAGGGTCTAGACGTGACACGACGAATGAGAAGTCCGAAAACAACCCAAACAAGCCTCTTAGCATATCATGTACACATCCTTGGTTGCAAAAGAAAATTAAGACCACAACTAGAGTCAATTATAAAGAGGGAAGTGGGAATAAGAGAAGTCTTTCATAATCATAAAAACATAAGAAGAGTTGAGCTCATAAGCATATACAATCATAGCATCCAACAACACCTCTACTAGAAAATGGAGTGGGGGCCAAGACACTTCCCGAGCTCAGCCTCATGATAGTAAATATCTGACATAAAGAACAAGTCTCAACATAGCATGAATGGAAATGATATTGTCATCGGAATTAAGGACTCACCAACTAGCTTTTTTCAAGAACCGAACTAGTCATGTGGAGGAGGATGTTCAATAGGAGCTCCAGTCCCTACATGGTAATATCATGTAGGTATAAAGTATGTGTTAGTACTTGGAGTGTACTAAGTATGTGGGACGCAATACAACAAAGGCATAAATCATAATATTCAAAATGCAT
>JAPFFP010000098.1:4596907-4607489 GCA_026153255.1 Solanum medicagineum
CAACTTTAAATGTACACTCCGACCACAATTAAGCACCGTGAACTTACTTCAACTTAATTAATTTACGGGGTCTAACATCGAGTGTACGCAACCCTTACCACTACTTCATGGAGATAGAGAGGTTATTTTCAGAAAACTCTCAGCTCAAATGTACCAGCCCCAAGTACAGGAAGAAAAAAATAATAAATATAGCATCTCGGCTAAAACGAAGAGTAATTTAAATTCCACAAGAAAAATAATCACATTAGCAAAATAATGTGATAACTGAAAGCTATAACATCAAAATTATAGTGGCACGACTAGTCCTACGAGAAACCTAAAACCGTTCTTAAGGCAAAGCAACACTCTACCCCTACTAACCTTCTACTTAATACCTAAGCTTTGCTCCTTTTTAAGGTCATATTTTTGGTAATATAAAGTTACATCATATCATGTCTAATCACCTTTTTCCTATATTTTTTTGGTCTACCCCTACCCCTTCGCGTAACCTCTAATTCAACCTCTCGCACATTTTAACTGGAGCATCGATGTACTTTCTCTGCACATGACCAAATTATCTCAGTCTCACTTCTCCCATCTTATCTTTCACAGAGGTCACTCCCACCTTCTCTTGCATAACTTTAGTCTTAATCTTATCACTCCTATTATACCCATACATCCATCTCACTATCCTCATTTCTGCGACATGCATCTTCTGAACATGTAAGTTCATGATTGGCTGACACTCCACCCCATATTATAAGGACAGTCTAATCATTACTTTGTAACGTAAATTTAAGTTTAAGTTGTACCTTCATATCGCATAATATTTCAAATGCAAGCCTCCACTTAATCTATGTTACCCCCAATGTGACGTGTTATTTCATCATTGATGTCTGCACTACTCTGAAAAATGAAATATAAATAATATATAATAAATAATACTCCCTCCTTCCAATTTTATATGACATGCTTTGACTTGACACGGCGCTTTTAAAAGAAAGACTTTTAAAACTTATGATCTAAAATCATTCTTAAATATTTGTGGCTAAGAATCATATCATTAAAGTTAAAAGAAGAATGTTAAAATTAAATTTTTTCCAATTAGAGTAAGGTGATGTTCTTTTAAGTCCGGACCAAAAAAAAAGATAATCCCATATAAAATGAAACAGAGTATATTTTTTTAAAAAAATTAAAATAATAAAAATTAAATTGAATTAAAATGATAAAGATCACTATTGATGAAAAAATATAAGAGATAGAGTTCCTGCAAGATATATTTTTCGAAACCACCTATATCAGTTCAACTCATCACATTCAACTTAGATGATGCAAAATACTTTACATGTACTCCCTGGTGTTTCTTAACTTAGCAAAAAGACTTTCTCTGATTCAAAGCAATTCTTAAATGTGTGATTGTAAATAATTTCTTTAAAGAGAAAGGAGAATTTTAATTAGAATAAGACGACATCCTTTTTAAACAAACTAAAAAAAATCCTATAGCAGCTACGCTAAAATGTCAAACCCAAGCCACTATAAATAATAACATGTTTGTTCCAATAATTTTTATTGCTACAGCAAAATGTTGTTATAAACGAGATATCAATATTACATAAAGACCATATAATAACAACATAAGCATGAAAGATTAGATTCCAAAGAGAACATCAGGCCCACTATGAAATGTATTATAAAGAATAGAGAAGTCTATAATCAAAATGACAAACAGAAGCATGACTGCTTCTACCATGTTCTGACATCCATCAAAACTAAAGTTGAAACGAAAAAATTTATAGCAAACCGTAAAAGTAAGAGAAACTGTGATTTTCATCTCGTATTTGTCTGTCGCCCCATTTTTCTTAAGAGTGCAACTCAGACTACGATTTATGAGGAGAAAAACAATTATTCCATAATTCATGGCAGCAATTTGTACACCGGGAACAATTCAAAACTTTCCAGATTATAAAGAGGGAAACTACTTGACATA
Organism: Solanum medicagineum; assembly: GCA_026153255.1. Taxonomy (NCBI): domain Eukaryota; kingdom Viridiplantae; phylum Streptophyta; class Magnoliopsida; order Solanales; family Solanaceae; genus Solanum; species Solanum medicagineum. The sequence continues at coordinate 4,598,874 of JAPFFP010000098.1, forward strand.
TATCAAGAGTCGTAAGTCTACACTACTCTCAAAATCAAGGCACCTGCGCCCCCGCGTCAATCATAATCTACACCATCATCATATTCATCAAGCTCCACTTCAGCAGCATCAGATCCCCCTACGAGAGAGAGGAAAACTAGAACTGCAACTAGTTGAGTGACCAGAAAATATTTAGCCCTTTTGCGAAACTTCTTCTCTTCCTCCGTTTTTGCCCTCTTAGGCTTGCTTTTGGGTTTTGAACCTAAATGAATGAATAGAACAAAACTATCAGATAGTAGTAAAAACAAAAAATAGTAATAGGACAATAACTACAACAAAATAATATAATAATCAGTTAAAGAAACAACAGAAAATAGAAATCAAAGGAAGAAAACTAGAGAAAGCAATACTATAACTACTAATATGGACGAATAACAAGATAGCTCACTGCTACCTACTAACTTTTTGCCCTAATTCGTGTCCTCCACACTCTTGTCGAAACTCATGTCCTCAAATAAAACTAAAACTGCATCATGTCATGTCTAATCCCCTTCTCCAAATACTTTTGAACCTGCCTTCAAGCTTTGGGTGACACTTTATTATCACATTAACTCTAGATGCGAGCCTTCATTTCATCCCCTCTTCACCAATACGACGGGTGACATCCTCTTCAATCTCCCCATTTCATTGGATATAGACTCCAGATAATTGAAACTTCCTCTTTTTGGGATGACTTCCACATCAGCCTCATGTTTTACATCATTGAACGTGCACTCTAAGTACTCTATCTAACAAAGGTCCAACTTAGCGTCCACGGCGTCATGAGTCTCATCAGTCACAATACTATGTCATCTACAAATAACACATATCATGGCACCTCACTCACCTCACCTTGAATTTGTCTTGTTCATATATCCATGACTGAAGGCAAATAAAAATGGGTTAAAGATTGATCCCTAGTTCAACCCCATCAAACTGGGAAGTGCACCAAGTCTCCTCCATATTATCCTTAAATGATAGTCAATACAAAAAACCACCTAATGTGTGAAGTTTAAATGCATAACACGTAGCAAAAAACAAATGCATGTAAGGCATAAGTCAACATAAAGAAGAAAAGTAAAGACTTGTAGCTATTTAATTCTTTTTCGTTCTTCTCCTTCTTCTAAGCCTTCTCTTTGTCGTCCAACTCCGCCAATGACTTTAAGTCTCAACCAATAGTCTTAACTCCCTTATCTTGAGATCAATGATTCCGATTTGCAACTAAATTGCTACAACTTTTCTTCTTCCTCTGTAGCAAACTCAACATAGGTGAGCCACTTCATCAGTCCTTATCTCTCAACATCCTTCAGCAGTAACCCACACACTACCTCATCTCTTAATGTCGAGAAGAACCCTAGCTTTCTCTTCCAAAAATCAGAACTCAAATATTTTGTTACCCACTACATTTTTCTTCTCTCCATTTTTTCTTCTTCTTCCTTTTTTTTTTTTGGGAGGGTGGTATTGTCAGGAGAGAAATTGGAAGCTGAGTCAATGAGGAGGTAAAGAAGAAACAACAATTTTCAGTTTATGGGTCTCTAGTCATTTTATTGGCTAAATCTCAGATGAGAAATGCACAATCCACCATGCCAGCATTTAGAACTTAATAGAAAAATACGACAGGTCAAAGTGTTCAATGTGTCACAAATAAAGATTAGTTATCTAAATGAAATAATCAAGCAACGTTTAGGCGTCTATGACTATATCCAGACTAAGCTAAACTATTAGTGGTACACTTTCGAGCTAGCATTGGCTTATTTCATAAAATGTGAGCGGATCACTCCCAAATTTCTCTTTTATCATGTTTACATTACTTATACAGAAATTATAATAATAAACAAAGAATTTATACCAGAAACTAAGTGTTGCATAAGTAAAACCGAGTATTGAGGATTAAGAGCATGTTTGGATTTGCTTAGGTGTTGTTAAGCTAAAATAGTTTTTAAGCACTTTTAAAATGTTCGGGTAAAGCTAGAAAGTGCATTTTGTTTTTTATTTTTTTGATTTGCACTGAGTGTCCGAGTCTCTTAGAGCCCCGACTAATCCCGGGGGTGCACAGGCCCTCGGCAAGGAGTTTCCCGCAAGTGCATCACGGTTAGATTCGATTTTACCCAGTCCGATGGCCCTTAAAAATTGTTTGCACCCCGTGGATTTCGAACTTGAGACCTTGAAAGGGAGCAAACCCTAAGGATCAAGTCTATTAATACCAGGCCAACCCCTGAGGGTTAACTAGAAAGTGCATTTTAAAGCACTTGTTTTTAAGACAAGATAACAAAAAAAAGCCAAAAGTCATTAAGTCAGAAATCTTAACTTATGACTTTTGGCTACTCCTTCCATCCCATTTTATGTGGCATTGTTTGACTTGGCACAGTGTTTATGAAAAAAGAAAGACTTTTGAAACTTGTGGTCTAAAATAAGCTCTAATGTGCCTATCCCTCAAACAAATAACAGCCCTAAATTAAAAAGACCAGAGTTTTAGCAGGCAAGGGAAAGAGTTCTGACACAATCATAGGTCTTCAAGATCTGAATGTTTTAATATCAACAGAAACATAGAAAGGAAAATATATATTTATGATGCAACTAACCGACTATCAACCAAGAATTCCCAAAAATGGAGGAGAAAACAACCAAAATCTATATAAAGCAGATTAATATGGTACTATCAGAAAGTTACTCCATTGTGAAGGACGCCTTGGCACAGCTGAAGAAGGATCACTCTGGGACTGTGTACCGGAAGATGATGATCCACTAGAATCTACCAGTTCACTTTTATACTTCTCAGTATATCTTACTAGATTATCATGTTCCAAGAGCTTGCTTCGGAGCACTGAAGTTTCCTATAAGCAGACAGACAATTTAAAGGTAATTAGTGAAAGTGCCAGAGTGACAATCACGTTTACTTTGCACTGCTCTATAAATAAGAGGGTGGTGTAAAATAAAAACAATTCAACTTCCTGCTGTGTTTTCCAAAGAGAAGACAAAAAAAAGACATGTTTGATGCCAATCTCAGATTATAGAAGCCAAGTTTTGACACATTCCAAATACTTTTAAACATCTTAAACCATTTCAAATTTTTGCATAGGCATCTATTTGTGCGAATTTCATGTTTGTTTCAAACAAAGCCACTCTCAACCAAAGTGAGCTTTAAAACAACCAAACAACACCAGTTTCTTAATAAAGCAGTTTTAGTGCTCAAAGAATTCCAACACGAATGCAATTCAAGTATCAGTTGACCAAGGATCCTTCCTCATCTCAATAACTCGTTCCCGTCTTACACAATCATGTAGACACAGGCACAATGATTATTTAACTTGTTTCACATGAAAGAAAACTGATTGTTATCTCTACCTAGTAGCTGTAAGTTGTACTCCCTACGTCCCATTCTATGTGGCACTGTTTGACATAGCACAGTATTTAAGAAAAAAAAGGAAGACTTTTGAAACTTGTGGTCTAAAACAATCCTTTGATATTTGTGTGGCTGAGAATCATTTCATTAAGCGTAAAAGGGGAATTTTATAGTTAAATCATTTTCAGTTAGCGCAAGGTGAAATTCTTTTTGGGACGGACCAAAAAGGAAAAAGGCCATATAAAATGGGACAAAGGGCATAACAATTATAGTAACTACTATTATTAAACAGTTTCTTCCATATTTACCATATATAACGATACAAGTCACAAACAAAAGCTAAGCGCATAAAATTAGTTAAATACAGCCACAACATACTCACAGGCAATGCATACAGTGTAAAAAGTGCATGTCCAAGGAAAACTGCATCCAAACTTGTTGGCCTGTTAGATAACTTTAGAGATTAGTACATAATGATGCAAAGAAAATGAAACATTTGCTTAGTTAGCTGAATTGTTGTCAAATGAGGTAACCTGTTGTCGAAGAAATAGGCCTGCTCCCCTAATCTACTTGATAAAGCACTGAAGGCATCATTGGCATTCCTGTAAATCTTTCCAGCAAAAATTTTTTATTAATCCCAATAATGATCAATATCTGAAATTAAAGCTGCAAGAAAGATCACGAATGAAGCAAAAAGGGAAACTCATTTAACTGTCTGCAATCTCTTCCCACAGCAACGCAGAGACGGCATAGTTTCTACAACACTTCAACCTCAAACTAGTTTCAGTGGCTATATGAATTCTAATACTCCATTTCAATTTGATTGTCCTGTTTTGACTTGGTACGGAGCTTAAGAAAGTAAAGAAGACTTTTGAATCTTGCGGTCTTAAATTAAAGATATGTGGAAAGTACCAAAAAATCCTTTAATCTTATGATCTTAAACATGTCATGTGGAAAGTTGAAACTAAAGAGCTGCCAAAAAAGGAAAAAGGCATTCTTTTTTAAACGGACTAAAAGGGAAAGTCGAACAAACAAATTAAATGGAGGGTGTATTCATTATGCTCCATAGTCCATTTAGGCCTATTTCATCCAACATCCAACAATATTTCTTTACGACTATTTTAGGATTTCTATGAGACAAATAGTTTCCTACTGCACAAAAATCTATAAATTTGATTACTCTCTTCAAAGATTAAACTGTAGCTAACAGTTAATTTGTTACTGTATTCAAGGATAAAATGTACCTCACAGTCAATCTATAGCTAAGGAGTAAGGTTGAATGTGCACTAGACCCTTTCCTTCCCCTTCTCATGCACCTTAGAAGAGAGACACAAATACAAATATATACGAAATCCATTCTGGGCAGAGAAGTAGAGAGGAAACAGGTATCAATAGAACTATATTACCTCTTCCTCTCTTCTTTCAGCACTATCTTTTGTAATACCAAGAATTTGTTTCACAACATGAACTTGCTTTAAGTACAAGATTTTTCCAAGTGGCCATGCGAGATCTGAATAATAAATCTTGTGTGCAGAAGTTCCGTCAGAACCCACCCAAAGTTCATATATGATGGCATCTGCAAGCCATGAATCAACCATAGCCTTTGCTGATATCCATTCAGGTATACCACGGACTTGAGAGTCCAAATCAATGAAACCATCTTCGCTTAAACTGCGGATAACTCCACCCTTCTCATTATTGTAGGCTACGTATGTACCAGATTCGACATAAGGTATTTGATCTGGCAAAAACACAATTATATTGGGAATCAACCTATAGGATGACTCAATGTGCTGAAAGAAAGGATATGAAAGATTATTTGACTCAAAATATTGCAAAACCCGATTCACAGATAAAATGAATAAACTAAATGGAGAAAACCACAAAGGCACTACAAAAAATGTTCCCATTTGAAATTATTAGCCTGATGAGAGAAAAATTTAACTCCCACTTCGAAAGACACACTATATAAAACTGAAATATTAGCTTTACTGGACAAATTTGTCAATGAGCTTTTACCATACAACGGCTACAAATTTATTTTGAACCCCTAAGTCTGCACTTTTATTCTTGAAATAATCATCAAATGTATCGTTGTCATCTATAGTGGACTCATTATACTTAAAAGAAAAAATTCAAGGACTCAGTCACCGCCATTCTCTGCTTCCCTGTTTCAAGTATTGGTAAATATATCTAAGTTCATCAAAAGCACAAGCGGGTTTCTCCAGCTCAAGATTCTCTTCACATGGTACGTACAGATTCTTTTAATATCAGATGGTTGTTGGATCATTAAACACATGAAATCTCCCCATTCCAAGCTAGAAATCAACTCAACTAAAGAGTTAAGCAGCTAGAACACAGTATATTTACCAGAGAAACGCAGTGAGTTTTTGGAAAGCATAAGGTGACAAGGGTCTGCCTCACTGAGGCGAGAGGCAAGGCACTCTCCTTTTTGAAGTGAGGCGTCAAATCAATACCAGAAACTAAAATGCTTAACTGTATACGTAAATAACCAATATCTCAATAGCGATAACATATTAACAAATATTTCAATTCAAAATAGTATACACCTAAATTGAAGTGAGCAGAAAATAAAAATACATGGACTAGAAAATGAAAAGAAAAAAACTGGGCAGATTCACAGAAAATGGTAAATAGAGGTCAAAAAACAGAGGAAGAAAAAGCTGTGCACAATGCAGTTGTGGTTACTCATTAATGTCGGAAACAAGGGAGAGGAGAAGGAAGAAAGAAGAGGAAGAAAAAAGGAGAACAAAGACTGCCAAAACAGAGAAGAAAGAAGAAGAAGAAAACGTACCTTTTTGGCTTTTGCAGCTGAAGTGACAAAAGGAAGAAGCGAACTCGGTACTCTTTGAAGTTTGAGGTATTATATTTTTTTTAAGGAAAAAAATAAAGAAGTTTCACATTTCAAATTCTAAATTGCTGTTAACAAAAGGTGACGCCTCAGTCGCCTTGCCTCACCTTGTTCCCTCACACCTTATCGTTCCTTTTCCGATATAGACTCGCCTCGCCAGATAGAGGTGACAAGGGATCGCCTTGCCTCTCGCCTAAGGCGCTAAGACGAATGCCTTTAACAACGCTGAACTCACCCAAGGCAGATCTGAACATTAGCAGCTGTAACTAAGACCAATGCCGACCTTACTGCCATATTTATCCATGTAACTATGTAACTAAAGACCTATGCTTAGCCCATCCAATCGGAAGACAGAAGGAATACAAATCACTTTCCTTCCTACAGAAAAAAAAGGGAGTGTGGCACTTGTTTATCTATCAGTTGATCAACTACAATTCAATCTCAGTTGGGTACAATCCTTTAAATGGTCGTTTGGTGCAAAGATGAATAACACTAGATTAATAATGCAAGAATTATTTTTTATCAAATGTTTGGTTCATTGCTTTCCACCTAATCATGCATTTGGTTTAAAACTCTACGAATGGATCATTGCTTCCCACCTAATATTGTGTTTAGTTTAAAACTCTACGAAAAGCTTCTTTTCAATTATACCCTTGAATTATTCTGAAATTTTTTATTTCATGTAATTTGGTCAAGGTAGATAATTGACGAACAACTTTTTTGTGTGTGTGTGACCTTGTAACCAGCTAGGAGAAGAACAATTTTGTCGTCATGTTTTCTATTTTCTCATTTGAATTATTTGAGGGTTAAATAATTATCATCTTAATAAATTGATCACTCACAAAATGTCAATTTTCAATTTACAAAAGATAGATCATCTACTTTTAAAACTGAAAAGACAATAAACAATAAAAGATCGAATAAACCTTCTGTGTTTACACAAATTGCAAGTTGTTGTTTTAATATGTTGTTAATATCCTACAAGGTCACTCAACTTTGAGAATTTATCTAGCAAAGTCATTGAACTTTATTTTGTATCAATAAATCACTCAATTAGGCCTTTGTATCGACAAAGTCACTCAACTAAATTAATTATCAGAGAAAAATTGACATAAAAAATATTTTTTTATATTATGTAAATATATACAACTAATAAAATTTGTAAACTGATTTATTTAAATATATTTACTAGTACAAAACTATAAATATAAAACATATAATCAATAAAATTTAAAAAGTGATTAAAAAGGTTTGAGTTTATTTTTTTTAACTGATAAGATTTGAGAGGTATTTTTGTCTTTTACATATTTAATCTCATGGTACTAAATTATATTTATCACTAGTACCACCAAATTGAAGGTATTAGTTATGCATCCTATAAAACCACGTAGAGTGTATAACTAATACATGGAGTAGCTATACATAGGCCCAAAATTCTTACCAAACATAGTTCTAATAGTACCATACATAATACATGCACTATTTCTCTTAATACACCCTACCAAATGACCCATAAGCACATTCTCCTTGTATAGGATACAGTCCATTCTAATACTAAATAATTTGACTTATAAGTATATTAGGAATTCTTTAACCATCCATCTTGTGCGAAGGTGTGTAGAGAAATATAGGAAAAGAAAGAGGGACCTAGATATGGTGTTCATTTACCTTGAAAAAACCTATGACAAAGACCAAAGGATATCCTATAAAGGTGTTTGGAAGCTAAAGTGTCCCATGAGAGGAGACTCGGAACACTTCCAATTTGAGATAGGGCTACATCAGGGTTAGCCCTTTCCTATGGATGTGTTAATGCGGTCTATTCAAAGTGAGGTTCCATGGAGTATGTTATTTTTTCGGACAACATAGTACTCACTGATGAAACATGATATGGAGTTAATGCAAAGTTGGACGTTTGGAGACAAACTCTAGAATCCAAGTTTCAAGTTGAGTAGGACCAAAACGAAATATTTGAAGTGCAAATTCATCTAGTTTATTCTGCTTATGGGTTTTTGAGACGAGGGTTCCCAGGAAACAGTCTCCCTACTTCTATGAGTTAGTAGTAAGGTCTGCGTACATTCTACCCTCCCAAGACCCCATTTGTGGGATTCCACTGGGTATGTTGTTGTTGTTGTTGCAAATTCAATGTTGCATTGGATAAAGGGAACATTAAATTAAGGATTGCACATAGAAAATCCCCATGAAAGGAAGTTCTAAATAATTTGGTTTTGTAATATAGGATAGCGGAGAATTGATGATGATGTCACGCATCGTATTGGGGCAACAACATCAACAATAACAACATACCCGGTGGAGACAACATGGAAAAAATGGAGACTTGCCTCTATAGTCTTGTGTGATAATAAGATACCACCTAAACTTAAAG
>JAPFFP010000098.1:4607589-4644342 GCA_026153255.1 Solanum medicagineum
AGCTCTTCTTTAATTCCCTAATAATCTTCATAAATCATATAAAACTTTATTAGAAAACTAGGTGGGCTAGGCTTTTAAAATGGAGCAATCATAAATCGCATAAAACATAAGAAATTTTCTCTTTTCGAAGTCCATCAAAAATGCCCACACTTCATCAATATCAAAACCCATCATTGGGCTCATAATTAATAGCTCAAAACATGCATATACTTATAAAAATAATCATACGATATCATGAATAGCATTTAATAAACTTAAAACATCATAAAATCAATGTAAGCATGCATATTATCTTAAAAGAACTTAGAGAAAAGGTAAAAGTACTTGAAAGGGAACTTTATAGGTGGAAGGATACCCATAAATCAACTCACATACCTTGGGGAAACTTGGGAGAACAAGACCTTCAAGCCTTGGAAAGTTTCTTAGAAACCCTAGTTCTTGCCTTGCCTTATTCATGAGAGCTTTTTCCTTTGAGAATTTGAGAGTTGAAAGAATGAAAAGAAGAAAAAGGTCTTAGGGATTTAAGGCTAGTTTAGGACCCCTTTTTTTCCTAAAAAAATGACATAGTTTAGGAATAGGGTTGATAGAATTTACCAAACTGCCCCTCATTATAATTGTTGGATTCAACTTACAAAAACCTATTTACGGGTCGTATAACAATTCATTGGCCGTACGTCCCATATATTTGGTGACACATCTGAAATCTTTGACCTGTCTTTGTTGGACCTAAAACTATGAAAACTTCTTATAGGTCGTGTAAAATCTTACGGGGTCGTGGTTGGACTCGTAGGGTACTACCAGAATTAGCCAATTTTCTTATTTTCTTGGCCTCATTCAACAAAACACCCTAGGGTTGTAGCTTGTCCCGCAGGCGATCTAGTAACATGTATGTCACCTTTTAGCAAACTCTACATTTTTTTCATCTTTGATAGTCTCACTATGACCCTATCTATAGGTCGTAATGTATCCTACGACTTATCACTTAGTCTGTGTGTTATCGTACACTTGGAAACTTGTTCCTTTTCCTGCGATCCATGTTTAACGACCTAACTTATGGACCGCATGTCAACTTATAGACCATAAGTCACCCTCATGAATGTGACTTCATGTCATTTTTCAAGGCTCCTAAACTGGGGATCGTTACATTTCCTCTTGGAATGTAATGGAAACATGATTGAGAGCAGTGATTAGATAAATTTCAGTCCAAATAAATGTGATCAATGCAACTTAAACATTATTTTCATGAAATCTCATACTTATGCATCAAATATTATCAAAACATATCATTATGTGTATGTATGCATGCAATATGACATGAACGAGTTGATCTACTTTAATTGACTCCATAGATAGGATTAACTTATTACCTTAGGCTTGATTAGAGTGGAAGAGGTATGGACATCGCTTCTTCATATATGCTTTGGCTTCCCAAGTAGCACTTTGGGCTTGTTGGTTCCTCCAAAGGACTTTGATGGACTCTACATCTTTGTTTCCCAACCTCTTCACTTATCTATACAATATCCCAATCGGGACTCCTTCATATGCCAAATTAATCTCAATACTTACAACCTCCAAAGGCACTATAGAGTTTGGATCTCTTACACACTTCCTCAATATAAATATATGGAAACTTGGATGAACCATTCTCATGTCCATAGGGAGCTCCAACTCATAAGAAACATTACAAATTCTTCTCAAGACTTTATAGGGCCCTGTAAATCTTAGGCTCAACTTCCCTTCTTGCGAAACCGAACAACACCCTTCATGGGTGAGACTTTGAAATACACCAAATCATCTATTCCAAACTCAAGGGACCTTCTCCTCACATCGGAGTAGGACTTTTGTCCACTTTGAATCATTCTCAAGCATCCCCTTATAAGCCTTACTTTCTCCATAGCATCCGCAACAAAATCTGGTCCAATTAGAGCCATTTCACCAACCTCAAACCATCTAATCTGTGTCCTACACACCTACCATATAGAGCTTCAAAGAAAGCTATTCCAATGCTAAAATGATAACTATTGTTGTAACGACACTCGATAAGTGAAAGGTTCTCATCCTAACTACCTTTAAATTCCTTAAAACAAGCCCTAATCATATCCTAAATAGTTTGAATGGTTCTTTAGGCTTGACCTTCTTTTTATGCATGAAGGGTCGTGCTAAGCCTTACCACTAAGGTTTCTTTTAAAGGATCTCTAAAAGAGTGAAGTAAACTGAACACCACAACCTGAATTATTAGCCAATGGGACACCATGCATTCTAACCAACTCATGAATGTATAACTTGGCATAATCTTTGGCACCATAAGTTGTTTTAACCAGTAGGAAGTGAGGCAATTTTGTCATGCTGTCAACAACAATCCATATAGAATCAAAATGCTTTCTGGTATTTTCCAAGGCAATCACAAAATCCATGTTTATCTCTTCCCACTTCCAAGTAGAAATCTGTATGTATTGGGCTAGGTTTCCCGGCCTTTGATTTTCAACTTTGACATGTTGGCTATTGTTACACCTGGCTACAAACTTGGCAATATCTCTTTTCATACCAGCCCACTAATACACTTCCCCCAAATCTCTATACCTCTTTGTAGAATCGGGGTGAATGGAGTAGGAAGAATTATGTGCCTCCTCTAAGATCATGTCTTTCAAGCTATAAACATTTGGCATGCACAACCTACCTTGATGCCTAAGGACACCATTGCACCCTTGGGAGTAAACATCCACCTTATCATGCTTCACCAATATTTTCAATTCCACCAAATTAGGGTCGAGTTCATGTTTAGATTTGACCTCTTTAATCAAGGAAGATTTAGAACCATCAACAACCACCATGCCACCACTTTCAACTTCATTTAATCTAATACCCAATCTAGCCAACCAATGAACTTCCTTTCCAAATTCCTTCCTACCTTCACAACATGATCCATACTCTCCATGGATACTCTACTTAAAGCATTGGCCATAACATTAGCCTTTCTCGGATGATAATGCACACCTATATCATAATCCTTAAGGAGTTCGAAACACCTTTTTTTCCTCAAATTAATATATATTTAGATGAACACATATTGGAGAATCTTATGGTTGGTGAAGATATCTACGTGAACTTTATAGAAATAACGTCACCATATTTTCAAAGTGAATACCATAGACACTTGCTCAAGATCATGGGTAGGATAATTTCATTTATGCACCTTCAGATGTCTAAAAGCATAGCCAATATCACTTTGCATCAATACACACCTAAATCAATTCTTGAAGCAACACAATACACAACAAACCCTTCTAACCCTTCTGGTAAAGCCAAAATAGAAGCAGATGTAAGCTTGTCCTTTAAAGTTTGAAAACTCTTTTAACATTCAATTTCGTCAAAGGAGAAGCAATTGAGGGAAAACCAGTCACAATCAAAAATCACTGGTAGTGTCCCACCAAACCCAAGAAACTCCTAACATCCGTTGGAGTCAAGGGCCTAGGCAATTTCTCACCACTTTCATCTTTCTAAGGTCCACTTTAGTACCTTCACCCGATACCACATGTCCTATAAATGCAACCTCTTTCAGCTAAAACTCAAATTTATAAAACTTAGCAAAAAACTTCTCATTCCTCAAGGTTTGCAATACTACCTATAAATGTTTCACATGCTCTTCCTCACTCCGAGTGTAAATCAAAATATCATCTGTGAACACCACCACAAACATGTTTAGATAAGGTTTAAAGACCCTATTTATAAGATCCATAAATATCTCTGGTATATTAGTTAGGCCAAATGACATTACCATAAGTTCGAAATGTCCATATCTAGTCCAGAAAGTTATTTAGTAGTATAACATTTGCTTAACCTCATTTGACGATATCCAGATCGAAGATCAATCATAGAAAAATGAAAAGGTCCTTACAATTGGTAAAATAGGTCATCTATCCATGGAAAAGGAAACTTGTTCTTTATGGTGATCTTGTTGAGTTGCCGATAGTCGATGCACATTCTAAGTGAGCCATCCTTCTTCCTCACAAAGAATACCACTTCAACCTAAGGCCACTTAGTAGGCCTAATAAATCCCTTTATCCAACAAATCTTTAAATTGATCCTTCAACTCTTTCAACTCATCTAGGTGATGTCGCCCAAGTTCACCTCCTTTTTGAGGATAAAGCGGTCGTTGTCAAGAAATAGAACCTAAAAAAGGTTAGGGTCCAACCCACAAAAAATACATAGACTTAGGAGAATTCAATTAAACTACTTAGATTCCCGGGAAGGGGGTTGGAATAACAAGTAGAAAAGTAAACCTAACTAACACAAGAGTTTATTCAATATGGACAGAAACTAGGGTATTGTGTTCCCCATGATTCCCTAACTTAGTATCATCAAATAGCCTAATTCTCTTCTAGTTTGTAGCATGTAGGACAATAAGTTATCTTTACCAAACCCTTTGGCCCAGGCGAAAGGCGAATTTCATCTCGTGACTTAGCCCATCTCTATAATGTGCATTACTAACCCTTACCTATTTATCCTGGTACAACCTCCCCTTGGCCCATTTTGGTTAATTAGATAAGAATACATCAATGGAATCCTGTTAATTAATCTCTTTTCCTATTCATTACTCCTTGGTACAGTCAGTAATAATAGGCAGGTTCTAATATTAGCCACCACTAGAAAACATGTAAAAGAAAGAGAGTTAATTAATACATGCAAGCACACTTTTCAAGAATTATAATTTATCTGGTTTTACCTTGTTAGTTCTTCATGGTTTTCACAACCCTATTTGTGGATTTAGGTACTCATGATTTGTGTAGATGCAAGACTTATAAATTGGAATAACAAAATAGAGCACATAGACAATTGAATTATGCACAAGTGAATCCAACCGTCAATGGGAATCACAAGATAATAAGATCAAATCAAAGTATAAGTGCTTGTCAAAACACTCCAATGTTTTCTCTACTCAACCTAATTAACTATTTTTTCTCTCAAACTTTTCAAATCTCTGGAAATTGCTTGAAAAAAAACCTAAGAACCTATTTCTAATATTTAATATATAAGTCCTAACTAAAATAGGATAAGTGGGTCGACACGCCTCATGAACAACTTTACGACCTATATTGTGTTCCATGGCCCATAATCAGGCTCTTGTACATTGTTGCTGCAAAACTACACTTGTGATCTATGACACCCCTCTACGGCCCATATAGGGTTTCACTTGATGAATATTCAGAAAGTCCTTCTTCTCTTATCCTCAAGGCATGAAACATGAACTATGACTAGTAAAGTAGTCCACGACCCATCTTCATGTTCGTAGAACAAACTTTAGAAAATCAGCCCCTTACTAGAATTGTCCACGAAACCTCTTTCACAGCCCATACAATGCACTATGGCTCGTAAAGGATCTCGTATATTATAAAAACTAGCAACTTCTGCATTTTCTTCCTAAAATCAAGGCAAACCCTGGAATCCTACAAATAAAAAAAAACACATAAAACCAACTAATATCACATTGGGAACACACAAAATTCTATGTTTTATGCACAAAAGTGTTGTATTTTACCAGCACATCAACTCCCTTAACTTAAAATTGTTGCTTGTCCTCAATCGATGGACTCAAGCTATATAAGTAGTATAGTAAAACATGGACATCACCCTACTAGTATATATCACTTGAAACCTAACCACAAATACCCATAACACATTTCAAAATAGAACAAGGTAGCCATCCAGCAAACCAAAACAGACTGATGTAGTAACAATACAACTGTGACAAGTGAGGTACTATCAACAAGCCACCATCCCTGAATAAGTCTAATACCAACAATGTAATGCTAGTTCCCTCACAGAAAGAAGTCTCATATCTAACTTTCCATGATGTTTTCATGTATAATTTTGGGACTATACAAATCACTCACTCTCACAAAAGATATTCATGCACTATGCCCAATACCATCGGCTTGGCTCTATACTCATGAATAAGACCTTTAACTACTTGGACTAGGATCACTTTAGGACTTTATAGGCTTGTAACATAGGCTCAACGGGCTTTGGTATGATATTATGTGATATAATAACTAAAGGCCCTCCTTGACGCTATACTTTTCAACACTGTTGCCCTACAAACGTTGTTGTTTCTATTCCATTCTCCCTTTTCGTCAACTTCAAGCTTTTTTGGGTGCTTTCTTTTCATATTTTAGCTTTTTGCCTTGCTTTTAAACTTCAATTTTCCTTTTAGATCACAACTAAGGTGTCACTTATTTTTCTTGCACCCTATACATGATTGTTCTCCTTTTCTCTGTATTAATAACTTCCCCCCCTCATTTTGTGTTTCACCCTCACACTAGCCATCCTGAACTTAGACTTTTGGCCTGAGTTGTGGTGCACATTACCCATCCATAGAACTAGGGCCACTTTTGGTAGCGACCTTCAACTTAAGCATTTTGCGTTAGTTGAGATGCACAATTTTCAAGGAAGGACTAGGGCCAATTTTAGGATGTTCCAACTAAAAAGACTAGGTTACTTAGATGTTTGCAAAGAATAGGTACATGGCAGACTCAAACATTAGGATCAAGAGATATTCTAAAAATTTGGTTAGTTATTTAGGATAAGTGGACTTTTTAAGAACAATGGCCTAAGATCCTTGACTAATCAAATTAATCTTCAGTCTAACTTAGAGTAATAGGGCAAGTTTTAAATTAGCACACAACAAATGAAATTTAGCAAGTTTAGCTCACTCTCACATGGCATTGACTACATTACCAACAAAAGACTCTCCTTTTTATCTCAATTCAACCTCACTTATTAGATCAAGCATTATCCACACCTAAACATGTGTTATTGCTATCTAGACTAACTTATCAAATTTTGGTGGGTATCAATTTTCACAAAATACACAAAAACATATATATGCCACAAATATCCGCACTATATGCTACACACACCACCTACACATCCTTAACATGTCGGTTCAATAAAAAGTAATATCCATGAGAAAAAGAACACAGGCAAGAAAACTCCAAGATAAAAAATTGCGGTAGTTATTGACCCAAGCTACTCAGACTTCACTGAGGCCCATAATTACCCACACCCCCATTGCAAAAGAGGTAAGTTGTCCCTAAT
This sequence comes from Solanum medicagineum, assembly GCA_026153255.1. NCBI lineage: Eukaryota > Viridiplantae > Streptophyta > Magnoliopsida > Solanales > Solanaceae > Solanum > Solanum medicagineum. Next base: position 4,614,685 of record JAPFFP010000098.1, read on the forward strand.
GCACAAAGTCAAAGAAAATTAAAATATTAGGGGTCAAAAAGTATACATGGGCGCCTAAGTGCCAGTCTCCACCTTGGGTTGCCTCCAAAGCAGCGCCTAAGTTATTTTCACGACACGATATAGATGGATTGAGTACTCAGACTTCCTCAAGGTCCCATTAATCCACAATTTTTATTTCTTTCGTACTTCCAAGGTATGGCTTGACTCATTGGCCATTTACCTTGAACGTTCCTCCATTTCTTCTCTCCAATTCAATAGCTCCATTATCAAAGACATGCTACTTGAAAGGGTCCCAACTATTTGTATTTAAGCTTTCCATGGAATAACTTTAGTGTGGAATTGCATAGTAGCACTAAGTATCCTGGTACGAATTGGTGATTTTCTATGACGATCATGCTGCAACTTCATTCTTTATTTATACAAGTCTGAGCTCTTATAAGCCTTTAAACAAAACTCATCAAGCTCATTGAGTTGGCTCAACCTAGAGTCTGTCGCATCATTCCAATCTAGATTTAACTTCTTTAGCACCTACATTGCTATATGCTCAAGCTCCATCGGCAAATCATATGCCCTCCCAAAGGCAAGTTGGTGAAAAGACATGCCTATAGGGGTCTAGTCTATCTAGTTTTCCTATAATGCGTCATCCAGCTTCCGCGACCAATCTGTCTGGTTTGCATTCACAGTCTTGGATAGAATTCATTTATTTTCCCTATTAGACACCTCCACTTGCCCGATTGTCTGAGTATGGTAAGGAGTTGCCAACCGGTGTTTCACACCATACTTTTCAAGTAAAGTGTTGAACAGTCTATTACAGAAGTAGGAACCTCCATCACTGATGATCGCCCGACAAGTGCCAAACCTTGAGAAACTGTTTCTTTTCAGAAATGCTGCGTCACTTTTGCATTCATTGTTGGGTAGAGCAATGACCTCTACCTACTTCGATACATAATCCACAACGACTAAGATATAATTGTTTCCATGCAAGCTAAAAAAGGACCCATGAAGTCTATCACCCATTCATCAAATAACTCAATCACTATAATCGGGTTTATAGGGAGGTCATATTTATGAGAAATACTACCTTCTCTTTGGAACCTATCATAAGCTTTGACATAGTTATGTGTGTCCTGGTGATAGTGGGTTATTAATACCCAGACTGTAAGATCTTGTGTGCTGTCAGAACTCTACTATGATGCCCATCTACCAATGACGAGTGACAAGCCTTGTGGATACTCATCATCTTAATCTCAGGAACATAGTGAAAAAATAATACCATCTATGCATACATGAAACAAGTATGGGTCATCCCAAATGAACTTCCTCACATCTGACATGAAGTTTCAATGTTAGTGTGTGTTCAAATCGAGCAACACAATATCTCTTACCAAGTAGTTTGCTTAGTCTGCAAACCATGGTATTAGATTTTGGGATGCTACCAACACTCTCTTATCTAGGAATGAGTCATCGATCTCCAATCCATCATCAAACTTTGCCATTGCCCTATCTTCCAACCTAGAAAGGTGATTTGTGACCTGATGTTCTGTCCCTTTTTTGTCGATGACATCAAAATTGAATTCTTGAAGGAGAAGTACTCATCTCGTCATCCTTGATTTTGCATCCTTCTTTTCAATCATGTACCACAGTTCTGAGTGGTCTATGTGAACCAAAACTTTGGCCTCTAATAGATATGACCTGAATTTCTCGAATGCGAAGACCATAACTAGTAGCTCCTGCTCATTGATAGTGTAGTTCTTTTTGGTCTCTGTTTAGGGCTTTGCTAGCATAGTATATGGGATGTAGTATTTTGTGTTGGCGTTGTCCCAATATTACACCAAGCATAACCCCACTTGCGTCAGACATGATTTTGAAGAGCTTTGACTAGTCTAGAGCTACAATGATTGGAGCTGAAATCAGCTTCTGCTTCAATCCTTCAAAGGCTTTCAGGCATGCATCATCGAACATGAACTTAGCATCCTTCTCAAGCAACTTGTACAATGGATGTGCAATTTTAAAGAAGTCTTTTATGAACCTTCAGTAGAACCCTGCATGCCCTATGAAGCTCCTAACACCCTTAAATGATATAGGGGGAAGCTTCTCCACCACTTCTACCTTAGCTCTATCAATCTCTATCACTTTGGTGGACATTTTGTGCCCCAACACAATGCCCTCTATCACCATGAAATGACACCTTTCCCTATTTAGCACTGGATGGCTTTCCTTATATCTTCACAACACAGCATGCAAGTGCTTCAAGCCGTCCTCAAATGAGTCCCCAGCCACACAAAATTCATTCATGAAGACTTTAGCAGTGTCCTCCCCATTGTCTGATAAGATGGACATCATGCATCTCGGAAATGTTGCTGGGGAGTTACACAACCTGAATGGCATCCTCTTAAATGCGAAGGTCGCATAAGGGCATATAAATGTCATCTTCTCCTGATCCTCTAGAGTAATCATGATCTGGTTATAGCCTAAATATCCATCAAGAAAGCAATACAAGCCATTTCCAGCAAATTGATCGAACATCTGATCCATGAATGGCATAGGAAAGTGATCCTCTTTCGTCAACGCATTGAGTTTACTGTAGTCCATGCATTGTCATGATCCAAGACTAGGGCCTAGATATGACTGGCGATAGGAAACCCTAAGGAGCCCTAAACAAGCCTCATAACATATTATTATACATCCTTGGTCGCGGAAGCAATTAAAATGACGACGAGAGATAAGTATAACCAAAGGGATTGGGATTAAGGGGGAAAGCATGCATGTCAAGGCTCATATCATAGGTTTATAACATGTCCAACAACACCTCTACTACACAGATAATAGCCTGGGCCAAGACAAAGAAACGGCTCACCCTCATAGTCAAAACAGAAAGTAAAGAACAGTGTTTCAATACATAATGAGGGAAACATATTCTAAGGTCGCCAAAGTGGAGGACTCACCAACTAGCTTGAGTAGTACCAAACTAGCCACTTGGAGAAGGAGTATGATCAACTTGGGCTTCAATCCTTACATGGTGATATCATGTAGGCAATAGTATGCATTAGTATGTTTGAATGTACTAAGTATGTAGGATGCATTGCAACAAGAGATAGACATCATGATCAAAATGCATAACAAAAGACAATAGACATCATATAAAAATATGGCATGAATGATCAACGCTCAAGAAAAACATGCGTAAGTAACTCATACTCATATAAGATATCATATATGTAGAAGAGACCAAGCTAGATTCCCAAAGTACAAACCCCTTGGTTGGTTAGTGATGATAGCACCTATCACCCTAGTGTGTGAGGTACAAACTGCTCATCAACGTTAGTGATGATACCACCCATCACCCTAGTGTGTGAAGTACAAACCCCTCATCAAGATTATTGATGATAGAACCCATCACCCTAGTGTGTCAGGTACAAACCCCTCATAAAGGTTAGTGATGATAGCACCCATCACCCTAGTGTGTGAGGTACAAACCCCTCATCAAGGTTAGTTATGATAGCACCTATCACCCTAGTGTGTGAGGTCAAACCCCTCATCAAGGTTAGTGATGATACCACCAATCACCCTAGTGGTTGAGATATTAACCCCTCAACTAGGTTACCCAGATCGAGCATGGTCTAATGCAACACTTTATATAGAATATATCATAAATACGAGCTCAATTTCATCATATAGTTAATCATAGCATATCTCATGCTTTAGACCTTCAACACCTCAAGAAACCACATCCAGACATTTCATCAAACACCTAGAGGGTGAGTAATGCTAGTATAAAACCATGAAATATAGAGATGAAATGATATAAGAAAATCTATTGTAAAACCATCAGTCAACACGTTGCAACACCCTCAAACAATATACATTAAAACCCCTCCGCTATTCTTACAATAGATCAAAGATTTGTTGCTCAGAACATGGCAAAATAGTCACAACTTCACATAGCTTTAACATAGTGTGTAGTGAATTTCATAATAAGCAAGACCCATTTGTAAATCAACTTTAAGTCATACAATTTGAGTAAAAGAAGGCTTGGGTATCATGGGTGAAAGGAACTTATGAAAGAAACCCACATACCTTAGCTTGACGCGCTTGGTGAAGATTGGAAATGGAGACTTGAAGCTTGAAGAACCTTGAAGGAAAACCTTAGTTCCGTATGAGGGTTTGAGACTTGAATTTGGGGAGTGAAAATATGGCTAAGTGTTTGAGTGAGCATTAGGGAATGTTTAGGATGATATGAGGGTTAAATATGGCTAAGTATAGGTAAAAACATATTTGGGAACACCTTAGGCCTAAGACTTAGAAGTCTTGGACCAAACTAAAAAAACAGACACTTTCTAACACAAAGGCGCGTCGCACGGGGGTCGAGGATTCCTCTCTGGAATTCGCACTTTAAAAAGTTATAATTGCCAATCTTTCTCTCTTAAATCAGGGTTAGACCCTTTCTCCCCTAATTTTGACCCCCTGAACAAGAATATGAAGTCGGATTTTTTATATCGTACACGGATTTTTCCAATATATGGAATTTAAAATTTTGAGCATTCTGAGACACATTTTTGAGCACTTTTGAGGTTGTTTCAATATCTCCCCCTTGGGAACATTCGTCCCTGAATGTAAAAGAGACTTACAAGATAAGAGTGATCATAAACAAATCAGCTACAACAAGAATGCAACATTACATCTAAAACACCATTTTCAAAATCTCAACACAAGTGTAAAATTATCATAATTTGTAAACTTAAACATGAATGAATATGAATGACGTAGGTGCTGAAATATAGGACTTGGAATCATAGAAAGGACTTGACATGTCATCATAAGTTTGAATAGAATGAAAGAAGTACGGATATTGCTTTTCCATACCCGCACCGGCTCCATGAGAAACATATACGAATAGACGACTATTCTAAAGGGACTTGACGAACACCACATCCTCATCAATCAACTTCTCCACTCATCCATCTAAGACCTCCACCGGGACCTCCTTCTAAGCCAACTTATCCTCCACCGCACCAACAATTTCAAAGAGTTCTATAGCACTAGAATCGCCAATGCATCCCCTCAACCTAGAAGCATAACAAATCGGAAAAACCATACCCCTAGCATAGGCAATTTTCAAACTTATGCAACCTTACCGATGCCCCTCTACACTCTGAAAAGGTCTCACCATCCTCAACTCGATTGTCAACCTTAAATACACCTAACCTACTTAGTACCATAACCACCATCTCCCCCTTGGGAGACAACCTCCACTCTATCATCCTCTCAACCAAAACTTCCAACCCTAATAAGGCAGAATCAAGGCCTTCCCTAATCTAGACCTCTTAACCTGAGAAGATTTGGAACCATCAACAATGATACACCACCATGCTCAACTTCCCTCAACCTACTTTTAATCTAACCAACCGATGGATCCCACTAGTCTTCTCTTTGCCACCATTATCCACACATGCTAGGCTACCTAGAGCACCGACAACAACATGAGCCTTACTGGGAAAAATAATTATCCACCCTAATTCATAATCCTTAAAGAATTCTAACAAGCTTCTTGCCATCCACAATGCACACCTATCATATTAGTAAACAACCTCTCATCCTCCAAGACTTGTTGACACTACCCCCAAATGATTCACATGCTCTAAACAAATCAATACCTCATCACTAGAGACCACCACAAAAATATCACGATGGGGTTTTAAGACCCTATTCAAGAACCCACAAACACCACCGGCGCATAAGTCAATGAAGAAACTCTATCAATACTAATAATGCTCACTCCTAGTCCGAAAAGACACTTAGGGATATCACCTACCCTCCTCCATACTTCAGAACAAAATCCGAATGTCAAATCAACCTTAGAGAAGTGAATAACACATTGTAGTTGACCTAATAGATCGACCATTCTTAACCATCATATTACAACCTTACGGGTTCTACACTTATTAGAAGCATGCTATGCAAGTAGCCCAAACTAACCCAAGACATACAACCTAACAAGCTAAGCTCAACCAAGATCACAAGACAAGACTCTATGCAATAAGAACATGGAGCAACCCTTAAAGATCTCTTCTAGCCACTATAGACCCACACAACCATCCAGGGCACACACACATGAATCCTATTAGCACAAAGGAATCACACAAGAGATAGCAACTCCTGGACTTATCAAAGCACCTTACTCAAAATGTTGTTCACATAATTGGCCTTACTTAGGGTCAACTAAGTCATAGGAGAAGTAATAGAAGATAACCTATTCACAACCTAAAGTTTTAGCCCGCTAAGCCCAAGAAGCTCCTAATTTATGATGGTTCAAAGCTCTAGGCCAATCTCTAATCACCTTTGTCTTACTAGGGTCCACTTTAATACCATCACCCGACACCACATGACCTAGGATAAACTCTCACTTCTCCTATTTAGCAACCAACTTTCTTCCTTAAATTTGTAGTACTATCCTCAAATGACTCACATACACAACCTTATTAGGCAAACGAACCATCATATCATCACCATAACCACCATAAGCCTATTAGAGTAGGGGCTAAGAGATCTTGCTCATGAGACTGAAAGGCATAGCCAGTGCCCTAGTCCAACCAAAAGACACCACCCAAATTTGAAATATCGGAAAGGGACATCCAAGCCCTCATCTACCACCACCAACAATTCTATAAATAAAATAACTTAGGTTCTACACCTCCAAATCTCACAAGATAATAAATGCAATCCCTTAAAGACCAATTATACCTTAAGACATTAAATGGACTTACCTCCCTTGCTACAATTTGACAACCACCTACTCAAGGACGGGCTCACTAGGGATTTGGGATCTAGCTCTACAGGTCCCTCCACCCATGAAGATACAACATGTATGAAACCATTCTATCCCTTGTATATCTTCAAATCCACCACATCAACTTTAACAAACAACAAGGAAAGACCTAATGGAATACATCCCTGATTCAACACCTATAAACCTTCTAACAACAACATACCCAACAAAAGGATGGACACCAAAGATCCACACAACAATTTGGGCACACAAGAAGCTCCACTAGAAACCAAAAGAATAAAGAAGAAATAGTGGCACACCGGGCCTAGCAATGCATGCATAACAAGGCCAAGGAAATTTCAACTTACCGGGTAATAGCATTGGGCACTTCATCCCCTCCTTGATCCACTTGATCAACATGACCGCCTAGATCCAAAGGTCGACCACCCTTACACTTCCCTCGAACATATGGACAATCCACTAGCTTGTGACCCACTTCATTATATCCATAACAAGCATTGGTCTTCCTTAGCACACCCTCATCACCTCTTTTACCCCTTTTATGCTTACGAGGACACTCTTTCTTCGTATGACCCATATCCCCACAACCATAACAAGCATTAGTACCACTCAAGAACGGGTCATCATGGCATCTACCACACCTTGGGCACGTAGGATAAGGGACCATAACCCTTCCATCTTTTGGGACTTTGGAACTTTCCTTCAAAACGGGCCATTTTGGCCTCACTACCCCTCGTCTTACCATTTGAAGTATCAGGAGCACTCACTTGTTGATTGAGTTGGGTTGCCAATGTTGTCACTGCTTTAGCCATTACCTATAGAGCATTACGAACCTCTGTGTTCAACATATCGACATCTTGAGTAGCTTGAGACATATCCTGAAATGCAATGACTAAGGGTTAGGAATAAGCCTTAGGGGATCTAACTCTATCGCACGACATAGCATGAAGAAGTGAAAGATTTCCTAAAACATCTCATAGCCTCGTATTCATAATTGTGGTGCATGACACAATCATTAATAAGACTATAATCGACGCGGTGTGTTGGACTCTGAGGATCTATCAACCTAGTCCTTTGATACCATCTTTGTGACGACCCAACCCTAGGCCTAAATGTGACCGGCGAATGGGGAAATCGAAGGAACCCTAAACAACCCTAGTAGCGTATCATTACACATCCTTGGTCATGAAAGAAATTAAAATGACAACGAGAGATAAGTATAACCAAAGGGATTGGGACTAAGGGCCAAAGCTTGCATAACATCATAATCAAGAGACAAGGAGTCAAGGCTCATATAATAGGTGCATAGCATGTCCAACAACGCCTCTACTACATAGATAATAGCGGGGGCCAAGACAAAGCAACTAGCTTTACCCTGATAGTCCAAATAGAAATTAAAGAATAGTGTTTCAATACATAATAAGGGAAACATACGCTAAGGTCCCCGAAGTAGAGGACTCACCAACTAGCTTGAGTAGTACCAAACTAGCCATGTGGAGGAGGAGGATGATCAACTTGGGCTTCGAGGCCTACATGGTGATACCGTGTAGGCAAGAGTATGCGTTAGTACGTTTGAATGTACTATGTAGGATGCAATGCAATAAGAGATAGGCATCATGATCAAAATGCATAACAATAGGCAATAGACATCACATAACAAAATTACATGAATGATCAATGCTCAAGTAAAACACGCGTAAGTTACTCATACTTATATAAGATATCATATGTGTAGAAGAGACCAAGCTAGATTTCCAAAGTACAAAGCCCTTGGTAGGTTAGTGATGATAGCACCAATCACCCTAGTGTGTGACGTACAAACCCCTCATCAAGGTTAGTGATGATACAACCCATCACCCTAGTGTGTGAGGTACAAAGCCTTCATCAAGGTTAGTGATGATAGCACCCATCACCCTAGTGTGTGAGGTACAAACCGCTCATCCAGGTTAGTGATGATAGCACCCATCACACTATTGGTTGAGATATTAACCCATCAACTAGGTTACTTGGTTCAAACATGGTGTAATGCAACACTTTATATAGAATATATCATAAATACGAGCTTATTTTATCATATATAGTCAATCATAGCATATATCATGCTTATGACTTTCAACTCCTCAAGAAAACCACATCCGGACATTTTATCAAACACCTAGAGGGTGCGTAATGCTAGTATAAAACCATGAAAGGTAGAGATGAAATTATACAAGAAAATCAATTGTAGAATTATCAATCAAGACCTTGCAACACCCTCAAACAATATATATCGAAACCCCTCGACAAATCTTACAATAGATCAAAGATTTATAGCCAAAAACATGGAAAAAATAGTCACAACATCACATAGCTTTAACATAGTGTGTAGTGAATTTCATAATAAGCAATACCCATTTGTAAATCAACTTTAAATCATACAATTTGAGTAAAAGGAGGCTTGGGTATCATGGGTGAAAGGAACCCATCAAAGAAACCCACATACCTTAGCTTGGAGTTGAACTTTGTGAAGATTGGAGATGGAGACTTGAATCTTGAAGAAGAACCTTAAAGGAAAACCTTTGTTCCGGATGAGGGTTTTTACTTGGTTGGGGAGTGAAAATATGGCTAAGTGTTTGAGTAAGTATTGGGGAATATTTAGGATCATATGAGGGTGGCTAATTATAGTTAAAAACACATTTGGAAACACTTAGGCCCAAGACTTAGAAGTCTTGGAGCAAACTAAAAAACCAAACACTTTGTAACAAAGTAGAGCGTTGTGTGGGGGTCGCGGATTCCTCATTGGAATTCGCACCTTGAAAAGTTATAATTGCTAATATTTCGCTCTTAAATTAGGTTTAGACCCTTCTCTCCCTAATTTTGACCCCCTGAATAAGAATATGAAATCGAATTTTAGATATCACACATGGATTTTGAGATACATGGAACTTAAATTTCTAGGCATTCTGAGGCACGTTTTCGGGTACTTTTCAGGGTCGTTTCAAGCACACCCTCTATCAAGTGACCGGCCACATATAGATCAACTCATGGTTGGCATTTGGTACAACTGTGATACCCCCTATATTTGGAGCACATTCAACTAAGCTCACCCATTCACTCATATATCCAACCACTTGATGATTTCTTTGTGCATGACCTCTTGCATAGGGGGTAGAGCCGCCTTTTGTGCTCAATATTCAGCATGTAGTCCTTGACAAAGTATATTTTGTATGTACATATCCCGGGAGGGATACCAATAATATTTGCAATCGTCCACCCAATGGCATTCTTAAACTATTTAAGCACCATGACAAGGGCACTCTCTTGCTCATCATTTAGGTCCATAACAACTATAATCAACAAGGTGTTGTTGGTGCCCAAAAATATGTATTTCAGATGTACTAGAAGGGCCTTCAACTATACTATCGGTAGTTTTTCTTTGGATGCCTTAGTGGGCTGTGACTCCCGATTCTGCATGTCTAGCCACAACTTGGTTTGCCGACTAGGGTCGTAGGATGCCCCGAGAGCATTCACTGTCTCCACATTATTTGGGATGCCATCACTATCAAAGTTAATCAACATGCCTTCAAAAGTGTTGACTCCCAATCTCACCTCAAGTAGTACTTCTGGATCAGTATCATCAACATTCTCAATTACAGAGACCACCCTCGAATCATTTCCTTTTTTGCCTACAGACAAATGTTGAATATGACCTCATATTTTCCTATCCTAAACTAGAGTTTACCCTTCTCCATGTCCACCAAAATGTGTCCAATGGCTAGGAAAGACCTCTCTAAGATGATAAAGACTTCAAAATCAACCTCGCAATCCAAGACCACAAAGTCTGCAGGGAATATGAATTTTTCAACTTTGACAAGCACATCATATAGTATCCCCACAGGCTTCTCCATGATCAACCATCAAAAACCACATACTCATTGGGGTAGGAGCTCCCAATCTTAGCTTCTTGAAGACGTAAGAGATATCAGATCAATGCTGCTACCTAGACCACATAATGCCTTTGCGAACTCTACATATCTAATGGTGCAGGGTATGGTAAAAGCTCTAGGATCTTCTTCCTTCTTGACCAAAGATCTCATAGCAATTGCACTACAATGTTGAGGCCCTTGGGAAAACTCCTGACTCATAATGTGATTCTTTGTAAGTAGATCCTTTCATGTACATTGCATACCCAGGTATCTTCTCCAACACCTTAATTAGAGGGTGTTGATGAAGAGTTATTTTAGCATGTAGAGAAAATGCTTGAACTTGCCTTCCCCCTCCCTTATTTTAATTCTTTAAGGGAAGGAAGGAGGCCTAGTAATGGGCTTCATCTTCTGTAGTGCATCAACAACTTCACTCACCCAGTCCTTGCCATGATCAACTCCAATATTCACAGCTTTAATCCAAACTGTCTCCTCTCGAAAATCATCCTCATCAATTGGCATAGGAGGATCAATTGTGCTCTTGCCATCACGAGTTGTAACCACTATGTACTACCCTTCATTCTTCAAGTTTTGAACTATATTGCTCAACAGTGTACCTCTCTGATGTTGAATAAGTTGATTTGACACTTGACCGAAATGTTGCTCAAGCTGTTTAATGGCAACAGAATGAGACTCAATTTTCTAACTAATTCTGGAAATCTCATGTTTCATCCCTCTCAGAGTCTCATCCTATGTCTCAGTTTTTTTCAACAAATGATGAAATATCTCCTCAACTCGTGAGCTACTCACATCTATGTCACGGTTGTGTGGTGGCAAATAAGGACCCTTTCTGTAAACATATCTGTAAGCCCAATGTAATTCTCTATCTTGGCCCTGATTCTTGTCGTAATATCCTTCGCGGTTGTCTTTGAAAGCTCCATCCCGATTGAAGTTTTGACCTAGGCGCTAGTCCGGAAACCCCCCGTCTAATCAATAATAAAATAAGTGTCCTCCTCATAGTACTGCTCATCATACATGGGTGCCTATAGAGGATGATGAACAACTGCATTTATTCACTCCTCATTCTGCTTCATCATCACCTTCATACCTGTACGGATTTGGGCAAGCTCTTGCATAATGTCTTCATTTATATTAGCTTGCTCTGAGCCAATACTGACATCACAAAAACTTTTGGTAGATGCTCTGTCCCTATGCCCCCACGGATGATTGGTCTTGACTACTCTCTCCATTCTTTCTGCAATCCTTGAAAATGGTTGATCTACGAACATGCCCTCCATAATAGTATAAGCACAAGAAAAACTATTTTCATCAAGGGAAGAAAGAAGATCTCCATGAAGGAATTATCAACAATCTTGTGGTCCAGGACACTTTTTAAGAACTTTGTAAACCGCTCTCATGTAGTACTGATCGAGTCACCAGGAAGTTGTTCAAAGTTGTTGATCTGGTCTTTCAACTTGAGCTTTTTCAACCTCAGGAAGTACCTCTCAAAAAAGACCTTCTGCAATTCATCCCAATTGGTGATCAAACTCTGCATGAACTTAGATAGCCATAGTGCTGCATTTCCTATAAGAGACAATGGGAAGACACAAAGTCCCACAACATCCATAGGAAAACTTTGTGTTCTCATCAAACTCTTATCGACAAATGCAACATTGTGTAGATGGCTATGAGGATCCTCCAAAGGTGAACCCACAAACAACCCATGGTTCTACAGCATATGATGCAACCTGGTAAAAATTATGAACTTTGTGTCAGCTGGTAGTGGTGTGAATAGCTCCAATCACCTCCATATCCATATGATTCAACTTGTATTAATTCCACCGATAAGAGTTGGCATTGAAATCCTATGGCTGTGGAGCAATATACTCAAGAGGAGGTGGGTTCTCATGGCCAACATTTTCATTCTCGTTCCTGTTCAGAGCTGCATTAGCCTTGTTGTTGTTATCTTAGGCAATTCTTCTCAATGTTCTCTGGATCTATGGGTCAAATGGAGTCAAGGGTCTGCCTCAACTTTATGTGTTGGGCATACACTACACTTATACCCTAAAAAAGAAATAAAAAAAGTAAATTGTGGGAAATAAGGATTAATACCTAGAGCAATTAAATTAACCACGCCTAGCCATATTCCCGACAATGGTGCCAAAATCTTGATGCCGCAAGTTACACCTTCTTTTTGTGGATAAAATGGTCGTTGTCAAGAAATAGAACCTAACAAATGTTAGGGTCAAATCCACATGAAATATGTAGACTTAGAAGAATTCAATTAATGCAATATGAGTGATTAAGCTACTTATCTTCCCAAGGGGGGGCTTTGCAATAACAAGTAGAAAAGTCAACCTAACTAACACAAAAGTTTAATCACTATGGAGAGAAACTAGAATATTGTGTTCCCCTTTATTCCCTAACTTAGTATCATGGGCTAACCTAATTCTCTTCTAGTATGTAGCATGCAATATGGTAAGTTAAGTTCACCAAACCCTTTCACCCAGACGAGAGGAGAATTTCACTATGTTGGCCCATCTCTACAGTGTGCATTACTAACCCTTACCAATCATTCCCAGTATAACCTCCCCTTAGCCCAGTTCAGTTGATTAGATGAGAACACATCAATAAAATCCAGTTAATTAATCTTTTCTCCTATTCATTGCTACTTTGGTCCAGTTAGAAACATTAGACATGTTCTGATGTTGGCCACCACTAGAAAACATGCAAAATAAAGAGCGATAATTAACACATGCATGCACACTTTCCAAGGATGATGATTTATCCAGTTTTAGCTTGTTAATTCATATGCTTCCCACAACCCTAGTTGTAGATTAGCTACTCATGATTTGTCTAGATGCAACACTTATGAATTGGAGTAACATAATAGAGACCTTACCGAATTGAATTAAGAACAAGTAAATTTAAGCTTCAATAATAATTAGAACATTATATGATCAAATCAAAGTGCAAATGTTTCTCAAAACTCTCTGATGTTTTCTCTACTTAACCTCACTATTTTTCTCTCAAACTATTCAACTCTCTGGAATCATTATGAAAAATAACCTAAAAACCTATTTGGATATTTAAAATAAAAGTCCTAAACAAAATAGGATAACTGGGCTGGCATGCCTCACGAACAGCTTTACGGGCCGTATTGTGTTCCATGGCCCATAATCGGGCTATCGGTCCATGTTGCTGCTAAACTAGACTTATGATCTACTACACCCCTCTACGACCCGTAAAGTGTTCTATGGCCTGTAGAGGGTTTCATTTGATGAATATTCAGAAAGTCTTTCTTCTCTGATCCTCAGGGCACGAAACATGATCTACGACTCATAAAGTATAGTCCACAACCTGTCTGCATGTTCGTAGGAAAAACATAAAAAAATCATCCCCTCACTGGAATTGTCCACGATACCTCCTTCACGCCCTGTAGAATGCACTATGGCCCATAAAGGGTCTCGTATATCATTAAAAATAGCAACTTCTTCATTTTCTTCCCAAATTCAGGGTTAGCCCTCGAATCCAAAAAATAAAACACAAAAACACATAAACCCACTAACATAGCATTGAGAACACACAAAATTCCAAGTTTTAAGCATTAAAAGGTGTTCTATTTTGACAGCATATCACCAATGCCATGGGGTAGGTAAAAAAGAATTGTGTATCGAGGAGGAGGTATGTACTAAAGTCTATCTCCCTTTTTGGGAGGGACACTAGGAAGCAAATCGAGAAAGACATCAAGGAACTCATTGACCATCATTAGTACCTTAAAATCCACCATCAAAGTGACCCCTTGAACTCCCCACTCGTCCTATTTGTAAGCTTCTTTCCCTCAAGTTACATAGCATATGTCATGAGCTGAGACAAGTTCATATCACCAATAAGCATAGTAGCGCAACATTCTTCAACGACCAAGTCAGATATTCTCAACACAAACTTGTTCATTCTTGCCCTAGAGTCGACAACCAAGTGAGGAGCATTTTGAAAGAGCTTGTTAAACTTAGAGGAATACTCCTTCATACTCATAGAGCCTTGCTTAAGATTCATGAACTCCATCATATTTGCATCTTCTAAATCAATAGGAAAGGATCAATTAAAGATGGCAGCTTTGAATTCTTCCCATGGAATAGGCTCATCATTCTCCCTCTCTAGTTTCTATTGAGCAAACCAAATTTGAGTAAGGCCTTTAAGGTGATAAGCCGCAAGTTCCATTTTGTCCTCTGAGCTTACCCCCATAATAGCAAGCACCTTATACGCCTCATTAATGAACTCTTGGGGGGTTCTTTTCCACTCTATAGTCATAAAATTTCGGAGGGTTCAATCTTGTGAAATCTCTCATCCTTGAAGCTGGAGTAGGAACATGAGGAGCTTGGGCCCCTTGGTTCATTTGGTTGGTCATGGCTTATGCCGAAGAAGTGACAACATTTCGATATTCGGCAGTATGAGCCAAACTTTCTCTTGTTGAGCTTGTAAGGTCGAATCACCTTCAAGAGTAGGAGCTCCTTGTGCCATTCTTCTTGGTGGCATAATCTTGAAGAATAAAAAACTGCCAACCAAAGAAAATCAAGCCTTCATTTAAGTCTAAAGGCGAACATAGATTATGAAGAAATGAATTATTTCCTAAAATTCCTGATAGCCTTATATCCATAGTTGTGGCGTGCTTCACAACCATAAAAAAGTCTCTACTTTACGTGGTATGTTGTACTTCCATGGACCATTTACAAACCGATTGCTTTGATACCAAGCTTGTCACTACCCAAGCCTAGGGTGTAAGTGTGATACAGTGAATGTTGAACCCACATGAACCCCAAGCAAGCCTCTAAGCATAAATAGCACATTCTTGCTTGCGGAAGCCTAACTAAACAACAAACACATAATTCTAAGGAAAGCAGGACTTTGGACTCAAGCTATGGGGATGTCATAGGGAAGAGGATTAGCATGATCACATAGAAAATAAAGAGTGATGGGCAGGTAAGTATGACTAACGGTATGTGGATAATAAAGGCTTAGGACTTGCATACCATATCAACCACAAGCATCAACATACAGAAGGGGATAAGGCCTAAGGAAGGTCTTCAATAATTACATAAAAATAATAGGAGTCAAGCACATAACACATATCCATATCCTACAACATCTCTACCATAAGAGGAATGGTGACCATGACATCTCCAGAGCCTACCCATAAAAGTAAATGTCCCAAAGAAAATTAGTCTCAACAAATAATGATAGGAAAGTAGATATTGTCCCGGAAATGGAGGAGTCACCATAAAAATTTTTTACAAGCCATCTAGCCATGTGGAGGTAGATGAATAGGAACTTCGGTCTCTACATGTTTAGATCATGTAGGCAAAATGCATGTGTTAGTATTTGAAATGTAATAATTATGTGAGATGCAATGCAACCAAAGAATATAAACCATGGTAAGTAAGATGAATAATCATGTACAATGGATATAACCTCAATATGGCATGTAAGTTCAACGCTTAAGTCAAAACATGCATGAACATAGTCAAACATGCATAATATACCATAAATATGTGGGAGGAGACCTTAACCAACCTATAAAACCATGGGAGCTACTATATGGAGCCACAATGTTGCCTATACACTAGAAATGAGAGGTCTACTTCCCAAGGTAGACTATACCCCACCTTAGTAGGTAACTTGTCCCAGTTGGATCCACTATTAAAAACCATTTAGGAAAATAATATTCTATGGCGGAACATTGTTATGAGACCAAGACTTTATACTAGGACCCCTTGGGTCGAGCTGTCATCTTGAGCTTCATTCAGTGCTATGTTGAAATAACCGCAAAAAGTGCCCAAAAATGTGCCTCAGAAGCACCTGGAATCATAATTTTCATATCTCAAAATCCATGCGTGATATCGAAATTCTGACTTTATATTCTTGATTAGGGGCGAAAATTGAGTAGGAATTGGGTCTAACCCTGATTTTAGAGCAACTGTATCAAAATTCAAAGTTCCAAAGTGGCTATTTCCGGAGAGGCATTTGTGCCCCATGTGTGACGCGCTAGGGGTGCCCCTCAGTGTTATTTTTGCCCAATTTTATTAGTTTGGTTCAAGGCTTTTCGGTCTTGGGCCTATGTCTTCCTGAGGTGTTGTCATAATACAACACATTTGGTGCCTAAAACAAGGGATTTTGTTAGTTCTCAAAGCGACTTTTTAGTGTTTTGATGGTTTTTGTGTTAATCTTGGAAAAAAATTAGGTTGGCATGATTTTGAAGAAAAGTCATAGATTTTACTGAAGCATAGGCCATACAAGCCCACCTACGAGTCGTAGCTCACACTATGAGTTGTAGCAGGAATCAGAAACCAAAAATCAAAAATCTGCCAAGTGAAGGTCAACCCTACGAGCCTAGCCTACAAGTCACAAGACACACTACGACTCGCATAAGTGGACTCGTAGCAAGAATCAAGAGCCAAAATGTTGGACCAAAAACTGAAAACCAATACTACGAGACCAACGTATAAGTCGTAGCTTGAGCAACGACTTGTACCTATGAGTCATACTAGTTCAGTCCAAGATGTCAAGAACCTAATATGAGACCTTGACTATGATTCATGGGCCAACCTATGAGTCGTAACTGCAAAGTTTATCATATGCAGCTATCTTTTCTACATAATTCCTAGGGTTGTTTTGTAAATACTATGAATAGTTTAAGTTGGGTTTTTGGAGGCGAGTTCGACCAGTGACACTACTCAAAGATATTTTTGAAGCTCTTCTTAGGTTTTAGAGTAGATTATTTGTTCTTTCTTGAAAAACTCATTTCCTGAAATTGCAAATGTTGCTTTGTACGCATTATTAATCAATCAAGCTTGTGGATTTCCAACTTGTGGTGCCTATTTTCTTCATTGTTATTGGTGAAACTCTCAACTATGTCACTTATTTGCATTTTCCTGTGTTTTGATTTACCCATGATCACCTAAGCACCCACAACTTGGGGTTGTGGGAACCATGGGTAGTTGACTTGAAATGACCTAGGTTTCGTGCATATTTATGATTAGGGTTTTGAATGTATTGTTTCTTTCCCTTCATCATTAATGTTATTTGGTGGTGGCCAACACCAAACCCTACCTACTATAATGATCCCGGTCAAGGTAGTGACTAATAGGAAAAGGGAAGTAGATGACAAGATTTGGTTGATGTGTTCCCGTCTAATCGACCAAACCTGACCATGGGGAGGTTGACTGGGATAATAGGTAACGGCTAGTTGGCATGCCATGGTAGCTGACCAAGCGCCATGGTGAAATTCGACCTTCACCTTCACAAGAGAGCTATAAAAGCCTAAGTTATTGTCCTGCATGTGTTTCACTGATCGTAGTTATGTTATCTAGGGTAATTGAATCAGCGAACCATAGGGAATACAATTCCCAAGTTGTTCCTGAAATTGAGCATTTTTTCATTTTTTAGTTAGTGTTTATTTTATCTTTGTTTTTGAATCACACGAAACCCCCAATTTGGAGATTGTAGTTATAGACACTAGAAATTATTAGTGGTGAATTTTTTTAGTCAAGCCCTGTATTCCCTGTGGATTTAACCCTAACCTCAGTTATGTTAAATACTAATAGTGATGCTTTCTTATTTGAGCATGACCATCATCACAAAATTATGGAGCCGTTGCCGGGGAATACGACTATGTTTTGACTTGAATTCACTATTAGTTAGTTCTAGTATTGATTTCTAGAGTCTCTTGTACATTACTTTTATTTTGTTTTTGTTGTGTGAGTTTTTTGCAGGGTGTACTAGGTTGTATACCCAACACAAGGAGCCAAGGCAGTCCCTTAGCTCCACTAAATTTGGAGATCCATCAACTACCAAGAAGGATGGCTCTAGTTAATGAGGACATTGAGGTTGAGAAGGATATGGATACAAATGAGGAAGACTTATGAAGAGAGGAGAATCCACCACCAAGGGTTAACCGACCATATCTTAGAGATTTCAATGCAAATGCTTAAGGTTGGAATCAATGCCGATTAAACCCTATGGTGATAAATATTACCAGTTTTATAGTACTTCCCCCTCTACAGGCAGATACTAAGTTCGCTGTATCAAGTGGATTGCTCCAGATGCTCCAAAATTATGGCCTATTAACAGGGTTACCGTTAGAGGATTCCTATCGTCATCTCCTAAATGTTGTCTTCATGTGCAAAAGTGTCATGGGGACACAAAATATCTCTATTGATGCTATTTGATTGAGGGTGTTCCCATTTTCACTAACTAGCAATTTAGCTATATGGTTGTCTGATCTTTCGCCGGATACCATCACGAATTGGGCTAAACAGCAGAGGCTGTTGCTAGAAAGGTTTCTCCCAAGGTCAATAAAGTTGAAGCTTAAGGACCAAATTAATAACTTCGAGCAATTGCCTGGAGACTGTCTTAGCACTGCATGGGAGAGATTCACCAAATGCTTGAGGATGATCCCTGATCACAAAATTGTTAATGATGCTTTGGTCGAGATCTTTTATAGAGCACTTCATGATAATATCAAAGCATGTGCCAACACGATCATGGGCGGTATTTTTCTTGATCAACTGCTTGAACTTGTCGCTGAGAGAATAGAACAAGTGGTGAAGACCAATCAAGCATGGGGTCAAGAGTATGCGTGGTAATACAAAGTGTTCTTGTACAGTTACCACAAATAGTGAGCAGGCTAAAGTGAATGAAGAGATTATGTAGCAACTTGCTCAACTCCGTACAAGCATGGATTTCGTTTTGAAGCAAAACCAAACTAGTGTGAAGGCAATAGCTCACCAAACCCAAAGTACTCCTATGCATGATGATCAATTCTATGATGAGGATGCCTGTTATGTAAGCAACCATACAATGGGTTTTTGAAACAACCCCCAAGGGTCCAAACCGGACTATTGGAGGCAAGGTTCTGGGAATTAAGGTTGAAACAGAGATGGCGATGCCTGTGATGTGATGTACAAAGATAATAGGGGTGGATACTATGAGAGAGAGAGCGCTCGTTGCAGAATGGGAAAGAAGAGAAGGTTACAGAAGCGATCCGTATGTGCCACCACACAATCATGATGCCGGATCAAGCAGTTCTAGGATCGAAGATATGTTTGAAAAATTGTTGAAATGAGCCGACCAGCAAGATGAGACCCTAAGGGGAATGAAAGCAGATATCTCAAGTATTAAACAAAAGATAAAGTCTCACTCAGTGACAAATCAAGCAACTTGAGCAATAATTTGGACAAGTTTCTTCACAATTGAACCAATGCCAAAAGGGCACCCTGCCAAGCAATACGGTACAAAATCCTAAAAATGAATGGCATTGCATGACGGTGATGACTCGGACAGGCAACAACACAATAAATCTACCTATGCCGATTATTGTGGATAAAGCCATTGAGAAGGGTATTGGTGGTGAAGTTGAAGTTGAGGGAGAAGATCTGAAGGGTGTTGGGATGTAACAAGAAGTAATGGGGCATGAGAAATCACAACAAATTCCCAAACCTCCTCCTTCTTTCCCTCAAAGGCTCAAGAAGAAGGAAGAGGAGGGTAAATTCAAACACTTCCTCTCAATGTTGAAGCAACTCTCCATCAACATCCCTCTCTTGGAAGCCTTGGAGAAAATGCCTGGATACGCCAAATATATGAACGATTTGGTAATAAAGAAACATACTTTGAGCCAAGAGCTCTCACAAGATCTCCAACAATGTAGTGCAATCATGAGAAAATGCCTAGTGCAAAAGCGTGAGGTTCCTGGTTTATTAACCATTCCTTGCACTATCAGTGACATTGAACTTGTAAGAGCATTATGTGACTTTGGAGCAAGCATCAATATAATGCTTTTGCCGTACTCAAAAAGCTTGGCCTTGCTACTCCTAGCCCGACACGAATGAAGTTGCTTATGGAAGATCGAACCATTAAAAAGCCAGAGAGAATCCTTTTGGATGTGCTTGTTAAAGTCGATAAATTCATCATTGCAACAGATTTTTTGATCCTCGACTGTGAAGTTGATTTTGAGGTGCCCATCATTTTGGGGATCCCTTTTCTGGCAACTGGGAGAGCACTAGTGGATAGGGATTTATGTCAGTTGCGTTTTAAGGTTAATGATGCAGAAGTTGTGTTCGATATTCGCCAATTTATGAAATAGCCAGATGAATGCAAAAGTGAAGTGTGGACCCTTCATGCTAGTTGACAAAGAAAGATGACAAAGTCGAGCCACGACATTAAACAAGGTGATTCTTTGGAGACAACCCAAGCATTTTGCTAATTATTTGTTTATTTGAGACTTAGAGTCGTACGAGTTGTTTGTTTTAAATTAGAAGAAAATGATGCAATTTTAATAATTTTGAGGATTTATGTGCTTTGAGACTTGGTTTGCAGGTGAAAAGTGGAACAATTGAAGATCTGGAAAAATTGAACATGGAGCAGCTCCAATGAGCAGGCCTACGGGTTGTAGTATTCATTATGACTCATAGTCATTCCTTGTAGGGGGAAACAATGAGTATCTGATGATGACACATGCACTATGAGTCAACCTTATGATTCGTAGGATCTCATACGAGTCGTAAGAGGGGTTCGTAGTGCCCAGGTGTTCCTGAATTTTTGCAAGTGTTGGGCCTGATAGACTGGGACCTGTGAGTCGTAGAATGACCTATGACTCATAGTCGGGGAATCATAGCCTCTATCAGAAGCTTTATAAGAAATTGACCCGGTTTGCTTATATTGGAGGTCAAAATCATTTTTGACCTCAAATTCTCTGTTTTCTTAACCTAAGACATTGAAAACCCCTATTCCACCTCAAGATTCCTTCTCCGACCTAAAATTCTAGCTACCCACATCATTTTTCGGTGAATATTCTGGCAAGGGTAATGAAATTTAAGGTTTCAACCTAAATTTCATTCTTCTTTGCTTGGCTCACTTCTTAATCCGATTGGTAAGCTCTTTGATTTAATTTCTCAATCTTTGGTGATGAGAATTGGTCCCTATATATGTATAAGTCTATTTTGATCATATTTTGGTATGCCATGCATTGATTATTACACTAGGCTTGTAATATAGGGTTTTAGGTTTTGAATGGTGGAGTTGTGAATCGATCCTTATTGAAATTCGGGAATGGGTGATTATTAATGTGAAGTTTTATGGTCCGCGTTACGTAATGTGTACTTGTTGTTCACTCATTGTTTGAATGGTTGGCAGAGTTGGAACTTAGGTGTTGTGGGTGTGATGCTTATATTTTGACATGTAGGATTTGATTGACTTGTTAAGTATGGAAATTGCATCCATGGGAGCGTGGTATGGTTGTCAAGTGTAGTTTATAACGTATTTTATGTTTGGTGTTCTTGAAAAATTATTGAATTGATTTCAACTTTTAGGGATAATGGTCATTTTGAACTGCCAATGTTATTTTGGAATTGAATATGTGTCATTTAGTCTTTCTTTGCCCCTATTTGCTTGAATGAGTTAAAAATTGGGTGATGTATTTGTGCTTTGAGTGAGAAATAAGTCGACATTGCAGGTTGCTTCTGTGCTCAGTTATGAGGCACTCCTACAACTCGTAAGTTCCTATTCGATTCATATTTGTCCCTCGTAGCAAGCATCAGTCACCTGTAATTCCTTCATATTTCTCATATAAGACCCACATATGACGCATAGTACCTAGTACGACTCATAGTGAGGGTCTCACAAAATTTGGCTAAGTTTTTAAAATGTTTGTGAAACTAGGTAACAAGATCAGAACTACAACTCGTAGGTCATCTTACGAGTCATAACTGCTTCTCGTATTTGTGATTAGAAAGCATTTTTAAAGGCACATCTGGTTCTACGAGGCCAGTATATGGCTCGTACTTCACCCTATGAGTTATAACTGCAGTCGTATCTGCACATCTGTAGTTGCATCAGTACACAGATAACTTTTATTTTTGTTTGTTTCTTGTTCTTTGCTTTATATTTCAGTGAATGAAACATCTGGGATTAACATGTTGCTCGTGGGTTGTTTACAAACAAAATGTCTCCAAGGCAAATGGTCTATTCAAGCTCTTCAATAGAGGTTGGGGGATGAATCCTCCGACACTGAGCAATCTGAGGGCTCTATGGAAGTCCACAGATTCAGGTTAGACCCGGAGGCCAATAGACCTCAGACTTGGGCAATTGCAGTTCATACACCAATGGAAGTGAGTAGTTCCTCCCAGTCTGAAGAGGAGGAACAACAGTGCAATGAGGATGGGTCAGACAGCAGCTTGCCACAGATGATCCCCTCACATTCTGGCTCTGAGTTTGAGTCAGAAAGCACCTCCCAGACCCAGTAGGAGGAGGTCCAGTCCCAACGCCCAACTGATCGTAGATGGTGCATCCCTGGAATGAGAGAAATATACGACCAAGGGTTGGAGGATAAAGGGCATGGCAAGTTGGTCCGCCAATTTCATAAGGAGTTCAGGTTGAACTCTTTGGGACTAGAGAGAGTACCCGGATTAGATGCAGGATTGGATAAGCATAGACTTAGGTGGACCACTCAGCAGTTGGGTAAATATGCCCCATACATAGTTTGTGAATTCTATGTGGCATAACTTTTTGCACTCGACCAGGAGTTGCCAAAGAACAAAAGGGTAATCGAGTAGCCTAGGCTACGGATGGTGACAGTCAGGGGGAGGAGAGTGGATATCACGGAGAAGTCCATCCGATGAGTACAGTTTGGGCCCAATTACAGTGTACCTCATCCCACCGCGGAGTACGATAATTTTATTGAGAAAATGAGGACGAAAGTGATTGGGAAGGGCATCAGGGCTAGGACGGAGCTTCTACAGTGGATCGATAGCAAGATTTGTGAGGAAGGTATTGAGACGATGTGGGTCACAAACTACGCAAATCCTATAGTAAAAGTCTAGCTCTCATTCCAGGCCAAGTTCTGGTGGTCCATTATCCATTGGCGTATTAGCCCAACTTTTACGGATAATGTGATCACCCTCGAGAGAGCGATATTATTGGCTAGCCTTCTACCTGGTTATGCTCTAGATTGGTCCCAGATCATTTCAGAGAAGATTCACGAAGCTGCAGCTTGGACGAGCACCTCAGCGCCATTTCTAGTTTTGATTCATCGACTATGCAGTGCAGCAGGTGCTCCCATTGACCCTTACCAGGACCCTCATGTAGAGGCCACATGCACTATGGATCCTAGCCTAATAAAGGCTGATGAGAACCCAGTGGCCTTACCTTGAGCTATCCCACCTCCTATCCCAAATCCATTTCTAGTCGAGCCATATATTTCAAGTTCACCTCCAGTTGCCACGAGTTCTACTTCGGCTACTACAAAGCCCACACCAGCAGCCGAGATTGAGTCTACACCATCCACCAACATCCTAGCACCAGCAACTGCTACATATCAGGTTAACCCTCTTTTATCTATTGTTGCTTTTTAGGCTTTATTGCTCATGGTGGCTGTAGCAGAGGGTAGGCTGCGAGAGTTATTAGCACGAGTCCGACCGTTGATTGATCAAACTGTTCAGGACGTTGAGGAGAGGATGCAGGCATTTTCCCAAGATTTAGTTGATGAAAAAGTCTGAGCAGTTGATGTATGGGTCAATCGTTCGAGGATAGCGTCGATAAAAGGCTTGATGGAGCTAGGCCGACCGATGCGAGTGCAGTTACTGAAGAGTTGTCCAAATTCAAGGACGACTTATTACAGATGTTAGCAGCTCCTGTTCCAGCCCCAAGGGTAGCACCGGTAGATGATGAGGTATTTGATTGGCTCGCTGACCGTCTGGACATCCGAGGGAAGAGGCCTCTTGAGCATGATGACCCAGAGCCGGTCCTGAGAAAGTCAAGATAGGGGTAGGAGGTCATACCTGAGTAGGTGGTGCAAGAGTCGCTGTTGTCAGCGGTTATTCAAAGAGATAGAGCACAATACACCCCACCAGCAGAGCGTACTTTCGGCACTGCAGCAGAGGAGGAGAGTCAGCCCCAAGACCCCACAAATTAGCCCGAGACTAGTGCTTGATACACCAATATGTTTGACTTCTTTTGACCCTTGTTCTTATCTTGACATGTTGGATACTTTTTTCTCTTTCTAGGCAATCTTGTTATTATGCTGATTTTTGGTTATGTTTTAATCATGTTTATGTTAGATGTTATTTTTACTTCTACTTTGTATGTTTATTTTTGGTTTTTAATGAATGGGGTGGAGACAACATGGAAAAAATGGAGACTTGCCTCTATAGTCTTGTGTGATAATAAGATACCACCTAAACTTAAAGGTAAGTTCTATAGAATGGTGGTTAGACCATCTTTGTTATATTCGGTGGAGTGTTGGCCAGTTAATAACTCACATGTTCAGAAAATGCATGTTGCAAAGATGAGGATGTTGAGATGGATATGTGGGCATACTAGGAGCGACAAGATGAGCAATAAAGTTATTCAGGAGAAGATGACAGTGGCCTCTATAGCAAACAAGATAAGGTAAGCGAGACTCAAATGGTTTGGACATGTGAAGAAAAGGTGCACTGACGCACCAATGAGGAGGTGTGAGAGGTTGGTTGTAGGAAGCATGCGGAGAGGTAGAGGTAGAGGTAGAGGTGGAAAGAAAACACAGAATTCTCCAAAGCTCGCATTTTATTGGGTATGTTATTGTTGATGTAGGAATTCTTTAACGAAAGATTCTCCAAAGCTTGCATTTATCCATATATAGACATACAAGTATCTAACAAAAATAAAAACCCTTTTACAACCACCAAGTCTGACATTATGTAAAAACAACAAGAAGACTTGGTCGCAACTTCCTAAAATGACCCTTCATGTTCATAACTAATAAATTGTGAGTTATTTAAGAAAGTACATCTCTATTGTATCCTTACAACTGAACCAAAATTCTGGTGCTATAACTAGAGGCGGCTTTATGATTTCTAAAACATGGACACATTACTATAAAAAGGGGGGAAATGCATTAAACAGGAATTATCATTGTTCCTCTAGGTAAAAAACACAGCTTTCAATCAAGTGCATCATTACGCAATGTTGCAGAACGGGTGAGCCAGTAATATTATATCAATTTTAAAATATGTAAAAATCCTACTTTTTGGAAAAACCATGGATTCACGCACACCGTAAATTGCATGGTAAATTCGCTCATGCCTATAACAATCCAATACATTATAACAATATTATAACTTTGCGTATGATTATTAAGTATCTAACTCTACTGGGAGGCAAGTAGGTGTAGAGGAGTTGAGTTCTATGGTTTGATTAGACAGGCGATCATAGAATTTAAAGAGGAAGCAAAGGATAATGAGCAATATAATCATGGTTCTGATAGAGATTTCATCAATCTTGAGCAGGAATTATACTATGATCAACTTGTGATATTTTAAAGCTTGGTAGGACTTATGAAATGTGAAAGTCAAACAAATGTTCTTTGATATACCTATTATGAGTCTCATGTTTTTAGTGGCATGTGTATTTGGCACTTATTTATCAAAAATACTAGTGACTGTAAGATTGTTTTTGTCTTTCTTTACATGCATAATGTTTTTTTAATAATATTTCGCACACTCCAACAAAGTATCCTGTAACTCTTTTGCGCTTTATATGTTGGAAACACAGTTAATCTGTGTTGAGCCCACCAGGTTCAAGAAAAAAAGATTGCTCAATAAAAATCTACAATCAAAAGACTCCTAATTGTTGTAATATTACTCAAGCTCATAAATTTGGAGAGTTTGCTTCTACACTGACATAGACACCTTCAAGAAGAAACACAAGACTAGAAAATTTTCTTTATCCATCAAGAAAAATAAGCACCATGGTTTTAAAAAAAATGGAGTCTGGCATACTCAAGAATCCCACTTAAACCAAAACTTTTCTTTTTTGATAATTTTGTTGTTCTGTGCACACCTCAACTAATTCTATGAGGGACCTGCTACTTCTTACCAGCAAGTACCGGGTAATCCTATCAACCAAATGTCGGACAAAATTACATAGTTTTTGGGGATGAGGTTTCCAAACCAATTCATTAACCACTAGGCTATATCCTTAGATATTAAAATTTTGACTCATCTAAACACTGCTAGAACAAAAGCATATGAATTACCAGTTATTGCATCCTATAATAGGTATGTGCAAGGCATATCATAAGAACTGGCATTAGAGTTTTAACAATTTGCATTGTTTCCCTATTTTGACAGAAAATATTCCACCACTTCATTAGTAAGCAATTGTGTAACAGAACACTGTCGAACCTAACTTTGTTCGTTAGGTTTCACATATCTAGGATAAATATGTCCAACATTTGGAGTTAAATCGTCCATAACCTATCTCATTATTCAAAAATCCAACTTAAACAATCAGAAACTTACAGAAGGCACTAAAAAATAATTTTCTCGTGTAAAAAAGGAGACCATAAAAATCTACATCTTCGAACAAGAAAAATGAAAGTAAAACTATGACATTTTAACACTTTTGCATCCCTTACAGCAAAGAAGCTTCCAGAAAGACCAAAAATTCTAAGCATAAAGTAATTATTACCAAAAATTTATTTTGATAATTAATAAGGAAAGAAGTACCAGAATCAGGGTTAGTGAGATTGTAATCCAAATCAAATGGAGTTCCAGAGAATTTTAGGTAAACGTAAACGGGTAAACAGTTAGGGCAAGAAGTGGGTAGTCCGAAACAGGATTTTCGGGTCACAAGTGTCAGTTTATCTCTCTCCTTTGCTTCTTCCATTAGAGATGGAGCAATCGAAACTGAAATTGTTGGAAATAAAACCCCAGACGGTAGGGTTTTAACTTCTGATGAAGATCTGGACTGGCGTTTGGTGGACTAGGGAATAAGGACTGATAAGGGTAATTTCTGGAATAGAAAGCCTCTCGCTTGTTATTGTATTGTACCCAAGAACTAATTATAATAATCAAATATTTAAAATTATCTTTGAACTCAAATATTCACCAGTTTAGTTATTTAATTGCAATGTTTTTTATCAAAGTTATCCATATGTTTGTTAGTGCATTGTTACAAATAAAGTAATAATATGAAGAGGTGAAAATATGTTTGTATAACTTTATTTGATGATTCAGATTTGATAAAATTGTCAACTAATTTACACTATTTTTGTTTTCGCTTTTTTTTGAATTTTTTTAAAAATTTTATTTCCTCTATCCTTCCAAAAAATACCATTACAGTGCTAGTAGATTTTTTTAAAAAAAAGAAAAAGTCAATAAAACTAACAAATTTCATGAGTTTTGAATTTTGATATCCTAATATTTAACGAAATTTGGTTAAAATTAGTACATTATTTTAATAATATTATTATTTTGCTATCAAAAAAATACAATCTACTGACTCTCAATAGCTTAAACAAAACTCTCCATCACGTCACAAAATATTATGCTACAATTTCTCCATATACAGTACAAATTATTATGTTTGAACAATTATAATGTCTTCACTTACTTCTCAGCTAAACTACGTAATTATACTTCATAATTACATTTTACTTGAAGAAGGATGATTTTTTTTTCATAACTTCACTAATTCCTACAACCAAATTATGAAAGTATAGGCTTTAAACATTTGTAAGTTTGACACTAACTTTCAATAGAGAAAGCAAAATTAATTCAATAGAGAAAGCAAAATTAATTAAAGCTACTAAAATTTATAAAATACAATATAAAAATATTTGTATGAAAAAATTAATACCATTCAATATTTAATGTGATCATAGTAGAAAGTATAGATTGATTACCTTATAAACAACAATGACCTTAGATCTTCTTCTCAAACTTTGGTTTATACTTAATATTATAATAGGTTATGAAATTGGCACTTCATTTATGTCAAGTTTTCTTAAAGAAATCATATCCATTAGTTAAAAGTTTGTATGGGTGTGTTTTCTAATGCAAAATAGAAATAAACGAATCAATCTTATCCCAAAAACATAAGAGTTTAATATTATATTTATATTTATTCTTTATCATCTTATTTGTTTAGTCTTTTCTCTACCTTCTAATTGTAGTTTTCTACTCGATACTCTATATATCGGTCCAATAAATATTAAAATAATATAAAATATTTTCAGATTGAAATATACAATATATTTTTCAGAAAAAATAATTTAATAAATAGTAATCACAAGAAAGAAAATAATGATTTTTTTTTCTTGTGATTACTATTTATTAAACACATTATATTTTTCAAACCTATTACTGCATCTATATAATATCTATAATATGTTTTAAAAAGATTGCAAATAACATTTTCACCCGTTAGTACTCTCAATGCATTCATTGTCACTTTCTTTGTATGTTGTTGCATCTTTTGCAATTTATTAATGTTATTTTTATATTTCTTTAAATTAAAGTTTTAGAAGAAAGAAAGTATTAAAATTATAGGAGTAGAATCGTTTTTTGTTTTAATACACAATTAATAGAAACAAGAAAATTAACTGAAACAGGGATACACAAGGTCATTAGAAGTTGAATCAAAATTAAATGAATTTGATATTGAATAATGTTACTCCAAATCCTGCAAATGAGATACTCAAAATCAAGTGAAATTGAAACAAACTTAAATAAATGCAGCAATAATAATTATTATGTCATTGTTTTGCAGCAAGTTTTCAATTAACAACTTATATATTAACTATATTTTCAAGTGATGATGATTATTATGTTATTATAGTGACTAATTTTACCATTCACTATTGTTGTCTAGTACAAACATTTTAATTAATTCAATACCTTAATCATATGTAGTAGTAAATTGTAAAGACCTGGACCAACTCTATGAAGTATTGTCCGCTTTGGACACCGTGGCAACGCGCCACGCGTACCCACGGATTTGTCCTTTTGGGTTACCCCAAAAGGCGCCTCTGTCGGAGATAACAGATACAGGAACTCCGTGAAGACGCACAATCTCCTTAATATACAACCTGGCATAATCCTCAGCCGAGTAGGTAGTCCTAACTGGAAGAAAATGAGCAGATTTCGTTAATCTATCAAC
>JAPFFP010000098.1:4650170-4668517 GCA_026153255.1 Solanum medicagineum
GTCGGGTTGGTATGGTCTTAGGTTGACTTTTTAAAGTTAAAACCAAATCAACCAACATATTGTCTCTTTTTTTTTAATACCAAACCAAATCACTACTCAAACTTTTTTTCTCGGGTTGACTTGATATGTGATTTGATTTGATTTTATTCACCCTATATCTATCCATCTATAATCTTCAGGTGTTCTTGTTTTGCATAGGAGAAAAAGAAAAATTCTTTTTTGCTTTTATGTTGTTGGGTTTGTTTTATTTAAACTTTATTATTTGGTGAACTTTCATAAATAGCCTAAACTTAAAACTTAATATGGTCAAATAATTATATTTTACATAATTACATAATATAACCTCGACTATGTGACCTGGAGAGGAGGAGAGAGGCGAGCGAGATTGAGAGAGGGAGGAGTGAGACGAACTGTAAATGAATATTTGTCAAATTGTATGTATATATCTGTCAAATAATTGTATATGTGTAATTAATATACATATATATTTGTATATTTGGCAAGCAAGATTGAGAGAGGGAAGAGAGAGGCGAGCGAGAGTGGAGAGAGGCGAATTGTATATGTATATCTGTCAAAATAATTGTATATATGCAGCTCGTATACATTTATAATTGTATATCTGCAAGAAATTGCAAAGAGAAAGGCGAGAGAGAGGAAGAGAGGAGATAGATAAAATAGCAACAAAACCCTAACTATAGCAATAAAATCCTAACTATAGCTATAAATTGTAATTTTTTTCAAATTATAGTTGTATAATGTAAATAAATATCATATGTTTGCCTAATTATGTTATTTTTCCTTATTGTTTCTGCATTAGTTTATACTAGGATTGACAAAATTAAGCCCAACCCGCCCAAACCGTTGAAGTTGGGCGGGTTATTAGCTCAACTCTTCTCAACCCAGCCCATTTGAACCCATTTAAAGTTGGGTTGATTTGCAACCCGAATTAACTCGAGATAGATCTTGTTGTAATATTTTCAAAATATATTTTTTTCAATTTAATATGTTTTATGTAGCCATAATAAAGAAAAATATAATTTAATTAAATACTAAAATATTAAAAAAGAGCAAATAAAATAAGTAAAACTTAGTAAAAATTGAGTCGGTTGGATTTTGACCCGCTCTATAACCTGTTATTCAACCCATTTTTACCCAACCCTTTTTGGGTTGGGTTGGATGTTGACCCCTGTGATGTCTTGACTCATTATAATTACTCAGATTTGATCCAACCCGCTCAATTGTCACCCCTAATTTATCCTATAGGAGCTTGTTGAATCCTGAGGATATAACTTATAGTTAATTACCCTTAAGGACAGTCATACACGCCTCAAGCTTTCGATCATATTCTATTGTTTTCATGATTATACAACAATATTAACTTGAAATGTGAGCAAATTGGTCCAAACACAATATGACATCACCTGAGATGTGAGCAAACTGATCAAAATTAAACATCACTATTATGAAACACTAAAGAAGAAAAAAGAGATAATAATACCATCAATACAAAAATTAAACAAAAAATATCTTCACCAAATTTCCTTCTTATAATGCTCATACTTCTATTGTGTTTGTTTGTTGGATGTTCCATTTGAGGAGGAGTCTTCCTTTTTGCTTTTCACTTGATCTACTTTGTATTTGAGCCAATTGATGATTTCAAAGACAAAAAAGATGAAAGAAATTGAAGCAATAGCAGCAATATAGGCAGGCTTCCATGTCTCTTCTTCTTGCAATATTTTGATGCCTTTAAATATGTTGACACAAATCACAACCAGCAATGCATAGCCAAGAGAAAGATGATACATACTCCAGTACTTGTGAAGTTCATCATTCTTGTGGGGCTTTAATCTCAGTGCCAACGTCTGTATATACACATCGACCAATTACAAGGAATAATGTAGAATGCATATTTCTAGGAGAAAAAAAAAAAGAAAAACTTTTAGAACTTTTGGTAGAACAAAAATGATACTTTCTCTGTCCCATTTTATGTGACATCGTTTCCTTTTTGGTCTGTCTCAAAAAGAATATTACTTTATTCTAATTGAAAATAATTTACTTTTAAACTACCCTTAATGAAATGATTCTCAGCCACATAAATATTTAAGAATGATTTTAGACCACAAGTTTTAAGAGTCTTCCTGTTTTTCTTAAACATCATGCCAAGTCAAAGAAAACCACATAAAATGGGACAAAGGGGGTACAATTTTATGCGATTATAAATGGGCTTTTTTCGGTGACTATAAGAAAAGGAAGAAGGGGTGCCACTTAAATTGAAACAATAGGAGTAACTACGATTAACGATAAAAGCGTATATCATGAAAGGTATTTAAAAATTTTTTGTATAAACAATGAATGTAGAAAATCAAGAAGTTGATAGATATATAGTAGAGTTTTACTTGTAGGGTGGCAAATGTGAAGATGCAGATGCCAAAAGCTCCATGTTTGGGAAAAGAGTAATATTTGGAAGAAAATCCAAGCCAGAGGCCAACTGCCCAACCAGCTGCACCACAAATATATCCACATGCTTGGCATGTCTTGTGAGCATGTTTCCATTGATCATGTGCATTCCAATATATTGGTCCTTTTTTGAAATACCTAGCTATTATCACCCCAAGAGGCAGTATTACACCCCAACCAATAATGCTAAGAATTCCATGAGCCTGCAAATGCATAAATTATTACAACAATTAATTCAAATAGTCGTCCATTTAATGGCTTAAATTAACAATAGTTGTATAATCGTGTAGAATAAATTTTTCATATGTAAGAGTGACCTATTACTTTCTAAACATAGTATATTATAGTTTCTAACAAAAGAAATTTTGGAGGAAAAAAACAAAAGCACTCGTTACGATTATCGATATGCTCATTTATCTACTACAATAGTTTGACGGATAAAAACATTATGTATTTACATCAAAGCAATTCAACTTACATATCATGGTTAAGTAATTTAATAATGTAAAAATATATACTTAATTAATCAAGGTTTAGTAAAAGATCTGCATA
This sequence comes from Solanum medicagineum, assembly GCA_026153255.1. NCBI lineage: Eukaryota > Viridiplantae > Streptophyta > Magnoliopsida > Solanales > Solanaceae > Solanum > Solanum medicagineum. Next base: position 4,653,180 of record JAPFFP010000098.1, read on the forward strand.
CTCAAACATATAGTATGCATGTATTATATAGCTTGGGGTAAATATCCTATGTTGATAAGTTTTTACCTAGTTTGAAGCAGAGATGACTCCACGGTGTTAGAAAAAACGCAAGCGCTTAGGCCCTCAAATTTGAAGGGCCTCAATTTTATTTTAGTAATAATAGTTATAGATTCTTTTTTAGAAAAAATACTAAGTATTATTTACGGTAAAGATTATTTATTTCATACCAAAAAAGAATTTATTAGAATAACTTTGGCACATGGAGTATGATTATATGATAAATAGAAAAGAATTAGTGAATGAAATCAATTATAATTTTTTTTTAAGCAATTCTACATCTCGATGAGATAGAAGAATAAAATTTGTAAAAGCATATATCAATTTATTTTTTTAAGTTTAAGGCCTCCATTCGATTTTTGTTTTAGATAACTAATGTGCTTGAGCCGCCACCCCTGGTTTGAAGGATGTTTGAATGCATGCAATGAAAAAAAATAAAAACACCAAGAAAATTATTAGATATTGACACTACGCACAACCATTGCATAACAAGTGAAATTACTTACTTGAAAAATAAGGTGTAACCTCTACCACATGCATGTTCAAATACAATTATAGTCTAACATACTACTGTGTGTATATAAGTTAAATTCGAAAAAAAATATATAGATATGACTTACAATTCTTGCTTGATGACGTCTAGCAGATCTAATACTTAAAGGTTTGCCAGTCTGCAAATCAAGGATCTCTGCACTATCATAATTTCTGAGTGTTTTATCATGAATCATGGGTTCCATTCCATTTGCAACTTTTCCAACTTGCCAAACATGATTAACTCTTGAAATATTAACTGTTTGAGGAAGATGTATAGTTGCTTCTATAATGTGATATTGAAATAATTCAACAGATCTAAATGTCAAATTGCTTACATTCAAGTCGATTAGAGAAGGTAAGAGTTTACACCCTATTTTGATATATTGTGTGACATTGTATGTGCCACCAAGAAATGAACCATTTGCTTGTTTGATGCCAATAAGTGCTTGAGTCCCTACCATTCTTGGTTCTGGTCCTAAGTTCAAACCCCAAGCTAGCCATCCAGTTTCACTTTCCAATCTTGCTCCCACCATTACCTGTTCAAGCAGAGGCGAATTCAGAATTTACAGTAGTGGATAAGTGGGAGAATCGAGTATTATATCTAGGGATTGAAAGGAATGCAAGAATATCACACTTGAGAAAGCATTTTTGCTATTATACTACAGACTTCCCACAAATCAGACAAATTTAAGTATAATAAAAGAATTCACTCAATTTGGTGTAGTTTTCTGACAAAAGGGGTTCGATCGATTCATAAGGTATTAACAAGAAAATTCCTATAAATAATAAAGAAAAAAATAGTAAAAGACATATTTGACAAATATGAATTTTGAAAGAAATAGGAAAAAAGAGAATTCTAGAGGCCATAAATATCAAAATTAAGAGAAAGACGATTGCACCAACTTGATATTTCGATAGCTACAAAGAAGAGCCCCTGGATTTTTCAGAGGAGATGGGATCAAAACTTGATCACAAAATGATTTGTAACTTCAGAACTCATTGAAAAGGCAAAGCAATAACAATCATACAAAATTGATCGAATCTTCAATGCTCCAAACCAAAAAAAATGAAAAAAAGAAAGGTGCTCAGATATGATTGAAGTAGTTAAATAAGATGATAATAGTCCTTGGTAAATTATTCAAAATTCAGGCATGCAATTATCCATGTATTTATGGTTCGACCCGAAAGCAATAAGTTAAGTTGAACTCATAAAACCAGCTCTGACCTGGAGAATTCGAGTCTTGTTATCGATTTTCCATCCAAATTCAACTCCATTCCTATGTTTGTATCTCTTACATAATGTCAGATTTCTGCTGAGTTTTTCAGACAAAAAATTCTCAGTACAACGATGGGCATGAATTGTCAATGAAAGAAAACATAAAAGGATGATTGAGTTTGAGACCAAAAATATTAAAAAAGATGGAGACATCTTCAACTTCTTTAATTTTTTTTCTGTTATTTTATTGTCTTTTTATTTTGTGTTTCTATCTCAACATACAGGTACATATAAGAGATAAGTGTAAAAGGGGGAAAAGAAAATTCTTTTTAAATTGAGCATGCATCAATGAGTTTTTTCCATGGAGTGAGAAAATTGGAGTTTAGAAGAAGTAATGTATATGTTCTTTTTTCTTTATTCATGATTTTCTCACTTTTGTTGGATAAGGTCAGGTTTTTTATTGGGAACGAAGTGTAGAGTGTACCAACCACAGTTGTTATGGAGTGGTAATTCATTATTCTTAATCAAAGGTTTTGAGTTTGACATAATTATTGGGTATGGAGCAGTAGTGTGTAGCCAACTTGTAGTGAAAGATGTTTAGTTGAACATCCTTCGTAGAAAAATTATATGAAATACACAGATCAAAAATTACTTTTCATACGTATATATTAAATTTTGAACACCCTTAAAGAAATTTCTAGCTTCACCATTAGTATAGAGGTCATCTTCAATGTTATTATGAGACATTTTAGTGTGAATTCAAATCTAATCGACTTTGAATACGAGAGTTGAAAAACAAATGATTTTTTTTTTAAAAAAAAAAATGTGTGAGGTTAAAAGGAGTGTTTCAATTACTCTTCCAAGGTTTTTCACTTTTCTTGTCTTTAATTTGTTGTTAAAATGCTTTTAGGAAAGTGAGATGCGCGGCTTCACCCTTTTACTTTCTCTACATTAATAGGCATATAGAGAACCAAATGTAGCAACGTGTTTCACATGTCTATGGTATATAGGAACGAAATGAACTCAAAGGACAAACTTATAATTTATTTTTAAATTATTATCTTACACCCAAATGTCGCATCCCCTCTTTTAAGTAGTCATATGCCATGTATTATACACACTAAACTGATTGCCAAAAAAGTGTCAAAATGACATAGTGAACCCCTAGCTACAAGTGTATAAAATGCAAAGCCTAAATAAAATATCTAAGTGAAAAATGGTGCTAACATTAAGGAACTACATTCCACCTTACATATATTTTAGAAAGAGTTTAAATTTTGTGCACTGTCAGTGCATAAATTTCTACATCATCAGATAATTTTAAAGATAAATATAGTAACTTTATTGAGTAATTAATAATATATTTTTTAAATATATAATTATTAGTTACGGTGAAATATAATTAAGGAAAGTTGAGTCCTCTTTATGCTCAAGCTATAATTAATTGATTGTTATCTTCCTAATTAATTTTATTTCCTTTTCTAACTCATAGTTTTTTTTGATGAATTTTTCTAAATATCATATCGAAATCAAAATTAGTTTGTTAATGCACAAATAATTTCTTAATTGTCTTTGATTTTTCTTCTGAAATTATGTCAAGTCATAAGCAGGATAAACAACCAGAAGATCAATTCAAAAAAAAAAAAAAAAGGCAACAACTTATTTTTTTGTACTCGTTATATTGTTATACTTCAAGTACTCTGAAGATTAGAAAATTGATAACAATATAATCACTAATACGAATACCATCATTATTCTTGAAAAAAATTCAAAAACAACTTGAAAATGTGATTTAACTGAAAATGATTGAAAGATTAAGGAGTACAATTGAAGAAGACGTAAAAATTGAAGAAATAAAATAAGAAGATAATTTCGATACAAGAGATGTTGAGCCAATTAGCTTCAAGTTTATCAATAAAATCTAATTATTTACTTATTCACCATTTGAGATTTCTAGAGATTCATTAAAAGAGATCACGCAACAGTGAGTAATTTATGATACAAGTATTAATTAAGAGCTTGAGGAAGACAAGGAACTCTGAAGAGGAAAGAGAGAAAAGGAAAAAATATAGTATTTTTAAAATAAAAATTAATTAGAAATAAGTTAGCAACCCACTATAGCAGGTCAATATCACCTGATGGTGTATAAAATTGATACACCGACGGTGTATAAAATTTAAACTCTTTATATATTATCTAGAAAAACATTATGCAGGTGGGATGGGAGGAGGAATAGGGCTCAGAGGTGGCAGGGTGGGAGGGTCAAAGGGTGGGGATGGGGGATTTGGGTGAGCGGGGAGAAGATAATACATTTGAAATGTTACTTGTGTAACTTGTTCCCTACTTCCATTAGAGAAGTCATTTTCCTCATTTTCAAGGAATTTGTTTTCCTAGAAAACTGTTTTTAAAATATTTTGACGAATCAAATATAGGGAAATTAGAAAATGTTTTTTGAAAATTTAAGTGTTTTTGATATGAAAAAGAATATTTTTTTTTTATGAAAAATAAGTTAGTTTCTTACATATTTTTTAGTGTTTGATAACTAAGCAAATAAATATTACCTCAAAAATATTTTTATGTATCTAGCAGATATGGCGGAGGGTCTAGGGGTACATAGGGATGGCAATGTTGGGTGGATGCCATTTGGATTGACTCGTTTTAAATACTTTTAAGCCAATATAATTTTTAAATACTTTTTTAGCATTTGGATAAATTAATTTATAAGTACTTCATTTTAATCTGAAATGATAAAAATAAGACAAAAGTCACAAGTTAGGATTTCTAATTACAACTTCTAGCTTACAACGCCAATCCAAACAAGTTCTTTACAATGTCAATTATAGAACTTGTATTTTTCTACTTTCATTAAGAATCAGTTTTTCATTTTTTATAATTTATTTTCTCAAAAAAATATTTTTCAAAAATTTTGACCAATCAAATATGTAAAAGAGAAAAAAACATTTTCCTTTCACACCAAAGCAACATAGGCAAATCATAATAGCAAAGGAAATTTCCACCCAAGAAAAGAATCAAAATATAAAACACTTATTTACTTTTTGCCTTTATATCCTACTAGTATTTTTTTTAATCTTGACTGTTAATCTAACAGTTTGTGTCAAGTTTATTTAGAATTAGTTGAATAGTGTAACATTTTATTCTTTTTGACTTTTTTTTTTTTTAAAAAAAATAGGGATCCATGCAAACTTAATTCTATTGATATGTTCATATTCTCACAATGGATATTCTAACAATATTTTCTATGTCCTCTCTTTATAAAAAATTATTCTTAAAACTTTCAAGTTTTAACTTGTATAAAACAGACTCTTCATTGATGATATAAATATTGTAAAGAAGCAGCTTGTGATACATTTTCTTTTTCTTTGGTCAAGTTAGACAAGAAAAGATGTTAAATTGCACTTTGCTCCAAAAAAATCCCAAAGAAAGGAAGAATCAAGAGGGAGCTTGAAAAGCGTGCTCCAAAATTGGTGAGTTAAGCTAAAGCAGAATAGTAGGGTTCTTGAGTTTGTCCCATTATTACTATTTTTTTTTTGGATTTTATTGGCATTACTATGGTGGGATTGCAAGTAAAATGGTGACAATTCTTAATTAGCTTGATCATCTATTTGGCGTCAACTCATAGTTGGGTTAATATTATTGCATATAAGCGTAAATACTTTCTCTTTGATGAGTGTATTTGGATGTTATCAAGTGTTAATTAGTTTCGCGTAGGCACTCACCTTTTTTGGTCTTGGTGGAAGTTGGAGAGTATGACAGTATCGATTTGCTAAAAACCTACAATCTGTGTAGGGGATAGGCTCTTATGGTCATAAATTTATTAGTGACATGACATATTTAGTCAAGGAATCTCAAAAATATTTGCTTCTCTTGGGCAGGCATTACCACTACATTGGCCGCACCGCATTTTTAATCATATCTCCAGTTTCTCTTTTCATTCTTCTGTTAGTGGTCGACTTCCTACAGATCAAGTCAACTTCAACAAAGAATCTATTTCAAGATTAATTTGTTAGTCCATGAATAAACTTGACCGATACTTAATATTCATGCTCAGGGGCGGACCTAGGGAGGGGAAAGGGGATTCATCCGAACCCCCTTGGGAAAAAATAATACTGTATATATAAGGTAAATTTTCTATATTTTCGTATATATATATTAAATTGAACCCCGTAACAATAAGAAAGTCTAGTATAGTGGTAGGTATCCTTTTAATTGAACCCTTTTAGATTTCGAACCCCCTGAATTAAAATCCTAGATCCTCCATTGTTTATGCTACTTTTGGTTAGCTTATATAATTAGTAAGTAATGTTGGATTCAAAGACACTACTAATGGTAAGATGTATAAAATCTAACAAGCATATTTAAGTTTAACTAAATCTTGTGAAATGCTTATATAGTATAGTGTAATGACCCGGATGTTGTACGACTTTGTTGGAGTTTGAAAATTTTGATTTCGAGAATTTTTGGACCAAAGTGACACTTCAAGGGAGACCTCACGGTCCGTGTGGGGTCACACGGCCCGTGTTGCCTCCAGTGAGGTGATCCTTGGCCTAAAAAATTAGGTGTTTTCCTTGGTGAGGAGTTCCAAGCTAAGGCACGCCACACTTGGAGCCCACACGGGCCTTGTGACACTTCAGGACCGTGTGGAGGGCCGTGTGATGGCCTTAGGCTTGTAACCCCTCCGTTTGGAGCAAAGTGTGGTCACACACCTACCTTCACGAGCTGTGTGGAGAGTCACGGGCCGTGTGGTCGTGACGTGAAACAAATTTGATAAATATTTTCTAAGTGTGGGATCTTCAATCTCAAGCTAACTTCACTTTCAAGCCTTCAATTCAAGCTTATTTATGTTGTTTAAGTCCATCATGGGTCTCCTACATCAAACTAGGTTCAAAGAAATTCTGTTGGCTGAGTTTTTCAAGAGTACTGATAGAAGGGTCAACGTTAAATGGGAATATCTCTTAGCACAAAATGAATTGGGTGGCCCACGACCTATCAAATTAAAGATCTTTGAATTAGCTTTCAATGCATCCTATTTCACCTCATTCATAGTCCGAATGAAGAAGTTATGCCCTTTTTTGTAAAATCTATCTGGGCTAGACAGAAGCCTTCATGGACCGTGAAGAGCTTCACGATCCGTGAAGCCAACCGTGAGAAGGTCAATATGAAATTTAAAGGGGTGTTTTATTGAGGTGTTTTTGATATTTTGACCCATCCCCAAGGTTTTTTAAGACCTTTAAACCCCCGTTTACATTCCTAAACCTCTCCTACACTAATTCTAACCCCTCATTCATGACTAACCCTTAGTTTCAAAAATCAAATTCTCTCAAGAACTCTTGTAGATTCAAACTTGGGGATCAAGAAAAAATTCAATTCTTATTCAAATTTCTCTTGAAACGTCTTCATTGGGTCAAGGTATGTGGGTTTTGATCCTTGGTTCCTTCCAATCAAGGAGACCCAAATCTTTTCAAGCAATTTTCTTGAATTTAAACTTACTTTAAATGTTACGTTTTCATTACTTTGTTTATTTAAATTCAATTGATGTGTGGGCTATACTTTAATCATGATTTTAAGTTACTTTAAGCCCTATTATGACTATTTACATTGGATTCATAAAGATAGAATGTGCATGTCTGTTTTAAGCATGATTTATGCATGGGCAACTTATACTATGATTTAAATGTGGATTTAATTATGGTTTCACTTGAATTTTACATTATACTGTTGATTTTGGATTGAATCTCAATCATCCATGCTATTCCCACATAATTCATAATATTTGCATTCATGTACATTGGATTTTATCGAAATTATGAAGTGAGTTAAGCCCAATTATGTTTTATAAAATAATTTTGATGAGATTATGGTTATGACAAGAATGTGATCACATATATGTCTAAGATTATGGCTCAAGGAGCAATTATGGGTGTTTACACCACTATGTTTATGGGAGCATCAATTGAGGTTTGAGTCGGAGTGAGCTATCCCCAGTGGTCCATACTCATCTCTCAAGTAGGTGCTCCAAAGGAGCTATCCTTATGCATGAATGTATTACACGAAGAATGTTTTGGCTTTTAGCCTATTATGTATGATTATGTAGAATGTGATTTGGCATGTATGCCTAAAAATGCATGTAAACGATTTGAAGTATTATGCCTCTTTTACAAGTATGTATGTATATATATATATATATACATATATGTATGTATGCATGTATGTATGTATGTATGCATATGTATTCTAGTGGGATGATGACCTAGCACCGATGATTGGATGTCTGCGTGGACTATCCCCAAGAGTAGGGACCGAGGAGTATAATCATCTACCGTACTATGTCTAGCTTGGATCTCAAGATTTGCTTGTTGTGGTGAGTCCTATCTTCCATGGACAACCCACCATTCTTCTACATATGGTGCTTTTATCTAGTTTACTTATTTTGAGGGTGAGCCCAGGAAGTGTCTTGGTCCTCATCCTATCTTATGATTAGAAGAATTGTTGGACATCTTGTAGATTCTTGTACGGATATATGCTATGTGTTGTATTTGGAGCTTATGGTTATGGTTATTTATTCGATATGGTTATTATGGGTTGATTATGAGATTTATGATATGTATGTATGTTTGATTCGGAAATGTGAAACATCCTAAATCTTTAATTGCCCCCATAAATTGAGTCATACTTACCCGCCCCTTAGTTCTTATGTGATATGTGCTATGTGCTATGTGCTATGTGAATCCATGTTAATCCCTATCCCAATGATGTCCCTATAGCATCAGTCCTATTTTCCTGTCCCTTAGAACTATGTGTTTACTATTTCATATGCACTTCCGAACCGATGATGTGTGAATGGATGCTTTGAGGCTTGTTTGGGATTTCTAGAGTTCCCATTCGCTATGTTACTTCTAGACCTTAGGTCTGAGTAGTAACAGAGATACTATCAGAGCACTAGGTTTATAAATTGTCCTCAGAGTCCAACATGCCGCATCAAGTGGAGTCTTATTCATGGGTGTGAAGCGCGCCATATCTATGGGTAGGAGGCTACGAGATGTTTTAGGAAATGTTTTTCTTTTTCATGATTCGTATTGTGCCATGGATCGTATCTTATTTCCTATCTTCATCCCTTCCTATCGAATAGGGAGAGTCACTTTGCGCTTGTAATGCAATCCTGGCAAGGAAGATGTTGTAGTTGATCTTATAGATGAGGTCAAAAGGGAGTTGGTGAAGGATGTGCATTGTTTGATAAGCTTGCTCCTTCAGATATTCAAATTTTCCTTGGGTTGGCTAGCTATTATAGAGGGTTTGTTTAAGGGTTCTCATCTATTACATCTCCATTGACCAAGTTGACTCAAAAGAAGGCCAAGTTTGCATGGTCGGATGAGTGTGAGAAGAATTTTCAGACATTGGGAAGTTGGCTTACATCGGCTCCTGCTTTGACTTTACCAAATGGGTTGGATGGGTTTTTGGTGTATTGTGATGCTTTTTGGATTGGGTTGGGTTGTGTACTTTTGCAAGATGGTAAGGTGATAGCTTATGCATCAAGACAATTATAGGTGCATGAGCGTAATTACCTGACTCATGATCTTGACTTAGCGGCGGTGGTATTTGCTTTGAAAATTTTGAGACATAATTGTATGGAGTGCATGTTGATGTTTTTGTCGCCCACAAGAGTATGTGTTCACTCAAAGGGATCTTAACTTGGAGCACAAGGGATGATTGGAACTCTTTAAGGACTGCGACATGAGTGTACAATATTATCTCGGCAAGGAAAATATGGTAGTCAATGCTCTTAGCAGGTTATCTATGGGAAGTGTGGCTCATGCGGGTGAAGGTAAGGAAGAGTTGGCAAAAGATGTTCACCATTTGGCTAGATTAGGTGTTAGGTTGACTGACTCTAATGATGGTGGTGTTCATGTTCATAACGGGGGATGAATCTTCTGTGGTTGTTGACGATAAGACTAAGCAAGATCTAGATCCACCATTAGTTGAGTTGAAGGAATTGGTTGTTGAATAGAAGATAGAGGTCTTCTCCTAAGGGGGAGATGGTGTGCTTCGATATCAAGGACAGTTATGTGTTCCGAGTATGGGTGATCTTAGGAGAGTGATCGTGAGTGAAGCCCGTAGCTCTCATTATTCTATTCACCCGAGGTCTACTAAGATGTGTCGGGATTTGAGAGAGGTGTATTGGTGGCACTGCATGAAGAAGGATATAGACAAACTTGTGTCTGAATGCCCTAATTGTCAACAAGAAAGGTAGAGCACCAAAGGCCTGTGGTTTAACTCAAGATATTTAAATTCCTACTTGGAAGTGGGAGAAAGTGAACATAGATTTTGTGGTTGGTTTGCCTCAGACCCAAAAACAATTTGATTCAATTTGGAGTATTGTTGACCGGATGACTAAGTTGACTCACTTCTTATTGGTTGGGACTACTCTCCATGTTGAAAACAATGCCAAGTTATGTAATTTGAAGTTTATTGACTGGATGATATGCCTACTTTTACTATGTTGGATTGCGTTACCCAACTTACTTCTCACTTTTGGAAAATCATCTCACAGGGGGCTTGGCCCAAAGGTGAAGTTGAAGTACATATCGCTTTTTATCCTCAATCCATTGAGCAAGAGGAGAGGACAATTCAAACTTTAGAAAACATGTTGAGATCTTGTGTGTTAGAATGCAAGGTTAATTAGGTGATCATCTACCACTTATTGAGTTTGATTACAATGATAACTGTCATACTAGCAATTGTACGGCATTGTTGGACGCTTTATGTAGTATTGCCGCGCCCCATTTTTTCTCACAAAAAGACGAGAACCTGGACGACTTCGTGGCAAGGACTCTTTTGGGATTGAAAAGATGAGGAAGACTCGCCACCTAATGTTTGGGTACATTAGGACACCATTCTACAACTAAGTCTAAGGCGGGTCCCGATCGTATCTCTTATTTATGTGGGGGTTTAACAAAATAGAGGTCTCTTATTTTAAAAATCATAATTAATTCTAGTGATCAAATAAAATAGAAATCAAACAGATAAATAAGTAAATAACTAACTACCCCATACAATTAAAAGCAAACAAGAGAGAAAAATTAAACTAAGCAATAATTAACTCCACTCGAATTAGTTTACTCGGCTTTTATTTCGAAAGACAAAATTGTCGTTTTAGCTCACAAGGCTTATTTAAACCTAAAGACAAAAATCAAGGCTTTATCCTATTTTAAGCTCGAGTGTAGATCATCATATCCGAGGGTCCTATATACCCCTACCCCCTTCCTAGGTTGATTTATTATTAATCTTAAAGGCGCACTAAAAGAAATGAAAAATTCTAATCATTCCTAGAAAGTGCCTATCATCCCATCTTATGGTCCAAAAGGCGTTGAACTATTCTAGTTTTTGGTTCTAAAATAAAAAGGAATCTAGGGCTCCTATACGACCTCGCATCAAACAAAAAGCAAACAGGATAATATTTAGCAAGTAAAAGTTCACATAGCCTCCAAACAAGTATCTATCTAGCATGCTTGAAAACACACGAAAAGTGCAGCATGTCATGCTAAGTGTGTGCCACAAATCGAACTTAAAAGCATTATCAATTAGAGAAGAGAACATTTTAACTTATTAGTTGAGTAAAGATATTAATATTTTAAAAAATAAGTTTAGATGATTAAGCAAACTTTATGAAAATCATTAAAAGAAACTATTAAAGGCAATTATGATATGTTAAAATTAGATTAAGTCCTATAAGCACGATTTCTAGCATATGAAAAAATATTATATTAAATCATAAAAGCATGATTGTTTAAAATTGTAAAAGAAAAAGTTAAATCTTAAGAGGCATAATTTCTAAAGAAATATACTTCGAAACAAAATCCCATAGCTCAAACCAACCACCCCTTTGCTCAAATCGACCGCCCCTTTGCTTTCTTCTACATGTCGCATTCGATTGGTCAGACTATTCAATCTCTCAGTCAGGGACATAATCAACATATCTTTTTGAGAGGATTCCGATTTATGATAGTTATGGATAAAAGAGGAGGTCTCAACATATATAGGATGGTGGACGTGGGTTCCAAAGGCATGGGTTCTTATGATATTGGCAGTAGACTTAGGAGACATATCTTGAACATGGGTAGGATTTTGTGGGTGCAATGTTGGTTCATAAGTGCTTAATTGATATGGATTTTGATGGCTGCAATTTGAAAATTGGGTGCTTAAAGGTGGTACATAAGTAGGGTTGGATTGGATTTGGGAGGTTGGATGAATAGGTGGAAGATGATTTGGAAGGGTGGTTTGAGTTGTAGTAATTGGGTCATCCATATTTTTCCCAAAAGGGGTACCGAGAGAAATGGATAGTCTAGCCAGGTTGCGCATGTTGGCCATTTCATCCTCCCGTTCTTGAATTTTCCTTTCTAGCCTTAAAGTCAAATCATCAGATTGAAATCTCCTTTCAGAAGTTTCAACCCTTTTGATAGCATTGTTGTCAGTCATTTTGTCCTTTCTTTTATGATTTAAACTTGGGGGAGTAGGAGGAGGTCCTTTTGATCGTGTATGGTAGGCCAGAGTGTGCAAACAGATCAAACTTTGGGATGGAGAAGACATGAAAAAATAAAAAGTAAGAAGAAAAAAATCATGTTCGTGACGCGACAAATAGCATAAAAACAACTCATTAAGTTGTAAAAATAAATGTCCTAAATGCAAGGAGCCTCGTTGAGCCAGAGGTAGGCCTAAGACGATAGATAAGTGATTCACCATAATTAAATCAAACCTAACTTTGTTAATTGGAGTTTAGAGTTAGAAAAGAAAATAAAAATAAATAAACAAACTATTTTATTAATAACGATAATTACAATTTTGGATAATTTAAAAAAAAACATATATGAAATCTACGGGACAATAGGGTAACAAGTGGGAAAAATCTTAAACTTCAAGACCTTCTCCAGCATCATAAATCTGCAAAACAGAGAGGAAAACTTTTCTAAACTCCATTTTAACACTATCTAAGGCTTGAGTTCGTTATCATGATTCACATTGACACATAGTATGAAATTTTTGTCTAAAGGGTGATTGGACCCTTTAAACTTAAATAGGTGGCTACTATAATGTAGATTGACCCCAATGGTCAAACTATCTAAGGCTTATGAATGCATGACCTAGTTTTAAAGGGTGGTTAAAGCTCTATCCTAGGTTTCTACAAGAGTGGGTCAGACAAAGACTGAATTTCCTATGTGAGAAGGCACATAGTCCCACGATAGCAAAACTATCCGCTTACACCACGCTTATGCCATCTCTCTAGACCTTGGGTTTTAAAGAGAATTTTGTCAGAAGCGCAAAGGCACAACATCACGAGAAAATAAAAAAAAGATTAGAGTCCTAAGTGGGGCAAGATATGAACGGAATGACAGTTAAATAAAGCAGTAACATCTAACACCAAATTAAATCAGTTTTATGCAAAATGATTAAAAGTTACGAGGTAGGGATTTAAAGAAATAAAATAAATAAAGGGGAGGGAAAAGGAAAGAGAAAGGGGAGGAAAGGGAAAGTTAGTGGGAAAGGAGAAAAAAACAGATAAAGTTAATAAACATATAATAATAAACAAACAAGACAGTTAATGTGTAAATTAAGGAAAGGGGAAGAGGGAAAAGGAAAGATATAAGGTTAGCATGGAAAGGGAAAGAGGAAAAGGGAAAGGAAGTAATTATGTTAGTAAAGGAAAGATAAAATAAAAAAGGAAAGCAGTAGTACTAAGACAGTTAACGCACAAACGAAGAGAAGGGGAACAAGAATTAGCATATAAGGAAAGTAAATGACGAAGAAAGAAAATAAAAGAACCACATAAAAGGAGACACATTATGGTTAGAACCTAATATCCCCAACAGAGTTGCCATTTTATCGCGCCCCATTTTTTCTCGCGAAAAGACGAGAACCTGAATGACGTCGTGGCAAGGACTTTTTTGGGATTGAAAAGATGAGGTAGAGTCGCCATCTAATGTTTGGGTGCAATAGGACACCATTCCACAACTAAGTCTAAGGCTAAGGTCAAGTCATCAGAGATTAGGTAAGGGTTCAACTTACCTCGAAGGGAAGGTGTTAGGCGCCCCTCAAGGTACGCAAAGATAGGTCCCGACCGTATCTCTTATTCATGTGGGGGTTTAACAAAATAGAGGTCTCTTATTTTAAAAATCTTAATTAATTCTAAGTGATCAAGTAAAGTAGAAATCAAACAGATAAAACAAGTAAATAACTAACTAGCCCAGACAATTAAAAGCAAACAAGAGAGAAAAATTAAACTAAGCGATAATTAACTTCACTCGAATCAATTAACTCGGGTTTTATTTCGGAAGACAAAATTGTTGTTTTAGCTCGCAAGGCTTATTTAAACCTAAGGACAAAAACCAAGGTTTTGTCCTATTTTAAGCTCGAGTATTATCATATTCGAGGGTCCTATATACTCCTACCCCCTTCTTAGATTGATTTATTAATAATCTTAAAGGCGCACTAAAAGAAATAAAAAATTCTAATCGTTCCTAAAAAGTGCCTATCATCACATCTTATGGTCCAATTGGCGTTGGACCATTCTAGTTTTGGTGGTTCTAGATTAAAAAGGAATCTAGGGCTCCTATAGGACCTCGTGTCAAACAAAAAGCAAACAAGACAACATTTAGCAAGTAAAAGTTCACATAGCCTCCATATAAGTATCTATCTAACATGCCTGAAAACACACGAAAAGTGCAGCGTGTCATGCTAAGTGTGTGTAACAAATTGATACTTAAAAACATTATCAATTAGAGAAGAGAATATTTTAACTTATTAGTTGAGTAAAGATATTAATATTTTAAAAAATAAATTTAGATGATTAAACAAACTTTATAAAAATTATTAAAAATTAAAGACAATTATAATATGTTAAAATTAGATTAAGTCCTATAAGCATTTTCTAGCATATGGAAAAAATATTATATTAAACCATAAAAGCACGATTTCTAAAAATTGTAAAAAAAAAAAAGTTAAATCCTAAGAGGCATGATTTCTAAAGAAATATACTTCAAAACAAAATCCTATAAGCATGTTTTCTATTGCAAAAACAAAAATCTAAACATATTTTTTAAACAAAATCCTAAAACATGTTTTCTAATGCAAAAACAAAAATCTAAACATATTTTTTTTTTAAACAAAGTCCTGAAACATGTTTTCTAATGCAAAATGATAATTAAAAATATTTTTAAAATAAAATACCTATGAGCATGATTTTTAATACGAAGGAAATCAAATTAAAAGAAAGCCTAAAAGCATGATTTCTAAATAAAATAGAAAATAGACTAGGAACATGATGTCTAAAATATGATAAAAATTGGTGAGAACCTATAGGCATATGGTATCTAAAACATATCAAGTGAAGCCTACACCCCAAAAATATATGAATGCATCAATAATCATAACCTCAAAAAATTTTTAGGGTACCCAATTTTGCATCAAAAGTTTAAAGAAAATTTAAGAGCTATATATATGCCATAAGATAACATTACTATGC
>JAPFFP010000098.1:4668617-4679783 GCA_026153255.1 Solanum medicagineum
AAGTATAGTAAGCATATAGTACTGGTTGGTTCTCCCGGGCCTTATCGGCAACGGGTGCCAGTCCACCCTAACGGGACTTGGCGTGCGACAAACAGTCTCTATTCAGACTCAAGAATATACACATCAAGAACTTAATTACTCAAATACTTCAACTCATTAGTGAACATCAACTCAAGAATAAAAAACTCAACTCATTACATCTGCAGCTCATAACTCTCGTCAAGGCCTAAGTTGTACTGCATACTCTTACCAAAGTCAAGTCTAACTCAAGGTCACCTTGTGCTACCTTGTAAGTTAGTCACCATCACATAAGGTTCTCATTTTATACCTTATACATCCTCATCGGCAGGCCGTAGGGGTCATCGGAACTTGAGCAATTCAAATCATTGGAACACCTCGTCAATAAATTTTTCGGACTCAAGAAGGAGGTCATCAATTCTAATTGAGAATGAGACCATCGTGATATGCAAGACTCTATGGACACTCTCGAGCTCAACTCCCCACCTCAATTGTACTCCTTTTCATGGCACTCTACTCTATTAACTCAAGCTTATAGCTCTTACTCAAATTTCTATCTAACCACCTCCTTCTCTTCCATTCAAGCCTACTTCTAAGCCTCAAGTTGCTATTCACGAGATGATCACATTCATACAAGCTAATCCTCAATACTCAACTCTAAACTTCCAGGGGGCTTTCATTAAAAGATCATTAGTCCTCTTCAATACTTCACTACTCTTTCTCGAACCCTTATTACAAAGTCTTCACTAGTCTATCATCAATACTCACAAAACAACAACCACAAATTCAAGCCTATCACTCTAACCACTTCAACTATACCTTAGAATTTTCAAGCCTACTTAGCACTTCTACCTCCACCATTCAATGAGTTCTCACTCAAAGTCACACCAATATACTCTTACCTATCTACTGCTCATCATAAGGTTTTTATCTCTCTCCTCCTTCCTATCTTTATCCCTACATGTTACAAGTTTAACACTAATATCATAATAAGGATACACTCGCTCCTCCTCATCTACCCTCATCCTCAGTCTACTACTAGCAACATCACTATTTAGACCTGGAATCATCTCCCCCTTTGGTGAAACCTCAACTACTACATCTCCATGCAAAATAATGAATATCATCAAGACTCAAATACTCAGTTGCTTGAGTACTCATTCTCATGAATAGACTTTGAACACAATGTCTAGAGTTTGAACTTTATCTCCAACATTATTATTAGGCACGAATACTATCAAGGACTTACATACTCAAGTGAACAGATGCTCAAAAGGAATATCAACTCAAAGATAGGAACTCAACTCCATTATCACAATTCAGGAGCACTCATTCTCTCCCATCACCCATAGCTCGTCTACTACCACCAATAATTTTATCAAGATTGGAAAGCTGGATTACTCAAAGGGCTTGGAATGGATATCATTAGCACGATTCAATCAAAAAATCTTATCTAAGGACATTCATAATGAAGTACAATCTCCCTCTTCTATCAAAAGTCATTGTGATTTCACAGAACTATAACAACAACATTACATTACCCCAATGCCTCAAAGGCTCTTGCCCATTGCGGGGTAAGGGGGGTCGGATGTAAGCAGCCTAACCCCTATGTTTAAAAACATAGTGCGACTGTTTCCAGATGACCCATGATGAGTGTCAAAAGTTGCATTGACTAACTGCTACTTCACAATTGAAAGAAGCGCAGACAGTTTAAAGAGCCATTTTGCTTTATTCCATCATACCCCAAAGCCAAAAAAGAGTGAATCTTTGGCTCCATCCAAGATTGATGGAAATGTGATTTCACAGAACTATACATAGTGTAAAACTCAGGTCATATCTTACTCAACATAGGACTGGAAACTCTTGGATTCATGGGGTAAGATTAAGATTAATGAATGAATTCATCGTTTCTCATCCTCGATACTCAACATGAACGAGAATAACATGATGTGCATTGGACTAGGCCATAGGCATGCCAGTCATACACCAGAAGGGAATAATGTATTATTTCAACTAGAGGGTAAAGATCGTATGAGATGGAAAAGGATTGATGTCTCATCTTGATCAGCCCATCACTATCGAAGAATTAAGATCTAATCTGGTTTACCACCTTGTCATCTGCCCCTTAGCTCTCTCTCTGAATTTGGGAATCAATTTCCTCTACTAGGCAATAAGCATATACCTGCACTCGGTCAAGGAATCACTACCCATAAAAATATCTTAAACTCTTTTGTTATCTTATAGTCGCATATATATAACTAGCCACTCAGACTCGTTTAAACGATATCATTCTTAGCTCCTTCCTATCTCCGTGGAAATCTCCTTATGTTTGCTATTCTTATAGCGTGCTTAACCACTTCCTACAACTCTTACAATCTAACCTCCTCTTTTTGCCTGTAGACTCCCAACTCCTACGTCCCACCTATCAACTCATCTATATAAGACTTAGACTATCATGGAAAACTCCTTATCATCTATCCATAAGCCCCAAATCGACTTAGCTACTAGTGACAACAAAGATTACTCACATCAGCCTACTCTAAATTGACAACTCAAATATACTATCTAGATTCTCATAGCAGTCATAACTTAGAGCTTCACACATCTGTACGCAATCATGGGTACATATCTCAAACCTCTTAAGCCTCCTCTTTTCTAGTGCTTTTCCTTTCGTTTACTATCTCCATTTAAGTGGTACCTCTACTCTACTCCTAGCACCACGTCCCTTGCTAATCAACATCTTAATTATTGAGCACACACGACAACAAGACTCTTAGGTCAAATCTCCAACAAGGACTATCACTATCATCATGCTATCTCCCTCTTCACAACACTCATGAAATCCAAAGCTTAGGGATGATTGCTACCATCTGCATCACACACCTCCCTCGTATTATACCAACCCATAACTACTATGTAACAATTTAGGAATATAGGCCTACTAAAGTCTCATAGCGAATACTCGATCCACATCATCTCTTCACAACTCATGTACCATTTACCCATCTAATATACCTCACCTTATTATCTAGCTAAGCCCATCACTATATGAATCTTATGATACTCTCACGTCGAAATCATAAGCCTAGTTTAGGTCTATTATCTTAGAAGTACTATGTTCCCCCTATTTGACATCTATACTTCACCCTCTCTAAAAGAATATCAAAATACATCAACATAGACCTCTTTCTTGTTTTGAGCATGCTCTAACACATTCTGGCACTAACTCTCTCTCTCTATATACCTTATCATGAAAATCATAGGGCACTCACCACTCTTTCATCAAACTTAGGGAATCAACTCATCACCTTTACTTACCTAATAGGTACATAACTCTAACTACAAGCCTCAATCAGCCATCACTCTTGCTATCTCATCCCTTTCTTTCCATCATCATCCTTCTGACACTAGGATGATTCAATTCTACTCAGGTTTTATAAAACCTCACATCTCACTCTTAGGTGGTAACATTAAACTCTTTAGAGACATTTCTCTCTCATAGGTAACATCAGAAGCAAGTTTTGAAGAAAAAGGGTTTGGGTACCTCTAGAGCTAACTCAAATGCATGATTCGTATGAGTAATAGTGCAATCTTTCTAGTCACTCAACTTAGCATACTTGTGTCTCTGTACCATTTTGATTATCGCAAAGGATCTCATCTTTAAGAGTGTGTACATTACTGTCTCTATCACCTTGCGGACGAGGCATAGTCGAAAGGTTTAGAGCATCACAAGAATCATCGTAGATTTCTTAAGAAATAGCTCTATCGGACGATTCAGAATTTGAAAGAAAGGAAACTTTTCCTAATGTCCCATAGCCTCCCTATTAAGGATGTGGCGCGTTTCATACCAATAATAATGAATCTACTAGACATGACTTCATAGATTCCCTAGGACACTTGAACTCTAGGCTCTGATACCAAGTTTGTCACACCCCGAGAGGGTACCCTAGATGTAACCGGCACTTAGAGGCTATTGCTAGTCCCTAAGCGAACCACTTGGCCTCATCATATTCATTAATCAATAAACTCAAGACAATTAGCGAAAGACTAAAATAAGTAATAGGCACATCTAGTCTCAAAATAATATCAATAAATAAAAGGGCTAGTAGGAATAGCTAGCTCAACAAGTCTTAACATCAACACTCGACTCTAGTCTATGAAGTCTCAATCGCTATCAAGTGGTGCCAACGACAGACCCATGGCTACCTCTAATCAAATCTAACTCTAAAAGCAAGATGAAAATAATGTAATAATTCCTTTGAAGTAGGGGAGGCTCACCAATCAGCTGACCGTCTTAGATCCTTAACGATGCGCCTGTTGACGATCCCTAATCCATATATTTGTATCATGAAATTATGCAGCACAGAGCAACATCAGTACGTGGAATGTAAGGTATTTAAAATAGCTGAAGGAAATAAGATCAGGTAGAATAATATGGAACAACATCAACTCAGAAAGATAACCAATCAAACTGTCAAATGTCTATCTAAAGCAAGATTAAAGAGTATACAAGTGACCCGTCAACCAACTCAATGAGACTCATTTCAACTCAACTCAATGAAAGTCAACTCAACATCAGAGTACTATCTGTGTGGGACCTATCTGGGATTTTCTTGGACCTACAACCATCACCTATGAGCCGGTGATGACATAACGAAGCGATGTCGTTGCGGCATCCACCCAGTACCTTGCCGAGGTGAAAGGGCGTGGCATCTATGGATCCATAGTAACATCAAGTCCTCTTTTTTGACTAAGGAAACATCTATGTTTCACGGTCCAATCCTCTCTTACGCTGGCTACATAGTTATGAGTGCGAGTAGAACTCACTCTGACTCAATTCGGTGCTCGATACTCCTCTCAGGACTCAATATGCTCATAAACATCAAACATCAAAATTTCTCATCATTTAGTCTCTTTGGGTCAAAGAACATCAACTCATCTCACCAACCATCAACTCAATGGATTAAGAACACTCTTTTAAGATTAAGTTCAACCTCTTTAAGACTCTAGGATATCAATCTCATCAACATCATCATCAACACACTCAATTCAGGACCAGAACCACAACAACAAGCAATTTATATCATCAAGGCTCTAGACGCATCTCCTACGCTGGTTACGTAGTTATGAGTGTGAGTGGGACTCACTCTGTGTCATTTTGGTGCTTGATACTCCTCTCAGGACTCAATATGCTCATAAACATCAAACATCAAGATTTCTCATCATTTAGTCTCTTTGTGACAAAGAACATCAACTCATCTCACCAACCATCAACTCAATGGATTAGGAACACTCTTTTAAGATTAAGTTCAACCTCTTTAAGACTCTAAGGATATCAATCTCATCAACAACATCATCAACATACTCAATTCAGGTCCACAACCACAACAACAAACACATTTATATCATCAAGGTTCTAGACTCATCTCCAAAGTTCATTCTTGCATGCTTTCAAAATTTAACATATAGTGTTTACACAATATCTCATGAAAAATATTCAATTCAAGAAAACAAGTTTATGGTGATCATCAACGTATGAAAATACATGTAAGTAATATAGTTTTCAAGAATTTAATCAAAATAATACTTCAAGAATCATGTATGGGGACTTATGGACTCTAAACTCATCTATGACCATCTATGGGACACATGGGAGAATAATCTCATACTTTTAGTTTAGCCTTACATACCTGGGATGAAGAATAATTCAAACTTCTTCAAGGAATTGATGCCAAATCTTGAAAATCTCAAGTTTTCTCTTCTTTATCTCTCAAGAACTCTCACTTGGAAGCTAGGAAAAATGGGTTTTGAAACCCTTAATCTGAAGAAAACGACCCTTAGACATATTTTTGGGACTTAGTAGGGTTGGAAAATGACCAAAACACCCTTTACAAATTGAAAGAAAAAAATTCACCTCGGAATTGCCCAGTCCACGACGCAGACTGGGTGCGCACCTATGTGATTTTTGACTGAAAATTTAGAACGCATTAAAAAACTATTTTTCTATGAAAATACACATAAATCGCATTTGTCAAAAATTTTCAGGCCAAACATGAAAGAAAAGACTTGGATTCAAGTGGAAAATTTGGGCGATCGGATATTTTTCTTTGGTGTTCCTTCTCTCTTTCTGCTCCAGAATGTAAAGGTAATCGTGCATACTTCAAAAAAGGTGGTAAAAAAGATGATGACGGACGCTTGAGATTTTGTGGACCCAATATTGAAGTTTATGACCTGGAGACCAGGAAATATAGGAACATAACGTCATTTCCTGAGCATCTTAAGACATTCTAGTCTCCACCAAAATGGCTTGAAGACTCTCATCTCTTCACTTCACTACTGTTTGAGACAATGGGTAAAGTTCAAGATGTGATGTGTGGATCAAACGCATATCATATGTCCGAACCAAAGTGCAGACACAGCCTTTGGCCTTCCCACCATGCATCATCACCTAAGATTGATTTGTATTCCTAGATATATTACTGTTTGTTCAGTTATACCTGTACTCTATGTTCAATGCATTGATATTTTTTGAAAATATTATCTCGAAATTTCAACTAATTTGTTTACACCTTTTCATTGTTTGTCACACCACTTGCACATTTCTCGTGATTTCCTCTCATCCACAGGAGTTTTGTAGGTGGTCTCATTGAAAAGACTACAAAAAGCTCGGCAATATGCATACATGAAGCGGATATTACAATCTCTATGATAATCCTTTGATTCTTCAAGTAATAAAGAAAAAAAGCTACGTTGAACTCGAATTTGATCCAAGGGCATGAGTAGCCTGATTTTGAATCTTGTCTTCGAACTTGGACTTGAATTATCCGTCACGAACCCTTACATGGTTATGACGAATAATTAGGGTAAGCAAGTATCTTGATGTTGAACTTCTTGATTTTTGCTCTTGTAAATTGTAAAGAATTTGTAATCTTTGATCCACGAGTTTTCTTCTTACGTCTTGTTCTTCCCAAAGCCCTCCTTGATAGAATAATGAGACTCCTATTTATAGTTGTAATGAGTGGTGTACCTATGTGATCTGATTGGTCAGTTTGAATTGACCAATCATATTTCTTAGTGGAAAGCTCTAATTTAATTGGCCAGAACATGTCACATATACATATGTTCATTTAAGTTGACTTGGATTACCACAAAAATTTGACATGTGGTGTGATTTTAGTGGCTCGTTTAACTTAACTTGGATTGCCACATAAATTTGACACGTGGTGTGATTTTAGTGGCTTGTTTAATTTGACTTGTATTGTCACATTATTTGAACTATTTTCTTGAATTTAATATAGTCCAAATTAATTTATGAATTTAATTTCAATAAAATATTAATACTTATAAGTCAATTAAGGATAAATAATTTGACTTTGGTCTATTAAGGATAAATAATTTCACATTTGATCTATTTTGTGTAGTTTTTCCTTTAATAATTTATCACTATAACATTAAAGTGGATTGTTTAAATTATCGTTAAAATATTGTGCATTCTATATCCAGTGAAAAATAATTATTATTTTAAATTTCATATTTAAAATGATGAAAATATTTTTTAAAAATTATATTTTGCATTCTTTATCTAGTGAAAAATAATTATAATTTTAAATTATATATTTAAAATGATGAAAATATTTTTTAAAAATTATATTTCTTCAAAATAGAAGTACTATTTTTAGATGTTATATTACATTAGAAAATAGTTATAAAATATTAAAGACTTAATTAATAATCTTATTATACAATATAAATAATTTTAAATTAAAGTGATAAAAATTTAAAATAAAATAAAGTAGAAAAATTATTAATTCAAGATGAAAGTAATATACTTATCAATAATATGTTAGATGTTATATTACTTAGAAAAATAATTCATTGTCTTACATAATAGAAGTAATATTAAAATATTCAAAAAGTGAAATATAGTAGTTCTCCAAAAGTGGAAACAAACCATTCACTTCTCTATATTTGGAGAATGGAGAGTAATTTAGAGGGTGATTGGCTAACCCATTCTCTATTTTTACTTCGCAAAAAATAAAATATAGAGAATAGAGAATAAAATAGAAAAGAATTCAAAATGATCTAAATCAATAGCCAGCCATAATTAACTCATTTTGAACAATGTCCAAAAGTCCCATGTCTAGGGGTGACAATTGGACTGGTTGAGTCAAATTTAAGCGAATTATAATCGGTCAAAATAACAAATGGATCAAAACCCAACTTAACCCAATCCAAATTTGTTTGGGTCAAAATGAATTGAGTCAAAACGAGTTGAGTAATGAACTATAGAGCGAGTCAAGACCCAATCCGACCCAACTTTTATTAAGTTTCACTTTATTTGTTCTTTTTTTTCAATATTTTAGTACTTAATTAAATTATATTTTCTTTATTTTGATAATTTAAAACATATCAAATTAAAAAAAGTGTTTTAAAAATATTTTGACAAAGTCTCTCTCGAGTTTACTAACATCAAGAGTTTATAAGAAAACAAAATTTATTAAGCAACATTGCTCAAAGAATATGTTAATAAGATTTCAGAATTGAATACAAGAACCATCTTTTTTTGATAAGTGGAGGCAAGAACTAGTTCCTTGAGCTGCAGAAACAGTTGGACCCTTTCGAGAACGAAAGTTTTCCTTGGCCAATCACTGCTGTAAAGAATTTGTCACTTTCCCTTTAACAAAAGACGAAAACACCATTGTCCGATGTGTCCATCCTTTTTGCAGCAGCAGTACCAACGATCCTCTCAAGCTGAATTCAACAGAGAGTAGATTATGCAGTAAGAACACTACAAGGAGACCAAACACTTGGAAGAAATTTTGGATGAGCACTTTTAACAGGGCAAAGGTAAAAAAGGTCGAAGAAGCATGAGAGCAAGATATAAACTCATAATTGCATATGAGGATTAGAAGCCAATACCCGAAGCTGTCAAGACGAGAAAATAGAACAGTGCAAGCAGACCCTTGTAGCATATTTACAACCTGCAGGAGAAATGAAAAAGATAATTCAGTAACAATCACGCTCATGCGAACAACTAATTGGGGAGCGAAGTAGAGATGATCACCTCTGGGTAAAATTTTTTCCGTTCTGGAAGAGAATAAATGATCAAGTTCTGAATGCCACGTATCTAATTCCCAGGATAAGTTGAATGGCAAAAAAAAAATTATTATTATTATTATGCAAACACCAAATAAAAAAGTTGATAATATCTTTTAGAAGCATCTAAGGATATATACAACCAATAATAATGAAAGACGACAAGATTAATGCCAACATCAACTACCAAATGGCTGTGTAATTGAGAAGAAAGTTGGCAACAACTACACATTGGGGCACAATACTGTTTAAGTGCATATGTTACTATGAATATGATATCAAAAAGGAACATTCAGTACTCTTGTTTACTCTTTTGATACCACAATCCCCACAGTTCTGATATTCTGCAAAGACACTTTTATACCAAAGTGTAGCCCAAAAATGACCCCTTGAGTGTTGTACGAATCAACATTCTTATCCGTGACAATGCTATTCGGAAAGCTACTGAGAATGGCCAATGTTTCAATAATTAGGCTTGGAATATCATTAGGGATCGAAGATAGAAAAACCTCCTTCGTTAGTAACATTTGGCATAGTGCTTTACATTTTGAAATCTCCATTCTTACTTGGAGATTGACACATAACAAACTGCCTTCCAAAGAAGTTGTTGCTAAGTTTGGTAAGTAGGGATTCAGCACTTGCATTTGCTGCACTGTGCCTCAAAATGAGACCCCTCAGCATGTTTCGATAGAGGGAATGGATGCTCATCACCTGGGGAACAAGATTGGGGCTCCTCTTGGGCTTGAGCACTGTGACATCCTTATCCGAAGACTTATTGAAGAATGATGAAAAACAAATACTTTAACAAAGTTATCAAGCTCACAGTCCAAACAGCCCTGACTATGACACTTTGGAAATCTGGAAAAATTGTAGTGCGAGCAGGTTTGGTGAGCAAAAAATAACTTTAATTATACAATATGATGAGACGGATTGTATGATACATTAAAACTAGCATTAGTGTTGCATTTCCTAGTATCAGTCTTGATGGTATATCGCTGAACTTCTGCGATGCGATTGATAAAATCAGACAAATACTTAGATGTAGTCCTGTGTGCTGGATCAAGCCTAATATAGGATTGGTGGAAGCTATGTAAAGGAGACAAACAACGGTGGAGTAGGGGGCATGCTTAGAACAGATACAGGAGACGACATCATGGCATTTCCTTTTCTGAGGACTGTGAAAGTAATAACCAGGAAAGGACCCTTGCAGCTGAATATGGTGCAAACTGGTGCAACCAAAATGGCATTGACAAAGTCCATATGGAACTGAATCGTGAGATCATTGATTAGGCGAGATGCTGATAATCTGAAAATCAAACAGATTATCCACAACATCATCACTCTTCTCAATGGATTTTCAGTGCGTTTCTCATTGTTTCAAAGCGACTAATAAGGTGGCAATTTTTTTTTGCAAAGATGGCTTCTACAGGTCGGAGGAGGACCTTATGTTTCTTTCTTAATTGGATTTACAAAGGGACTCATTCAACTTGAAAGAAGCAGTTACCTTCCTTTAGAAGGAGGTTTGAAAAATGTAACTTATTTGTTAGCTAATACTCTCTTCTTATAGGAAGGAATCTCTTATGACTACCTCCTTCCCTCTTAGATTGCTTTGTCAATTGTAGAATAGAGGTGAGGTCCCATGGCCCCCTCTAGTCAACATTAATTCATCTCTACAACGTGGTAGGGGTCAAGCCAAACCCCACACCTTAGGTTCCCAACCTAATGGTGATGGCTTATTAAAAAAAAATCAACATTATTGTCTGACAAGTCTACTAGACACAAATTTAGCCCCAGGAACAAAATACAGTACTACCTTTGGAAGCCTACCTAGTTTTTCCCTAAAACTACAGACTTGTAAGAGCCGAAAAATCCATAATTCCATCAAGTAATTTAGAAGGTATACTTCAAATTCAAGATAACAAGTAGATTATCATACCAGTTTTCTATTTCATTCCTCTTTTTTAGGATGAGTAGTTTGTTAGAATGTAGTTAGAATGTAGTTAGTTCTTTTTTAGTATGTAGAAGGCCCAACCCATATGTAATATATATATA
>JAPFFP010000098.1:4687464-4719686 GCA_026153255.1 Solanum medicagineum
GAAAATTACGTTGCTATGCACTTATCTCTAAGCTTCATCATGAAAAAGAAAAAGGAGTTGCATTTATAATAAGCTAACATGATAAAATACAGGACCTAAGAAAATTAGAGATTAAATGATGAATCATTTGGCGGTTCTATAATAGTATGAAAGATGGCTCTTTTTCTTAACAGATTTTATGGTCATTTTCTAAAAGATGACTCATTTTCTTAAAAGATTTTATGGTCTGGAAAATATATTCCATCTATTTAAAGGCATAGTAGGAGCAAGCTCTGAACTTCTGGAAAGATTTTACCACAATTATTGAGTCAGGTGGTCATGAAGAGAAATGATCAATAATGCAGAAGAATAATATACTTTTTTTGTGAAATATGCAAACCGGGCATCATCAGCATCTTCTGCAGTATTCGCATCAAATCGCTCGTAAATCTGTGAGTTTGAGAAATAGAAAGAACTCATAAGAGGAGAAAGGAATCTATGGTACTTCCACAGGAACATGATTAATCAAATTCATGCCAGCAACTAAAAAATAAAACAGAAGCCAGACAACATTACAACAACATACCCAGTGGAATCCCACAAGTGGGTCAGGAAGCCAGACAAGATTCGAAGTTAAAAATACATATTGCATACAGTAGTATTGTCCACGTGCTTGGCTAAGACAAAGAATTAGATTGCAGGGAAGAGGAAGTATTTTAAGACATGAAAGAAATATGTGTCCCATCTCTTTTAAAAAATGTTTTAGATGAGGTGGTCATAACTAGAGGGAACTCGATGTATTCCTTTTCGATAAACTGAAATTCTTAGAATGAACTGTTGGATTCATGCTAAATTATTAAATATAACTATAAGGCCACAGTATTAATTCTCACCTGCCGTATTTGAAGTACTACCTTTGGTAAAACACCTTTATGCTCACTTGCCAATTTGACCTGAAAATACAGCACTAGATAAGCAAAATATCTCTCATTTCTAAGCATTCACAGAACGTAAGCATGCTGGAATTTCATATTGATCTTTTAGGAAAGTAAGAGGATATTTCTAGCAAATTTTTCTTAGTGTTGAATTTTCGACAAGCAGGAGCACTAAGAATTTTGAGGTAATGTGCAGGACTATGCATCAATTTTTTCTACCAAAAATCCAATTCCTTTTCCCTAATGTATGCGACCCTTCAAAACTCAAATGAAGTTGAACTCACATTAACTTCCATCTCCCACTATTAGAAAATGTTGTATAATGGAAACTTATCCATCACGTTGCATAAGTTAAGGCACATATATCTTCTTCACTAGAAGAATGTTTTTTATGAAGGCCTTCACTAGAAGAATATAAGTGGAAGGAAGAATAGAAAATCAAGTGGAGAATATTTTTACGTTTAATTAAACAAAGGAAAAACACTATTAAAATTACAGCTTCAAAGTGCCCCCAGGCTTTGGTTTACTGATAACGTGGTGTGGTTTAGAAATACTTCACTGGCTTGAACCCTGTTATAGACCAGTCCAGTATTTAAGAGTAAAGAATGGAGGGGTAAGGTCCATTCTTCATCGAGTTTAGAGCTGTGCATCATTGGTCCTCGAATTTCAAACAAAAATTACCTCAGTTATCCAAAGAAAAAATATTGGAAGTACAACTGCAAATAACCAGTTTATGGGCGACTGATTAGTCATGTCACTTCAAATAAATATGATGACAGGAAGGCTATCAACGTCTTAACATTTTAGATGAAACAAATTCCATCAGACTGGTCCAGTAATTTTCGTTAACAAGCAGACCAATAATTTGTACCCCTTTTTCGTTTGTAGATCAAAGTTATTTTGTCCCTTCTGAAAAGCATATACCGCTTTTATGCACTAGATGCTCAAACTATGCCCAAAATACTTATTCCCCCCAGCCACCCACTTACACACCAAGCACAAGGAGGTTAACTGAGGGAAAGGGGATGACCAAAAGAACAGTCAAAAGTAACGACATAGCAGTCTAAGTCAGGAACTAAGCTCAAGATAGAAACACAACACAATCATATTAAGGGTCATTATTATTCGAAAGTTTCCCATCACTGTCACCAGAGAAAAGAGGACCATTATTTCTATGCGATACCAAATGGACAGACCTTTCCTTCATGGTTGAGGCAATGATGGTTAAATAATCCATTGATGTCTGCATAGGACAGAAAAAAACTATAAATTTTCGAACGTAACTATAAAGACGGTTATCAAGAATGACACCAGATTTCAAAAATTCTGTCATTACCATCTGTCTTTACAGCCTGCATAGTTACCTGGATTTATATGAGAAGATAGGATTATTGATTGCCGATAGAATGGCGCTTGACCGTCTAAATACCTACAAGAGACATTCAAAAAGCCAAATGATCAGCAAAAAGCATCAGTCATTTCAAGGGATTGACATGTTCTAAGTTTGGCTCTCATATTTATCCTATATTTGTGTGGTCGCACAATGTTTTACATGAATCCACGTTTAAAACACACAGAGCACCTACTTCTTTTTTCCACAAATCGGGAGGATAACTGAAGCTTACCACTGCCTAATGCGCATAATATCTGTTCCATGCTGCTCGGAAGGTATCCGATTTAATTGTTCAACTATTGTATTCACGTGTGACCAATTCTGTGAGTACAATATATATGAGTATAGTAATGTGTAGACATGCACCAAATCAATCAAAAGGGCACAGATAAACTATCAAAGTACCTGCATCAAGATGACATCTGCGTGGTCAACGATTAGCACCTGCTCAAATGGTAATTATACTGTTAGATAATAAAAAGGTGATGAGCTTTGCGAAAAAAGATTAAAGTAGGCAGTTCTTGTGTGCTAGTGGCAAGGACCCCAACCCAAGTTTCTACCAGAGCTTCTGGGAAATCATCAAGGTAGTATCATGAATACAATGCGACAGCTTCATAATCATCAATATGTTTCTGAAAACAGTCTGAATGCCTAAGAAAGTGAGAGCTGTTGAATTAAGAGACTTCAGACCTATAAGTTTGATAAGTGGAATCTACAAATAATTGCCAAACTTTTAGCGGAAAGACTAAAAAGGGTGATAAGCAAGCTAATAAACATCAAATGGCCTTCATCAAAGGGAGACAGATCATTGATGCAGCTTTGATAGCAAGTGGATGGGAAGATCCAAGTAACATAGAGAAGGCATATGACCATGTAAACTGGGAATTCCTGCTCAAAATTCTAGAGCAGACGGGTTTTGGGGGAAATGATTGATGTGGATTGGTTTTTTCCATCAGAAAGAGGACTCAAGCAGGGAGATCCGCTGTCTCTCTTCCTGTTCATTTTAGCCATGGAGTGTTTTAACAGCATGATGAGAGTAGCTATTCAAAACCATTGGATAAGAGGGTTCATGATTGGCAATCTTTCAGAGGAGATACAGATATGTCATCTGCTATATGCAGATGACACAATCATATTTTCTGAAGCAAAGGCAAGTCAGACTACGTTCATAAGGATGACTTTGGTGATTTTTGAGGCAGTTTCTAGGCTATCAACCAACTGGAGGAAGAGCTGCATATTTCCCAGTTCCTCAACTCCAAAGTTTGGCAAATATTTTGGCGTGTAGAGTGGAGCAGCATCCAACAACCTATTTCGGCATAGCATTGGGACACAAACATAAGGAATTAGAAATATGGGATAGCATCAGTGAGAAGACAGAAAAGAAATTGGCTAACTGGAAAGCCCAATACATCTCACTGGGAAGGAGAGTTACTTTCATACACTCTGTTTTGGACTCATTGGCTACTTACATAATGTCACTGTTTCCCATCGCTGCTTAGATGGAGGAAAAACTTGACAAGCTAAGGAGAGATTTTTTGTGGTTCGGAAACAAAGAACGAAAGGATCTAACTTTTAGTTAAATGCCAGGCTGTACAGCTTCACAAGAAGTCAGATGGACTTGGTATCAGAAATTTGAGACGACAAAATACATGCCTCCTCTCAAAGTGGCTACCAAGGTTTACCAATGATACACAGGCTTTGTGGAGAGAGGTGATATTAAACAAATATGGAACGGATGGGAATTGGTGCTCCAACCTAGTGAACCACACTATGGAGTTTTGGTGTGGAGAACCAACAGGAGTTTGTGGCCCAATCTAATTAAAAACAGAGACTACAAAGCGGGAACTTGAACCAAAACTTCATTCCAGAAGGAGAACTGAATTGGAAATGAGTGACTGATGGTTTTGTTTCCAGACCTCTTTCCCCCAAGTAATAATTAATGTTTGATCCCAACAGGGGCGGCCATTGTGTTTAGAAGATTCCTCGGTGACTGGGTGACTGGGAGAGTCGCTACTTTATAACAAAATATTGGATAGGTTTACACAGACAACAATGGAGGAAGACCCTATCTGATGGAGACATAGCAGAGATGGGGTACTATCAGTTAACAAATTGTATAGCAAGTGAAAGAGTTACAAGGTTGCAAGAATGGTCCCTGGAACCAGATATCGAGGGCCAACATACCAACTAAGGTGTAGTGTTTCTCCCGGCTGGTGGCAAGGAAAGGTTGATCCACTCGTGCAGGATTAAAGAAGATACGCTTTCACGTTGCTTCTTGGTGCTCTCTTTGTAATGGAGCGGAGGAAACTAATAGCCATTTGCTCCTACACTATAACAACATTACTATCCAACCTATATTTGGGCCTAACAAAAACAGAGTGGACTATGCCAGAACACAAAGAAGACTTAGTTGATCTTTAAGGGGGGAAGTAAAACTCGGAAAATGGTGGACTATAATACCATCATGCATACAGTGGTCCATATGGAAGGAGAGACGGTAGGTGCTTCGAAAACAAGACAAATCCTTTTGAGAAGGTCAAATGGTTGTGTATGACAATCTTTTATTTTTGGTGTAAATAAGAGCACAAAATCCACAATTTATAGACATTACAGGACACATGTATCTAGTAGATGTTCTTTTGTAGTTTGAAAAGCTGTAACTCAATTTTTGGGAGGTCTCCAGCATGTCCTTAACACTAACAAATAAAAGTCAATCCTTATAAAAAAAAAAAAAGAGCCAAATGTCAAAAACACACATAAACTATCACCTTTTTTTGAGTTTCATACCTAAACTATTGGGAGTGTGAGTGTTATACCTAAACTATTACTCATTAATTTGAGAAAGACACCTCTCTTTTTTATTACACTCTCTTCATGGTGTGTACACTACACTCTTTCTTTTGTACATGGCATTCCACATAGACAAATATTCCACCTAGATAAAAACTAAATAATCAACAGTGTGCTTCATAGCATACCCACATAATACATGTCACTATTCCCCATGCCTGGAAAGATCCTTAATCAACTAGACAAGATTCGAAGGAACTTCCTATGGAAAGGGAATAGGAATTCTCATGGACTTCATCTTATCAAATGGAACAAAGTCAAACAACCGAAGAACAAGGGAGGTTTTGGGCATTAGAGACTTAGCTTCTCGCAACAAATGCTTGCTCATGAAATGGTTGTGGAGGTTTAGTACAAATGACCATAGTCTCTGGAAAGAAGTTATAGCTGCTAAGCATGAAAGAAGGGATAAATGGAGCACAAAAATCTCCAACTCACCCCATGGGGTTGGCCGCTGGAAATGCATTAGCAAGTTGTGGAGCGAATTTGCTATAGAGGTATGGTTCAAAGCAGGGGATGGCTCACATATTGAATTCTGGAGTGACAAATGGCTAAGTAACACTTCACTCATGGAAGCTTACCCAAATTTGTTCCGGATTGCTCAAGACAAAAACTCCACAATTGCACAGAATAGATGTGGCAACAACTGGAATGTAATGCTCAGAAGAAATGTGTAAGATTGGGAGATGGGAAGCTTGCTTGAACTACTTGCTAATGTGGAAAAATATAGTATAAATGAGAATGCTGCTGACCAATTGGTATGGGGAAGAAACAACATATTTACTGTGAAAGATTGTTATCATCAACTGTGTTGTCAAAATCAGATCACTGAACTATGGCCCTGGAAACTCATTAGGAAGACCAAATGCCTACCAAGGTCATCTGTTTTTGTTGGATTGCTCTCAGGAAGTATGTACAACACTAGATAATCTCAACAAAAGAGACCTCGATCTGGATGATAAGTGTTATATGTGTCAAGATAGCACAGAAGCAGTCAATCATCTGCTCCTTCACTGTGTTGTGGCCAAAGCCCTTTGGAATATGTTTTGCTGCATTTTCGGCTTACAGTGGGTCATGCCACAAAGTGTGAAAGAAGCCTACATGAGCTGGAATACATGGAGAGTTGATAGGTCCATCAAGAAAGTCTGGGTGATGATCCCCGGAGTTATATTTTGGTGTTTATGGACTAAAAGGAATTATCGATGTTTTGATAGGATCTTAACTCCGAGCCACTCTCTTAAAGCTAGATGTTTACTTTTGTTATTCAGTTGGGTTAATTTAACCCCTGTATTTAGTACTGAACAATTTTTTGACTTTGTTAGCTCCCTAGTGCTAGTTTGAAGATTGTAAAGGAGCTAACTTTTTTTGCTTATGCTCTCTGAGAGCCCTTTTGCTTTCTGTAATTTTTGCATCTACTTGATGCCTTTCTATGAAATATCTTACTTCATCAAAAAAAATTAGTTAAAAAGTTATAAAGTAGCACTATCAAAAAAATTAATTAAAATAATAAAATTTAAAACACTTTTTTTATCCCGTTCCATCACCTCCTCCCACCGTAAGCCACCCACCCCTTCCCCAGTATTTTTTAATTACTTTTATTTTAAAAAAATTTAAAAAGTTCTTACTTCATTTGCAACCCCCCACCCCACCTTCCAAAAGATTTTCGATATTATTTTTATTTTTCAGAAAAAAAAAAAGTATTCCCCTCACATAATTAACCCCCCGTTCAGGGTTTTTTTTTTCTTCATTTTTCTTGTTTTGTATTAAATATATACATATGTTTTAGGAAAGTATTTTCTACTGACCATATAAAATATTCAAAATAAGAGTTTTATTTCAATTATTATTAGTAAGTGGAAAAAAATATTTTTCTAAATATCTATGCGTACCTCTAACATAACACCAGAAAAATATATTTACAAAAATGGGAGCAAAGGGTTATCATTTCTTTTTACATAAATAAAAATAACATTAAATTTTCTTGGCAAAGAGTGGGTGGAGCAGGGCAAACGAGGGTAGGGGAGTTGAAGTACGAATATTTAAAAAAATTATAAAAGAAAAAACTATAAAAGATTCTTTTTAAAAAAATTATAAAAGAATTTATCTTTTTAAAAAATTGGGAGGCGTGGGGGTAGGGGGAGGAGGTAGTGGAGTGGGCTAAGAAAAGTATTTTAAATTTTATTTTCAAAGAAAAATGGGGGATAGTGATATTTTAGTCTTTAATTTTTAATTAATATTAATAGTTTATTTAATTTTGTCAAGTTGAAATCTTTTATCCATGCGGAATGCCATGTGACATTTTTTTAAAAATAAAAGAGATGTGGAATGTGACAAGATCTTTTTCAAATAAAAGAGAGAGTGTATTACACATACCATTGAGGTGTGTGTTTCCAACTTATGAATGATGATGTAGGCATGAACTTACATTCCCAACAGTTTAGGTATGAAACTCAAAAAAATGGGCACTTTCGGTGTATTTTTGACACTTTAACTCAAAAAAATGATAAAAGCACAATGCACAACTTTCCAAACTAATATAAAATTCCAATAAATATTACCTCTATAGAAGACAGATAATCAACATTTTTATCCTTGTACAATTCTGCCTCCCCGATTTTCTGAAAGAAGAAAAGCAATAAAAAGTCAGTAACAGCTTAACTTATAACGATTTTCGTACATCACATTAGTTAGGATTAAGAGAATAAGCTTTGAGTAAATCTGTGATATACTGAAATAGGGTATAGAAATGAGAAGAGTTTTGAGGTTACATGAGCCTTTTGAGAAGGATGCATGAGGCTTTTGATTTTTATTTTTTTTTTAAATTTTGAAAAGCAAACGGGCTCTGAAAGTAACAAGACTATTAACAAAAAGTAATAAGATAATTCAAATTACAATATTCCTGGAGAAAGAATTATGGCTATGTCTTGGCCCTGTATGGCATATTACAGAAACAAGCCCTCTCAACAAAAAAAATCTGTCAAGAGGTGACAATTTATAAGTTCCCTTCATTACTTTAACTTGTAACTTTGAATTTTAGCATTTCTTTTCATTTCTGTATTCTGGAAAAAGATCCTGTATATGTATGTCAAACATAAGAGAGAATCAAGGATTTCATGGAAGATCTAAAAACCATAAAATGACAAAGAACAAGAGGATCAAACAATTGCATGTATTAGCAAACTTACAGTAATTAACCCAAGAGGGGAAGCAACAATCATGTCTGACGAGTAGAAGTCATTGTACAATCTTATGCTCCTCCTAAAATAAGGAATGCATATGATTTGCCTTTGGGATAAAATGAGAATAAAAATTGACATTATACTGAGGAGTTACGCATATCTATGTACACAGTTTCATTAACTTATGAGTGTTGCTAGCATGTTGTACTGCCTACTCTGTAAGAAAAGAAATTGTGTCTCCATTTGTCCATCTTCATGTATTGTATACATTTCATGTTGAACTACATGCCACATCCATCAATTGTAGTCAAAGCTTTTACTTAGATAAAAAACAATATAAAGCATCATCAGTCAAAGTGGAAGCATACAACCACAAGACGTCCCACGAACATACATGACATTTTTGAAAATCGTGGGTTTCATTTAATCACTTCGTTGTTCTTTCTATAAATCGTGATTTTATTCAGCAAGATCTGTATCAAGGGCACTATCACATGCAGCATACTATAATATATCTTTGAAAAAAAATAAACCACGATGATATGAATGCAAGGTGAGAGACGATTTAACTTTTCTCATAGGAACCTGCTTGCATAACACAGGTACTTCAGCGAGTTGTTCATGAGTAAATAAGAGCAAATTATGTGTCCTTTGAACAATGCTTACCAGCAATACATAGAGCATCAAAATTGAAAAGTACTTGGACAAAGAAATGCAGCTTTCATGGTGTAGTAAATGTTTGGGAAATTTCACCGGAGTTGAGAAACATACCTAGTGAATTTAATTCCAATCATGAAATGATCATTGTTATTTCCCCCAAATAATGTTTCAAAATCAGATGGTTTTGAGCTCCTTTTTGATTCAGAGATTTCTGCAGCATCTTCATCCTCCTTGTCTTCGCTTATTCCAGTTCCAAATTCTCTATAGAAACGTTCATGCTCCTCTACACTAGACTGAAGGAATCAACACCACATTAATAAAGGATGAAGAAGGCCTACATGATGCCAAAATTAGCACTATGATCTTGCTCAAGTGGTGGCTAACTGAAAAACATCTTTCCCTCAACTATGGGCTCCACTTAACGATCTCTCTCTAGAGCTAACTATTGCACATTTAATAAGGCCAAAAACGTTTTCCTACAAATCTAAACATTCACCTCAATCCCAAAAATGAAGGTGTAATAGGTCATTATACATTCTAGTCTTCTAGATGGGGCTACATTTTGCAAATCAAACATGTAATCCATTCATCAATAAAATTATACCATTACCGATTTTTAAAAACCACCTACTCACTAGCATATCACTGCTAGACCGATTAACAAAAGTTTGCATATTAATGCAAAATAAAATAGTACAGTTGATATATGTTATCTTATGTAAGGTGTCTGAAGCAACTGGCAAGGTGCTTGATTCCCAACACTAGATTATATACCTTACTAGACAAAGTTCTGTATACTTCGCAGCAACCAACCCCAGTTTCTAGGTGAAGCAGCAAAACATGAATAACAATACTCTTGCTTAGTTCCCAGTTCCGACAAGGTCAAATACATTACATGAAACCTGCTGCAGAAATCTTGGAAAGACACTGCTTAGTGTATTTTGCAT
Source organism: Solanum medicagineum (assembly GCA_026153255.1). Taxonomy (NCBI): domain Eukaryota; kingdom Viridiplantae; phylum Streptophyta; class Magnoliopsida; order Solanales; family Solanaceae; genus Solanum; species Solanum medicagineum. The sequence goes on from JAPFFP010000098.1 coordinate 4,697,405, forward strand.
GAGAATTCAGAAAATGAAAAAGCTACCTTGTATTTAGGAGGTGTCAAATCAATCAGCCGCTTGACTACCCGAAATGCAACACTTGCTAGAGGGAGAAGGATCAAAACCTGAACCAATCACAAGAAAATGATTATATTATTACAAGTTAACCAAAGCACAAAAAAATGATCAACACTAAATGTTTCAAAGTGCTTACTGAAAGATGGGCGTACAAGATCAGACACCGAGAAATGCAAGATCATATTACAAAAGTTGATATAGAACAAACACGGATGTAACCACAGAAGTACAATCATCAAGAAAATTAAGCCAAACCATCAAGAAATTTATTTGAAAAAGCTGATCACGCTCATATTAAGATCCAGAATACAAAACCGTAAAGTGGACCTCAAATGCACTCTTGGTTCCTAAACAGGTGATAGTCAACTACACTTTTGCTATGTCAAAAGACAGTTGAGCAGGTGGTTAATGCAAGGGGGCAGAGAATAAGGAAATCTTATGACAGAACGACTAAAGGTAGTGGGATTCTGAACCCTTATTCATAGGAATCTGATCCATTGGAATCAGAAAAAACTTTTAAAAGATGTGTGATATCCCTAGCTGTATTACAAGTAAAATATAAAAGAAGAAAATGAACTAGGATCATACAATAAGTAGAAGGACATATCAAAAAGAAAGGTTTCTCTAGTGGGTAGAGCACTCCACTTCTAACCAAAAAGTTGGAAGTTCGAGTCACTGAGAGAAGTGGGAAGAACCACCAGTGGTCCCTTGTAACAGGGTTTGGGGAGGGCATATTCCATGTGCCTAACACACTAACAGATCCTATCAGAAAAAGAAGTTGTCAAGTTGGAAAGAGAAATTCGTAGGCTATCCAGTATTTCTGATTCTTTGGAGATGGGAAATGTGGTGATTTAACTTCTTAAAGGCTAACCCAACTGTGAGGAGTGACTGGGAAGGTCATCAAAAAGTTGGATGCTATCAGAAGAAACTTCCTTTAGCAAGGCAATGGGGAAGGGGAGAAGAAGTTTGATTTGGTCAACTGGAATGTTGTTATAACCAACAATAAAGAGGGAGGTTTGGGAATTAAGAATTTGAAAGCACAAAACAAAAGCCTGCTGTTAAAATGGCTTTGGAGACTGGCAGTAGATGATCAGGACCTATCAGGAGTGATAGGCAAAAAATGTGGGTCAGGGTGGAATATGTTGAAGTGTCTCTTTGAAAGCAGGAGTGGAAGGTTATAGTTGTACATCAACTAGTCTCCTCTGCAATAATCAAGCTCCTCCGTAACTACTAACTATGATATAGTTTTTAAGGGTATTTAACTCAACAGACAATATATAAGGTTATGCCAGCAAAGAGCAGGTACAAAGATTAGAATGGGATTTTCTCTTTTTGATGAAATCACACAATTTCCCACTAACATACACAAATATTCTTCTAAGATTATCCTCAATTTCACACATCAAAGCATGAATATCTATAAATTTGTAAAGAAGACAATCACACAATTTCCCACTAACCCTCAATTTCACACATCAAAGCCATGAATATCTATAAATTTGTAAACAAGACAAGGCTGCACCTCCAATAAAACATACGAAGCTTAATATCTGCTACTGGTGTTGGGAAATATCTGGTGCAAGTACGCGAAGATTTTTACTAACTTCTAGTGTATTTTGTAGAATCAGCACAAAAGTAATCACATCCTTATCATATCCCTTATCACACCCAATCAACGGGTACACCAAGGCAAATGAAGAATCCGCGTAACATAGATAAAAATTGTATATTTCTCAAGAATTCATATAGAATAGGAATGAAAATATGTAAATACCTTAGGGCGAGTAAACCCGCGGTCAAGAAAGGCTTCATTACTAAGGATATCTGCTTTCACATTCTCCTGAAGCTTAGTTAGTTTTGCTTCGTTCTTCTTTACAAGATCCCTAGTTCTGAAGATATGATTGAGCTGCATAACACGAATCTCTCAAATAACCAAAATGTTTGCAATTTGGATAAAAGACCACATCACTCTAGCTTGAATGAGTAAATTATGGTGAAACGAAGTTAATGAGATGCTCTTACAGAATGCATAACATAAGCATCCATGGTATTTGAATCTTCTTCTAGACCTTTGAGATAGAAGGGCTTCTTGTTGTGGTGCAGAATATCCCGGTAGCTGTTGCCTACAAGAATAAGGGAAGTATAGCAATTACAACATAAATATATAGCAGAACAGGAAACGAAATATTATACATGAACAGCAAGATAAAATCCACCAGTTTCACCACGAAAAAGGGTGCCACAATAGGAGTTGGTAAGAGGAATGAGTACGTAAGAAAATCTTATTCACCTATTTTGCTCCTTTGATGAATAAAATACACATCCTATCTCATTCTTGTTTCCCTCCCTCAACAATCACCCGAACCCAAATCTAGATATATTTGATTAATTATAAAACCTAATGTAAGCACTTGATACTGCAAGTCACTTCCTGTCAATTTTTGTATGCTTTGGTTTTATGAACTTTAAGCTTGAGGAAATGAAGCAATCACCAAACCATACATAATGCAATGCTTGAAAGTTCCTAGGACAACATTTTGCATCATTGATACATACATAAGGTTCAAATCATTAGACATGGATCTCACTTGGTGGTTAAGTTGGAGTTATATCACATCAGAACTAAAATTGAATACGTCGTCGAGCATGTTTACTTTTTGAGAACAGTCTAGTTTAGCATAGTGAAATATTGTGTATGAATGAATGTTCACCTACCAAGTATAACAGCACTACAAGTGGATCTCGATGTTTAATGGACCAATTGGCAGCTCAGTCAGAGATTTTTAATCTTTTTTATTTATTTATTTATTTATTTTTTAAAAAAAGCGGGGGAGTGAGGGGTGGACGGGACCAGCCTCGGTATGCCCCCAAGAACAGCAGAAGATAGGTTCACACTAAGGTAAGTCGTGAAGATTCGAATTTGGAGATCCTCCACCGAGCCACCTCGATTCCCTATCCTATATCCATTTTTTTCCTTTTTCGATAAGAAAAATAATAACTTAGGTGGCTCTTTGATACAAGGCCAGGTCTCCATGGCCACAACGTGGGCATCCTCCATCATTTTCTTCAACTATTTATTTCCTTTTTGTTTGCTTTTTCCTATGCCCTTTCATGTATATATATATATTTCACTTGGAAGAATTTTAGTTTTTGACAGGATTTACAAAATCAAATACACACATATACAGAAACTCCACAAGTAATCTCACCACAAAATGAGGTAATAGCTGATAATGCAGCCTAAGACATCTCTCTACCATAGGTAATCTCTTTTTGCTCCAATTTTTCCACAAGGTTAACTCAAATTCATTTTTTCTACTTTAACTTCACCAAATCACACCTAGTAGTAAATACTAGTTCAGACAAGAATAGATAGTGCTATTAGTAAAACCACAATTGTCAATGCGGCAACACATAGAAAATCAGGAAGTGACATGAAAACTTTGATTGATAAACTGAAAAAAGATCATTGGGTTCTGGTGTCACACTAATGATCTACAGTAGAGGCCGTTTGGATTGGCTTTTGGCTTATGACTTATAAGCCAAAAGTCATAAGTTAGGATTTCTAACTTTTTTTTTTTTTTGAGTCTCTTAGAGCCCCGACTAATCCCGGGGGTGCACAGGCCCTCGGCAAGGAGTTTCCCGCAAGTGAACCACGGTTAATTCAGGTTTTTACCCAGTCCGATGGCCCTCAGAAATTGTTTGCACCCGGTGGGTTTCGAATTTCTAACTTGTGACTTTTGGCTTATTTTTGTTGTTTTGCCTAAAAATAAGTGCTTATAAGCACTTTTTAACCTTGCCGAAATACTTCAAAACTGCTTAAAAGCTATTTTGACTTAAAAGTGTCTAAAATAAGCCAACACAAACGGGCACTAAAGGTTGCTAACTATAACTGACATACCTTGCACAAGTTGTTGCAAAATAACTTAGAAACAGACACATAGTTCTATGCACCAATACAGACCACAGGCAACAAACATTTGATAAGTAAAACACCAGTAAATGAACAACACCAACTTCATGGCCTTTACTTACAGATGGAGAAAAATAATCTCTGCTTTGATGAATCAAAATCTGCCCCTCCAGACTTTTCATAGATACCTAACCAATGCTTGTGTAATGTTGGCTTCAAGCCATGAAACAAGAATCTGTCTTGCTCCTGCAAGGTAGCAATAGAACTTGTAATTGTATGGGAAGATCACTGTGGAAAAGCATTGCATAAAATTAAATAGGTGAATCCATTGGCATAGCAAAGAGCGGCCCAGCTAGGTAACGCAAGGTTTGCCTCTATGCAGCAATGCAAGCAGAAGGCATTCATCGATGAACCATAAAATCCAGTCATCGAAGTTATTCGACATTTCGACCTAAACTCACTCATTACAACAATATACCTAGTGGAATCCCACAAATGAGGTCTGGAGGGAAAAATGTATGCAGACCTTACCACTACCTCACAAAGGTAGAGAGGTTGTTTCCCATGAACCCTCGTCTCAAAAACCCATAAGCAGAATAAACTAGATAGGGAAAAAAAAGAGAAGGAAAAGAAAAAGAAAAAAAGGAAGACTTTTAAAACTTGTGGTCTTAAATCATTCTTAGATATTTGTGTGGCTGAGAACCATTTCATTAGGGTAAAAGGAGAATTTTAAAGATAAATTGTTTCCAATTAGAGTAAGGTGACATACTTTTCCTTTGTACACATAAAATGGGATGGAGGGAGTATAAAAGAGTATACAACATTATTCCCTAATTAATCCATACTTGTGTACAAACACCTTTTATATATTATTTATACACTTTTATACAAGGTTGACACATTAAGTATAATATTTGTCCACAGATATAATATTACATAATGTTATATAATATTATATCTTGGTTTATATTGTGTAATATTTTATGTTGGACGGTATATTTTTTAAAAGTTCCCTTAAAACCCCCAAATGCAAGATGATAATTGATCCACAATCCTAAAGAAACCCAGAAGCAAGTGGAATCTGTATCAGTGGACAGGAGTTACCGACATCAGCAACAGCACTGTCCATGAACTATTTTCTGTTCCTTTTGAAAAACACACTAATAAATCCTAGAAGATGTTAAGCAAGACACCACTTTCAAACAATTTGGGCCACAAAATACTTAATAGATTTATCGCCCAAATTTGCTGCTAAATTGGACATTAGGTCTAGGAAAGATGTACGTTGCTCCAGCATCCAGAGAGCAATTTTGCAACAATGTGAATTAAAGCAAATCACAAACCACTATTTAACTATTTACCAGACTCATATTACTTGACATAGCCTAATAGACCTTCTGCCCAAGAGAAGGAACGAATGAAGATCTACAACAACCAAGTGTGGAGATGGATTTGAGCACTATGAAAACAATCAACAAGAGAATAAATAGCAACATGCAAACAAGACAGCTACCTTCGGAAAACACTCGCCTGTACCCCTCCACTTGTAATTTGACATGGCTACCACCCATTTGTAAGTCCATTTCTTTTTCTCTAGCTTGTCAATCTCTTCTTTGGATAACTTGTGATCCAAATGAGAGTGAAATGAGCTGCATGCACGAAAAGAACATGTTAGGTTAACAATTTTCATATCTTCTTCTGACTACCAAAATCTTTCCTCAACCATCAAACTATTTTTTTTTATAAGGTGATTTTATTATAGAACACAGTATGAAGCTGATACTAGAAATTACTGGGAAAAGAAAAGAAAAAAAAGGAAGCAAGACTTGATTACACCAAATTACTAAACATTATAGCAACTCTAGCACATCACGCAAATTAAAGATGGTATTCCATCCTTCCAGAAATACAAGTGATACAGGCAGTTAAATTTTATAATCTGGATTTGCTCCATAGTGGTCTTCAAAACATCTTTTGTTCCTTCTTTTTCAAGTAGTCCACGTTATGCATATACGAATTGATCTCCAGAGTTTCTTCAATAAGCCAACTAGATAAGTTGCTTCCCAGCATTCAAGAACTTCTCTGAATTTCCAGGGATAACCCACTGTATTCTAAAGACAACCAGAAACATGGAACAGTTCTACCAAGTAATCTTGCAATTGTAAAAATAGATGTGGACATAAACGCTCCACAGAATTAACATCTTGTATGTAATATCCACCCCATATTGCACATATGTCACAAGACAGCCCAAGCATGGCAGCATGCAACTTTGATTGGCACTGTAGTCTTCTGAATCATCTTCCAAGGGCATTTCCATTTTTCCAGTATGTCCCTGCTGTAAGTATTAAAAATCTTGTAACATGAACTAACTGAAAAAATCCCATTACTGCTTGCCTTCAGCCTTCCAGATTTTTTTATCCTCCTTACCTTGTGTTGACAGAACTTTTTGCCTCCTCTGAAGGAGTAAATCAATTTCCAGCATCTCTTTCAAGAAGATTGCTCCTAGACTGAAATTTCCAGCCTTCCTCAATAAACACGTCCGCTAGCATGATATCAGGATTACCAACAACACAAAATAAGCTTGGAAATTGATCCTTAAGTATCTCAGATTCATTCTAGTTTTACATATATATGTCATGCAAGAAAAATGTAAAATATTATCCATAATGTTTTCCTTAACAATTAGTATATCTCTTTGTCGCCTATATTTATCATTCAATACAATTCAAGTAGAAACAAGCTGTAAATGAGCCTTTGGTGACAGAATTTGATTTGTCCCAAGAGGAAGAGACATGTGCATTGAATCAAGAACATTATCCAACACAATCATGAAACATAAAACAAGTGAACTACCACATTAGAACATGAAAGCAAAATAAAACAAAAGGAAACAAACTCAATTAAAACTAGTCAGACCTCATGCTTGCACAAGCCCCTCTTGTAGGTTGACCATTTACTCCCAATCCTTGTTCTCCATCTGAACCAGAAGCCTCTGAATCATCATCATCAGTTTCAGTACCTCCAATCCGTTCCACAGGGTTTCCGAGAACACCTCCATGCAGACTAGCACCAGATTCACTAAGGCTAGAATTCTCACTATCACTGCCTATTTCCAAAGAAAATTTAGTCTCAACTTTAAAACTTATGCTGGAAAAAAACTAAGATGAATTAACAAGTTAGAATAGAAGGTTTGGCTGGTGCCTGCAAAACTAAGTTCTTCGTGAATGCGAATGGCACAGTGAAGATGCAGAAACTGTTATGGTACAATTCTCAGTCAAAAATTGCAAGCTTTGACTCTCTTAATTGGGTTCACTGTTCTATAGTGCCTAATCTATTGAGGATGATAAACTTGACTAAGAAGAAGTAAAAGATCCAAACTAATTTGAGATCAGTTATAGAGTTGATGTTCCAGATAAAATTAAGATCAGCTATGACATTTCGGGAAGCCATTTAGTTTCCAACGTCACTTACATGTATTAAAAGACCCATGCCCGCCCTAAATTAATCAGAATCAAAGGAACTCAAAGACTATGGAACATAAGAACAAATCAAGAACATGAAACATCCAGCAATAACTTCCTATAACTAAAACATCAAGCAATAACTTCCACAACAATTAAGAGTAAAATGCCAGATTCTCACTAGTCCTTAAGATCCTACCTTCATTGTCATCATCGGAGGCACCATGAGCTTGCTCAACATCATCTCCACTTTTTTCTTCTGAGTCTGTGTTATATTCTTCTTGTTTTGTCCTATAGTCACACACAGTTCACAAATCATTATCATGATATAGTATAAGAAGCTTCAAGGTTTCGAAATGCATGAGAAGAGGAGATGACCAAACACATTAAACCATTAAAATTCCTTGTTTCAAAGAAGGTTTCAATAATCCAATAAAATTTGAACAATAACAAAGAACCTAAGTAGATGGAGTAGAATCAATATTGTGGATTTATATAGCTGGCCCCAAAAGTTGGGATTGAGCATAATTATTGTTGATGCACATAAACCATAACCAATTATTGGCAAAACTATTATCCGTTTGTAGGTACTAGATACTGACTTGATGCATAAAGAGAATATGTGAACAACACGAGGTCCTCGTGAATCATGATGTGCAATAAGCCAAATCATTTCAAGTTGAACACACACCTTGAAGCAGCAAGGAGTCCTTAGTGTCTTACTTTATTGGCTTATTTAGGCAGCAGTTGTATTGAGAATGAAATTATAAAAGCTATTTCACATCAGAAAATTAGAAAATCCTTCCTTTCCTAAAGTACCTTATGTGATGGATTATGTCTCCTTATTCTGTTTCTATATCAAAGATGTCAATTGGGCTCTCTTTGAGAATTATAGAGAACAATAGTTCATCATGAAGGATAAAACCAAAGAAAAAAAGTTTAAAGTATTCCAAAATTTTCATTTTATTCAACAAAACAAAGCAGCAATTGACACTTCAAGAGATCATCACAAGTATATGATAAGATATAAGCAAGGAAATAACACTTCTACAAAGTAATAACTTTTTTACCTCAATGACTCCAACAAACTATCATATATAGTTGGTTCCTTATAATCCATAACTTCTTCTTCTTCTTTCTTTTGTTCTTCCATTTCTTCCTCTAAAGCTATCTCCAAATTTTCTTCTGCTGAATCATCTATCAAGTATCAAACCATCCAAACAAAATTTATTACTCAAACTTCCGACAAATAACATACCACAAAGTTAGGGAAAATTGGTCCTTTTTATTACTCTCGTTTTCTCATTCCATATATCAATATTATTATTAATTCTAGGGATGGCAATAGGGCAGGTTAGGGTGGGGTGGGTAAAGCCTTGCACAACCATAGATTCAACATGCCCTACCCCAGTGTTATCAAAGGCGCTCGCCTTTGCGCGTTTGACGAATGGCGAGGCGAGGCCTTGTCACCTATTAGAGCAATGGCGAGGCACATCTCGAAAAGGCAAACTCTATCCAGTGCTCTTCCAGCTCGATATCAGTATAAGTATCAATCTCTTTCCTTTCCTGTGTATGAGTTGAATTTGGAGCAAAAAGGCGATAAAAAGGCAAGAGGCGCCATAGTCAACGCCTTTTAATTTTTATTTAAAAAATACCCCTGATTTTAATAATTAAAAAGAACTCCTAGGGTTTATTTGGAAAAAATCTTTTGCTTCTCCATTGCATCTGCCAGCGACTTCTTCTACATTGAGTGACTCCTTCTCCATTGCAGGTAACTTCTGCTTTCTTTCTTCTTCTCCCGTTCCAGCGACCCAATAGCTTATTTTTTTTCTTCTTCTTCTTCTTTCATATGTTTTGCTCTGTTTCAGCGACCCAATAGCTGTGAACTTCTCTGTTTTGCTCTGTTTTTCTTCTTTTGTTTTGCTGGTAACTCTGTTTTAAATTTTTATTCACTGGAACAGTGGACTGCCAACTGTATTTCGGCCTATATTTTTAAAAAAAATATTGTAATCCTTCTTTATTAATTTGGCCCTATACAATTGAGTTTTATACCAATTAATATAATATTAATTTGTCAATGAATAGTGTGATTTCACTGGCGTCTGTTCATAGCAAAAAGACATTGAATGGAATAATGGAATATATATGCAACTAAATATTTTAAGATTTTGGTAAAAATTGGCGCATCAATTCAAAATGGTGAGCGCCTCGTCGCTCGCCTCGCCACGTTGCGAGGTAGAGCATTATCGCCTTTCGCCGTCCAAAACACTGCCCTATCATGCACTGTTTAATATTTGTTTGTTTTCCAAACTGTCCCACCCTGTTCAACTCTACTATACTTTTCCAAGTTTACACCGGTAATTTAGAAAATTTTAAAATAATCAAAATATAATAAATGAAGGTTGTTTCTCCTGGGATAAGCAGTATTTTGTTTTCTTTTAGTATACAATCAAAAATGTCAACAGTGTTAGATTATGGAATGAACTTATTATCCTGATAGTGTTTGTTTTTTTAAGTAAACAGCATATGGATAAAAAGCTATATAAAGATGAAATTTTTAAAGTTAAAAATGCTTGGTTTCAATTTTAATGGGTAGGATAACCTATTAATCACAAACAATGCTTGGTTATTACCTATTACCGTATTTGTACAGAAGAAATTCATAAACATGTTCCCACTAACAAGAGTATATTATTACATATATAAATTGTTTATCTCTGCCCTGCTTCGCCCCATTTAGAAATTCAATTGTAGTTTATCCGCCCACCCTTATGCTGCCTTTTGAAATTCCCAATTTGGTCAAACAGTTTCTTCACTACATTTTCCCAAACTTTTTGTAAAATATTTCAAAGTTTGACAAATGAAATATTTATAGTTTGAATGAGTTACCTGGAGATGGGGTTCTATTGAGCTTTTCTTGTCTGCTATGGCGTCGATTCTTCTTCAAATTCTGTTTATTTCTAGAAAGATTTTGTTCTAGTCTTCGCTTCATGCCTTTATACAAAAAGAGAAAGAAACAGATAATTACAAACTATTCGCAATAGAAAAAAGAAAAAGCAGCACAGAATTTGACATTGAAAGGTAAATAATAACCTCGTTTTCTTCCAAATGTCTGCTTCCCCATTTTGCGAAGGAATTGCCTCCTGATTGAGATACCTTGCTGATTCTCGTGCAAGGTGCCTGTCGTAGGACGAGGACAATGGCATCAGGTTGTTGGGTTCTTAGGCTTGTCTGGAAAGAAGAGTGGCGGGTGAGGTGTTGGTGTATATATGTGTGTATATTGTGAATGTGAATGGGATTTGGGCTGAAGTTTGGGCCAATCTAGTCTCAAAATTATGGCTAGAAATAGAATTTAAGAGATGGCCAAATGGATTGTAAACTTAGCTAAACTGAGTTGATTGATTTATTCGGCTAAAAATTAAGGAATCGTTTGGTACAAAGATGAATAACACAAAAATTAGTGTCCCTCTAGGTTAGGGCTGCAGATCGGGTGATTCGGTTCGGTTTTGAATATTATCAATTACTTATTGGTTATCGGTTTGTAAATATGCTAAACCATTAGGAACCATTAAGATATCGGTTAATCGATTATCGGTTTATTGGCTATTGACCTTTATCGGTTAGGTTATTGGGTAAGCCATTTACAATTAAAAGTTTAAAACTTACAATCGAATGAGTCAATTCATTCCCTAATGTAAAGATGGAAAATTCAATTAAGCAGGCATCAAGCCATCAACGTTAAACAATTAAGCAGGCAGCATTCAGCAACATTTCCAGTTTCCATGCGGATTATAAACATTTCCAGGGTAGCCTTACACTACAGCACTACCCTTTCCAGTTTCCAACTTTCCTTACCGATTATAAACAATTAAGTAGGCAGCATTCAGCAACATTAAGCACTACAACTGCTGTAAACTTGCACCTACACACTACGTTATGCACTACAACATTTCAGTACAGCACCTAAACACTACGTTAAGCACTACAAACACCTACATGTTAAGTAACATTATAAACTTGCAAGCTGCAGCAATAACTCAGCACTTCAGCTGTTCAGAAGACCAGCACAGCAGCACTACAACATTTCAGCACAACTAATTTATGTCATCACTCTGTCAAAAAGAAGATTACCTGGTTGAAGTGCAGGCTTATAGCTTGTTGAAGAGAAGTTCCAGCCAACGAGCAGTAACTTCTATAAGAATAAAAAAATTATCAACATTACCACCAAAACTCCATCTTTAAGCCAAAGCAATCATTGAAATAGGATACGTGAAGAAAAAAAAAAAAGGAGAAGAGAACGAAAAGAAGAAAATGAAAAGGATCCAATCAATCTCACTTTAATTTTAAAAGTTACCACAAAATACTAAAGGAACAGTGAGGAACTAGATAACCATGAGTGTAAAATTATGAGGCATGAGGATAGAACTGGAGAAGAGGATGAACTTTGACATACTTGAAGCAAACACTATGATTAGGCTAGAGACTAGAGTAATAGGTTATACAAGAATGAGCAATTTTAGAACAAAACTTTTCCTGTTTTCCATAGTAAATTTGCAAGGAGGACCTCTCAAGCACAATTGACTTAAGAGATGAAAGCAGAAAACACATATTTAACTCTAGGGGCTACTGAACCAACAGGGAGACTCAGAGACATCCCCGTCTACCTGATACAAGAAGCAAATTCAGTGATAATGGGCAAGGGCGGCTCAACCTAAAGCAAGAGAAGCAATGGCTTTAGGCCCAAAAAATAAATAAAAGATATAGGGCTAATGCACTATAAATTAAATTTTTGTAATTTAAAATATTATGAAATATTATATAAATAAAAAATAAAATTTTAATTGGCAATAATTTTTTAAACTAGACCTTACACCCCAATTGCTGAAAAGCACAATCTGGTGATTAAAAAACTATCTTTTATGGTCTTTCCTGTTTCTTCATTGTTCTCAAGAAAACAACAACAACTCCTCAATCCTGAAATAGTTAGAACTGGCCTTATGAATCCTCAATATCCATTCCATTTGGATTAGTTTCATTCCACTGGAGTAATAGCTCTCTAATACTAGAGGTTTCTACATGTGAAAGCCAACTGCTGAGAAGTCAGTTGTAAGTATACCAACTTCTAAAAAGACTCGAACTTTATTTAAGTATACCAACATGACTACACCTTAATTCCGAACTAGAATGGCAACACATTTAGAGAGCTGTAGAAATCAAAGTTTCGATATGCAACAAAAACTGACATAATTCACAAAGCATTGTGAAACCCAACTGCTGAGAAGTCAGAATCTGATGATAAAAAGCATTGAATAAGCAGTCATCATATTTAGGAGTCCATGAAATTCTTGACATCGAACTCCATTAACTAAATCATACTCTGCAGTTTCTGAAAAATCACAACCTGATGATAAAATCCAATCTCTAACGCCCCTTTCTATTTTTTTTTTTTTTCCTTTTCATATAAGAGAACAGCAACAATAACTCCTCAATCCTGAACTAATGAGTAATAGGATTGCCCTTATGAATTCTCAATACCCCTTCACACTGTGTAAGGATTTCTACATTCTCCAAGGACATACAGATCTCTAAACAAAAGAAAAAGACTCCCACTTTATGTAAGATACCAATATGACTAAACTTTGATTCCGAATTAGAATTGCAACACATTCAGAGTCACTCCCACTGTCCTAACCCAAGTTTTGGCTCCATCGTACATGTCCTTAGTAACCCTAGGCTAAGCCATAAGTATACTCTAGACTCCAAACAGTTCATAGAAATCAAAACCCAATTGCGTAAAAGTCACAATATGATGACCTAAACCGCTCAATAGGCAGTTATCATCATATTTACAAGTTCATGAAATCCTTGAAATTGAACCCCATTAACTAAACCTTAATTGCTGAAAAGTCACAATCTAATGATAAAAACTCCATAGATTCCTAGCCTAAAGTGAAGCAGTAAAGCACACCCATTTTACCTCAAGTATAATCCAACAGAAAATATTTCTACTTTATCTGCAGTTCACTCAATATCATTCTCAAATTAATGGATTACAACAGAAAAAGCTCAATAAAACTTTGTATTTGTCTTTGTGAAGAACAAAAATTTAGGAAAACAGAGAGAATAGAACTTACCTTGGACAGGAGAGACCAAAACGGAGATGAGTAAGTTGACGGAAGTCGGCAGCTACCGGTGGCTCGACGGCGGAGTAGCAGCGGTGAAACGCCGCAAGCGCCAAGCAGAAGCTAGAAGAGCACACTTTTTTCCCCTTGGCTTTGCACCCGCATAATTAAATAGATTTAAATTTTATAAATAGTAAATCAAAAATAAACTTATATGTGTAAAATATATTTTGTTATTAAATTTAAAAACTTACACGTGTAAAATATAGTTGTTTGGTTTCACACGTAGTATTTTTTGCTTTTGAGATATACTAATCTTATTGTTCTCGCATTGCACGTGATCAAAGCAACATTAATTTAAGGGTCACTATATTTTTATTCTGAGATTAAATGCACTTAATTGTTGAAATGAAATCTAAAAACTAAAAATAAGTATAAAAGAATGTTGGAAAATGCTAAAATAGTGAAATAATAAACAGTACTACTATTATCGGGTTGGTATCGAGTTTTTAGGTCACTCGAATTTTAATACATAAGACCCAAACCGATAACCCGTTAAAGCTTTTAACTAAATCGTTAACCGACTCAATAAGCCAATAATCCGACCCAATAGTCCAATAAATCGAAAAATTGGTTCAGATTAACAGTTTGACCCGACTTTTGCACAGTTCTACTCTGGGTTGGCTTGTTTTAGGTGTTCTTAAATCAGAATAGCTTTTAACCAGTTTTGAGCGTTTGGATAAAGTTAAAAAGTGTAATTACTTATTTTTTAAGGCAAAATAATAAAAAAAATCAAACGCCATAAATTAGAAATCCTAAATTATGACTTTTGGCTATAAGTCATGAGTCAAAAGTCAATTCAACCAGGTTCTTAGTAGCGTGAGGATTAGTAACGCGGGAATTAGTAATGAAGGATTATTTTTCATCAAGTGAATGGTTGATTATTTCTCATCTAGTTTGGTTAAAGTAGATTATTTTGTTGTGGTTGACTGGCTTCTAACTAACTAAGAAAACAATAATTTTTTTGTCGCTATTTTTGTTATTTTCTCACTTTAATTATTTGAAGATAAATAATTGTAATCTTAATAACTTGATCACTCATACAACACCAATTTTCAATTTAATAAAGATAGACAATTTACTTTTAAAATCGAGAAGATAGTAAATAATTATAAAAATGAATAAATCATATATACTTACACATAAAAAATTTGCAAGTTATGATTTTAGAATGGAGTTTATAGCTTAAAAAGTCATTCAATTTTTGAGAATTTATCTAACATGGTCACTGAACTTTATTGAGTATCAATATAGTCACTCAATTAGGGTTTATATCAACTAAATGAATTATCAAACAAAAAAAACACATGGCAAATTTTTTTTATTATTACGTAAATATGAACCCACAAATAAATAAATTTTAAAAATTTGACATAATAAATTTATATATAAAAAAGAAGGTATTATGCAAATATGAACTCGCAAATAAATAAAATTTGTAAGCTAATTTATTTAAATAAATTTACTAGTACAAAATTAAATATATGACAACCAACAACATATCTAGTGGAGTTCTACAAGTAGAGTCTAGGGAGTATAGAACGTACAAAACCTCATCAGTACCTCACAAGACAGAGAGACTGTTTTCGGACAAAATTAAATATATAATACATAAAATCAAAAAAATAATAATAAAATATATATACATACATAAAAGTCTTCTAGAAATATTTGTCTTTACATATTCAATTCCATGGTATTAATCTTATGTAAATACAATTAAATGAAAACTTTTCCCAATTAGTGAACTATTTTTTTATTATGTACATGGAATTTGTATTCCTTAAAGTCAAAAGAATCCTATCTTCCTCTATGTTCAAATTGTTAAGGACTATGTGACCATTCCAAGTTCCAAATAGCCTAGGCATAATGCAAAGATAACCTTTATTATTCGGTCCTCTCTAGACCTCACATATAATCAAAGCTTAGTGTACGAGTTGCCCTTAAAAGTTTATATCCAAGATAGATCACTTGTATCCTCCGTTACATTTTGGAATCAAAAATACCTCTACCGCTATTTCAAGGAACCACAAATATCCTTACATTGTTATCTTGAAAATATGGCAGTCAACATAGATATCCACATGGCAATAAAAGGGTCAAAATTACCCTTGAACTGTTCGAAATAGCTCAAATATACCATTCGACAATTTTTAGGATCAAAACTACCCTGGCCGTCTATGTTTTGGACCACAAATAGCCTAGGCATAATATAAAGATAACCTTATTATCTCGTCCTTCCTAAACCCCATGTATAACAAGAGCTTTAGCGTACGGGCTTCCCTCAAGAGTTTATATCCAAGATTCATCCATCTAGTAAGTTATATATAAAATGCATAATCTTGACTTGAAAGGGAGATATTACAAAAAGATAGGGTACCAAAAGGTTTATCTTTATTGCTAATAACTATGTTTTTCCCTATGGACTAAACACAACTGCAAAAAGAAAAACCAACACTCTAGTGAAGTAGCTTTAACTACCCTGCACAGACTTCATACCATAACCTCAAAGTTTCTTAACATAAAATCTATGGCATTAAGATCAGAAAGTAATATGACATTGCCTTCCAAGGCTCCAATACAATGCATTCATATCTTAATCTCTTTACCAAAAATCCAACTGAAAGGAACAGGACTTCGCTCCTTGGCCCTTGCCTGTGCTCTCTCCTCCAATTTTCTAATGCGCGGAGCCAGTCCACAGATATAATCTTGTGCTCTGCGTCCTTCGCTGGAAAGACCGGTCAACTTTTCCACTTCCCATCTACCCACCAAGAATTCCAGAATATCTGCATAGTCCTTGGCTGTGTATACACCAAGCCGTTGAGCTACAGCAGAGTAGTGTTCGAAGAGGTTGTCATCATTGCCATCATACATCAGATGAGCAGGCATTGAGATTTTTTTCTTCATCATGTCACCAATAGCCAATACGGCGCCATCAGGGTCAACCTCTAGTAGCTTCTCCACGATTTTGGTATATGCAGTTTCATGGCGCTTTTCGTCTGCAGCAATTGAACCACATATTTGTGCTAGTTTCATATCCCCATGCTCCTTGGCTAGCCTAGCTGTGTTTCCATGTGAAATGAAAGTAGCCCTTTCTTGAAAAGAAGTGTAGACGAAACCGAGATAGGGGTTGTTTTCCGTGCGAGGATCCTGGAAATTGAGCAAAGATGATTTTATAACAAGTTCAATTTCAAGATTTCTATTACATGGAATGAACAGTTAGAAACATGTAGGCTGTAGCTAATGCGTCCACAAAAAGCGGCCCCAAAACTATAGTGTACTATGTCGCATTTCAACTCTATAGAGAGTACACAAGGGATACAATGGGCTAGGTAAGAAAAACTAAAACCTCACAGACATCGTTCTTAAAATATCAGAAGTGTCACCGTATTTAGATTGCTAGTAAATAGTCAATGACGTTGATGGAAATATCATATGCAAGAAAATAAAGAAATAAAGTAGACTGAACTAGAGAAAGAATCCGATAAAAAAGGCGTATATAAACCAACTACGGAGAAAAATCAGAAAGCTTATGACAGCATGGGAGGTAGATACCCGACACAGTATACCACTTGCTCAAAGATGCAGTTTTTATTTTAAACATCAGCAAACCTATTTTTTAGCATGTACATGATTTGATTCTGTATGAAACCTTTGGAACTTAATCCTGTAACCTTATACTAAAAATATGATACTTAATTGGTTTATATAATAACACAAGGTCCGGTAAAAATCTTACCATTCCAGAACCAATTAGGTACTGAATTGTCTTTTCAATTTGCTTCATGTCAACTCTTCCAGAAAGATAAAGATACTTGTTGAGAAGATCACCATGCCTATTTTCCTCTGCCGTCCATGCCCTGGTCCAAACGGCCCAGGGAGAAAGGCTGGCACCAGTTTCATCACGAACACCATCCAGGGTGTTTATCATGGTTTGATAAGTTGGAAGGGCCTCCTCCGTGATCATATCTCCAATTAATACAACAAAGTAGTCGTCAGGAATTTCCTTACACCTTTCCCTTAGCTCCTTAACCTGCTCATCAAATCCCTCAGAAGCAGGATCAGGAAGAAAATCAGTAGGCTGCCAACATTTCTCGACAGGCTTTAGGTTCACCAAGAGATTTTGTGTAGCCCACTCGCGTAGAGAATCAAAGATTTCAATCTTTTCTGGTGGCATGGAATGGGTTACTTGAACGTGCACCTCTCGTGGAGGAGTGAATGCCTTCTTCACACTTGCAACTTCCCTGTAATTAGCAGAAGCCAGAAGCAGAGTTAGGTTCAAAACAGTTCACTTCGAAGACCTCAAGAGCTATAACTTAAAGATAACAATTGGAGGAAAGCCGTAAAATCAAGCAAGGGAAAATCCAAACTTAAAGCAAAAAGGTGTCCCTGACGTGACAATTTCCCAATCCTTATTCCTCTCCATTATTGATACATCTATAATGTGGTGGTGCTAACTACAGAGCGAATGTCGTCAAAGTTCCATTCATATAGAAAAAGGTTCTTTGAATTCAAGTTTTACCTCACAAAGAAAAATCCCACAGAGGTAGTGTCATAATACTGCAGTGTGCAGATTCCGACAGGAAAAGTGATGGAAGACATAAAATTTATTTTCCAAGATAAATTACAGGGGCATATATTTGTAGAAAGAGAGAAATATATGAACCGAAAGACACTGTTAGTCCCTCGTAACAGCGGAAGACTGAATCTAGATATCTGAATTATCTCCAAGTAGGAATTAGATTTCGCCTAATATCAGTTAACTTTTATTTTTCTTATATGGGCTAAACTTTTCGCGCATATGGTTCATGTGCACTTTGCTTCTTCTTACCCTAAAACATTTATCTCATATATTTGCAAAAAGAAAAATATGAGATTTGAAGAAAGCTCAATGAGATTGTAAGTATGCAATCCTATATCACCAAATAAGATTAATCATCACTCAATCAATAGAACTAAGCACAATCATCTATAAATTGTATTAGTTAATACAAGTATGCAGAAACTAAAGCAATATAAATATACAAAAATTTATGTAAGCTTTTAACAATGGAAATAAAGAGGACATAAGTGCCAACCAATTCCAAAACAATCAAAGAAACCACCTACTTGCAAACAAGGAAAACAATACACATAAATATAATTGGAAACATTGACTATAAGCAAAAGATTGACAATTAAATACGCAGCACCACAGTACGACCTAATTCTCAACCACAGTTGGTAAAATGTACAATTCCTGGACACCTCCAACCCCCACCCACCCCAAAAGAGACACCAAGTAGGACTTCCCTAAGAACCTTCCTGAATAGATATCACCTAAATAAAAGAAAAAGACAGGCATTGCATGCATTATACAGCTAGTAAACCAACAAAATCTAAAGCATGACTAAGCTTAAGGAAGAATTTACAGAAACGAGAATCATTGGAGAGATATTTGAAGCAAACATCGAATTGAAGAAAAAAAATCACCATTCCATATATACAACAATCGAGAACACATTGGTTTCGTTTAGATTAGAACATACATTACCATTCAAAAAAGACATATTTAACAGCAGCAAAACAAAACCATTGATTTAACCAGGAAATTCCTAGAAACCAATGATGCCATGTAATGCCATCTAACGAGCTAAGCAACACATAATACAGAACAGGACACCATTTCCCAATTTAGAGAAAAGGTGAATTTTTCTTGATAAGAGCTTCCTTAACACCAAACACTATCACCATTCACCTATCCAATTAATAGATACAAGAAAACCAAAATTACAATCACAAACACACAGCAGAAACATACAGCTTGGTACAGCAAAACAAAAAACTTCACAAAATCATTTTCCATGATACAAACACTTTTCCTTCATATGAAGATGCACCCAAAGTAGCTTATAATCAAGCCATAAACACTAGTTACTTGAAACAACAAAATAGTAACAAGCCAAAACAAAACCAACCCATTTACCACCGGATCAAAAGAAGGGGAAAACAAACCACATTGGAAGATACACATTTTCCATGACAGAAACATCTTTCCTTCATATGAAAATGCATCCAAAGATACCCATTTTTTTCAATTCAAATGAAATTCAACCTGTATAGCTAACAACCAATTCATAAAAGACTTGAAACAACAAAACACAAACGAAACAAAAGGACACCGATCCACTTTGCAAAGAATCAAAAGAAGATGAACCAATTAAAAAAACCACATTGAAAAATATCCCTTTTTCCATGGTACAAACATTTTTTCAAAATCAAATGAAACACACCCAATAGAGCTAACAATCAAATCATGAACAAAACTGACCCACTTCGCAACAAATCAAAAGAATGAAAAACAAATAGCACTAAGAGATACCCACTTTTTCAAATTCAAATGAAACACACCCAATAGAGCTAACAATCAAATCAGAAACAAAATTTAGAAACAAAACCGACCCACTTCACAACAAATCAAAAGAATGAAAAACAAACGAGACACCCACTTTTTCAAATTCAAATGAAACACACCCAATATAGCTAACAATCAAATCATAAACAAAATTTAGAAACAAAACCGACCCACTTCACAGCAAATCAAAAGAATGAAAAACAAACGAGACACCCAGTTTTTCAAATTAATGAAACACACCCAATAGAGCTAACAATCAAATCATAAACAAAACGAAAAAACAAAACCGACCAACTTGTCAACAAATCAAAAGAATGAAAACAAACAACATTGAGAGACACCCATCTTTTCAAAATTCAAAAGTGAATCCCACCCAATGTAGCTAAAACTCAAATCACAAAAAACCAAAACCGACCCACTTCGCAACAAATCAAAAGAAACACAAACAAACCACATTGAGCGACACCCATCAGCTCAAAATCGAAAACAAATACTCACACAGAATGTCGATGAATGGTTGAAGCCATGAAAACCCGAGGAGATCTGATTGAAGTAGAAGGAAATGGTAGCATTTTGTGCGATTGTAACGCCACCGCATTGACATTCAGTGCCATTTTTGATGCTCTATTTATCAATTTTTCTCCTCACCTCGACTACTCCGCCTGAACAAATTTGGTTGTGATGATCACTGTACACTTCCAAGTGCAAGGTGGAGAGAGAGAAACGGAACAAATAGACAAATTATATAAGCCTTACAAGTCGACAAAGCCAACTGGAAATTAAATTAATTGACCTTATACTAGAGGAAAATTACTTCAAATGCCATTTTTACCCTTTTGTAGAATATAGGCGATGTATCGTGTTATGTTGAATCGTATCGTATTATTTTAATAAATATAATATTTTGATAGATTCTATCATACATTGTATAATGTCATATATTCATAATTTGAATAATAAATCTATGAGAAATTGTAAAGTATGAACAGAGCTACTGTGAAAAAATAGGATAAATGATAAAATAGAATTGTTAGATAATAAATGAAGACAAAATGAGAAGAAAATATTAAAGTGAGGATTACATCAAATCAGTCATTACACAAGATGAAATTTTTTGTTGTTACCTAGCAATTGATTTCGAATGATATGATATGTTAATAAAATTTAAGTAACCATCAAAACAAATATTATATTTAGATTAACAAAATAATGCAATACGAGTGGCAACCAGCGAGACAAGATGTAATTAGGAGTTGATTTCTCACGCAGTTATTCATATTTAATAAATGTTATGTCAAAAAGTTTTTTTTTTTAAATTTATGATTACTGGTTGAGTAATTATCTAAGAAATTAACTAAATATAATAAAGGAAAATAATTTTCTATCGGAACATTTTTATTTTTTCATTTCAATTTGTTTGTCTTATTTTGACTTATTACGAAGTTTTAAAAAGTAAAAAAAAAATTATTGCCTTAAATTGAAGACACGTCAAATATATCAAAATATTTTTTAATATTATAATCTTAAATATGTCAATAAAAAATGAAAATTAAGAAGTTGCTTTAAAATAAATGCATTAAATTAAAACTAAAAGAGTAAAAGTACCTAATAATTCTAATTCAATGTAACATTAAGAAAAAACGTTTTCTACCATATTTTCTTATTATTTAAGAATTTTTCTTTCAAACTTTATTTTTTAAAAGTATATCATAGCACATGTAATGCCAGTCTCGTAGAGAAACACGTAACGCTAGTCGACAATTTTTATTTTTTTTGGTCATCCTCGTTTCGTTTGTTGTTATGTCAATACGCTTTACTATTTTCAAAGTTAAATTAAATTATAAAATATTTATAAAAAATATTTTCTTAATATGAAGTTAATCCCGTGGGTATATAAAGTTAATACACTTAGTAGCATTGGTCGAGAGATTCTATATTATTTTTTTAATATGAAATTGACTGAAAATATTTGTCTAGTGTTGTTTTTTTAAAAAAAAATTATTTTCTAATATCTGAATCTGAAATTATTTTATTCTCCAAATCAAAATAGTTAAAGAATTCTTCGTTAATATTAATAGGTACCATAAATTGTTTGTAATCAATATTAATAGGTATCGTTAAAATCAATAATTAATTTTTCAAAAACACTCGCCTAAATACCTACTTCTAGATAAAGAACTCAACTCAAAATTTCCTTCGATTAAGATAACACCTATTTATAGGCAAAGAACTCAACTCAAAATTTCCTTCGATTAAGATAACACCTATT
>JAPFFP010000098.1:4722742-4732955 GCA_026153255.1 Solanum medicagineum
TAAAAGACCCAAAATATTGAGAGGATCTTATATTTAAAATTTTGAGAATGTTTAAAGGAGATTTGAGTTTGTTAGAATTAGAAAAAATATTAGTCAGCAATGTATAATTATCGTATAAACAAAATAAATGAATGTATATACATATTTGATATATAGTTATACAATATATATACACGATTATACAGTTATACAATATCGATCTGTTGCATACACATGCAATTATTTTTGTTAAATTTTCGATTGTTGCATGTAAAGCTACATAAAATGGCCAATAATATTCGAGCAAGTTAATTAAATCATTCATTCATTCACTCAACGTATCTTAATATTTTTAAATTCAACATAACCTACTTATTTTGACACATTTAATTTTCTAACAGATAATGATGAAAAACAACACAATTAATCTGAACTAGGTATGAGTAACATCATCAAATTACCATGAAAAAGAAAACATCGATCAACTTGTATACCCAATAGGGATAGCAATAGAGCGGTGAGGATATGAGTGTGGTGCGAATTTAGATATATGTGAGGCAAGACATATTTATATTGCTATGGCCCAAACTAGGCCTAGGTGTGACATGGACACGAGGATTCCTAACGTTCAAACATACTCCATAAGAGGAATTTGGATGATCCATAATCGTATGTACTAGCAATATATTTACCCAACTAAGAGTCGCGATCAATCCCATGCAAAATAGGTTGAAACGACTCTATTAGCAGTCCCATCTCAATAGTAGGTTTTATTTAATGAAAGTGCATAAACTAAAATTGGGGGTTTGATTTTGATTTAATAACAGTTAGTAATGTAATGAAAAAGTATAAGACTTAGGCTAGGATTGTGCTCCCCATGACTTATAACTCAGTAGATAATTTGTGTTAGTGATATAGTTTCGATATGTTGCATGCAAAATCTAGCAAATTATGTAATATCTAATTTACCTCCCAATCTTTTTTAGATGTATTTCATTCATCAACTACCGGTCTTAGAATGTGTGTCTTACTTACTCTTGCTCTGGATCTCAAAGAATTACCTCTCCCAGGCTCAAGTTACTTAGATGAACTTTTGTTCCTCCAAATTTTTGTTGTGATTAACTTTTCCTAACCAGTACCTCCGTCCCAATTAAGTAAGCAATGAATACATGCAGGTTCTTAATACGTACAATCATTAAGAAAGACTTGTTGTCGAAGAAAATCACGATACATGTGTTGGTGTAATATACCACAAATACAATAAATTACAATTGAAAATAAAATGAAAAAATTGAATAAAAATTCATTCAGGCTGAGGCGCAGATATCTCGCTCTCTTTATGAAGATTCAAGCTCACTGCGGTATAATCTACACCGATCCAGCAATACATCTTTTGACTTGTCCCCTCAAGGATACGACAGCCCAACAACGTTGTATGACTCAAACAACTCTGGATTAGTTGAAAAGTCCAAAGCTCCACGCAAAAGCACCTTCCTTCAACATATAAATTACTCTCTTTTGTATAGTGAATATAGTTGAAGACTTAGAATATTTTTTTTTGTCTGTACTCTCTCTTTCACTATTGCACGTACACTTCACCACACACTACAATAATATTTTTGTCCACACTTTATGTTTTTTCTCTCCACTTATTGACCCTTCACAAAGGAAGAATCATTACTATTTATAGATGAGAATTCATCCTTGTCTTGAATAGGATTAATGTAAATAGTAATGTAGGTATACGGAGGAATCTTATCTTGGAAGTTACATAAGTTACAAGACACTAATAAGGTAGAACATGAGTTAGTGGTTACATGAGTTACAAGACTCTAATATAATGGTCATATAAGTTACAAGAACTCATTGTTACATTCTATCACTAACTCATGATACAAATTAATATTATTATTTTGATATTAAATGTATTTTGCACCAACACCATGTAAAACAACGAACTAAAATCATTTCTATGTTTACCTACTTCGTTATATTATCATGGTTCCCACAACCCTAGTTATGGACTTAACTATGCATAATTGTGAGGATAAAATCAATAAAAGATAAAGAAATCATGTGTCTAATGCTTACAAAGATGAATCAGACTCGAACCAAGCTTGTAATTAATGGTAAAATCTTGATTCAAAACTCCAAAACAATAGCTAAAAGCAACCACAAGCAGTCATGCTTTTTGTTTTATAGTCCAGACGTGTATCTTGAAGAAATAATGACTGGGAAATTATGATATTAATGTGTACTGTATCCTAGAATTATTGATACGAAAAAATTAAATCTAAAAATATGATAAAGTAGGTATTTATAAATTAGCAATCCAAATTTAATTCTAAACGAACTAGGAAACCTCAACGTGTTGGGGTCACATGGCAGCTGAACGACTACCTTCACTATCCATTTGAAGCACCACAACCTTGAGGAGTCTCGTGGTGGTTTGGCTTGGCGAAGAAACTTGGTTGTCCCTGGATGGCTCTCACCATGAACAATGGTGAACACCATGACCAGTAGTGAGGCTCGCAGTGGGATGCCTTAGTCTCCTGGATGATTTTCTCCTTGTGCTTCTTGGACGATTCCCACATGGAAGCGTCTAGTGCACCACGAGCCTTGAAGGGGCTTATAGTGTGCACATTTGGTGTCAACTCTACCAAACTCCTATATATGTTGCTCTCCTCCATTCCCTTTTATGACTAGCCACTCTGCCTGTCCAGTGCATCACGACGCCCCTTGAAGAGTCTTGTGGTGTACCTACTTTGTCCAAACATATTTGTCTAGCCTCCACACATCAAGAAAAATGCCTCTCATGCCATGTTGAGGCTCGTGCATGCTTGCCTCCTTCCAATTCTAAGGAAACTTCAACCAAAGCCTGTCCATTAGCCTTCAAATCAAGCATGGCTTCATTTTTCTGTAAACTAAACAAAAACACATATCACACTTATAAAACGCGCTTGAGAATTTGCAATAACTCCATGTTTTGCACATAAAAAATATCATCTGTGGAGCATGCATTGCCTTCGTAGAAATCAGAATAAGTTTTCATAGTCTATGATTCTCATCCATGAACCCCACACTGTCTTCTATGGCCCTGAATTCATCTAGTAGAAATTAGGCTTCAAAACAACAGTCTCTGAACTTTTTTCTCTCAATTAGTCTTTTACGACTCGTAGACCAGTTTACTGCTCTTATTACTGGATCGTAGAAGTTAGGCTTTTCATCACATCGTCTGAATCTTATCTATGATTTTATCTACAGCTCCTGGTTCAAACCACGAGCTGCAGATCGGCTCGTGGATCAAACCACGAGCTGTAGATCGGCTCGTGGATCAAACCAATCAACCTTGCATTTATGCATTTTCATAGCTCGGTGTCTAAGTCCTATTTTTCTGTAAAATAAGCAGCACAAGTTCAAATCCACAAAATTGCGCCAGAGAACGTATAAAAACCCTAAGTTTTAAGCATCAAAAGTGTCGTACATTAGTGATACATCAACTTTTAGCCACTTTAGTGGACCTTCATATTTTCTTTTATGTTCTTGTTCTGTTAGAGATACAAAAAACATCGTGTCTTCTGTTTTCTCTTGATTTCTTGTATACATTAAAGTCTTGTACATGTGACAACAGATTTTGGAGTATTTTATAGTTATAGCTTCATGATCGCTTATTTAGTTTAGTTCCAAGCCGAGCCCAACAAAAGAGGCTCTCGAAAGAGAGCTTTCGACCTTTCTTTCTTCCTTTGGAAATAGGGAAGTTCGAAGGGATGTCTTGGAAGGGACAATAAGGAACCTCGACTTTACTTCTTCCATTGAATTTTGCTTTACTTCCACTTTTATCTGTTTTATTATTGTATTAAGCTGACTTGTCTTGGTAGATTATGGCAAGTGTCATCAGACCTTAATTTGAATCGTAATAGTTGAGATCAAAATAACTAGAGCATCATGCGGAAGTTAATAATGTCAAATTGTAGCAATTATAAATCAAACGATAAAAAAAAATTACAACACAATATTATTTATGATTTAGCCAATTGACCTACATATGAAAAACTGAAATAAAAGAAAATATTAAAACAATAAAACTTTTTAGTGACTATATTATGGATGTTATTATGTTATGGTACGAGAAGGATGTTCAATTATAGAGCTTCAAACCTTTTCTCCAAGAAAGGATAATTAAAAGATGGAAGATATGGTTTTCCAACAAGGAAACCTTTTCCACACCAATGGCAATTTCAATTGTGATAGAAAATCAAGTAAGATGAAAAATGAAGGGCAAACCCTAACATTACGATGATATATCAAATCGTAATAATTTACTTAATAATCAGAAAGATAATAATAAAAGATACTTTTTATTTATAATGTTTAATATATTTATTAAAAGATATGTCATATCATCATGATTCACTTAATATGCACCGGAAGGAGCATATGTTAAGCATACGGAATCTTCCAAAAGAGAATTATATATTTCCAAAAGTATTGTAGGCATCAGACAGCTGTATCAAGTTGATCTTTCTGTAACACACTCATCCATCATATCAATTGTTGTTATATATCCATGCAATGCAAATTTCTAACTTTCACGTCATAATATTAGCTGTCAAATGGCCCCTTAATTAATTCTTCAAAGCCAAGTCAAAATTAAAACATATTTTCTTCGTCTCAAATTAATTAAATTTTTGAGATTTTTTTCAATGTTCAAAATAATTGAATTGTTTAAAGTTTAAATGAATATTTGAAATTTTTTTCATATTTTTCCTTTCATTTATTAAAGTTCTATATTTTCAAGGAAATAAATTACACTACATATTTATGATTTTACAACAGACAATAGTAGAAAGTATGGTGTAAATTTTATCTTTGAATATTTTTTTTAATTTGTATACATTATCTCACAAATTCAATTAAAATGAGAAGGAGGAAGTATATAACCACCTTCCTAGTTCGCAAGCATGCCCTTTTCCCTAACCACTTCAAGGCTCACCAATTAATCAAAAAAATAAACAAAGTGTACACTTTGATGAAACAATTGTATGTATGAGTAAATATAAATGCATACAAGCATGTGCACAACTACGTAAACACAAACATAGAGAGAGAGAAATTTTATGGCGACATATAGCATGATTTCGATTTAAATATCACAACGATGGCATGATTTTGATTACTAAAATTTACCATCTAGTGATATTAGTGATCGTCTTTTGACATGATGTATATGAGTTCAACACGCAAAATATGTCTTAACCTTCTAGTATTTTTCATGATCCCATGTGTACAAACAAATTTAAAAAGAATTTGTGTAGCTCTATCTACTTAAAAACTTAATTTATTGATTTGAATATAATCATGTAGCTCTATCTGTTTAAAAGTTTAATCTATTCATGTGAATATAATCATTTCTATTTTTTCATCCTTTGTTGGTATATCTTTTTGATAACATGAAATTAAACACTGCTCTATCAAGATCTTTCTTCGCTTTTCTATTTTAATTAATTCAATGATCTTCTTCGCTTTTCTATTTTTAATTAATTCAATGAATGTCTATTGAAATGCATATACAGTTAAAATCTGTATAGTAACAACATTTGTCTGAAAGTTTTGGTTGCTATATTATATAGCTAGGCATAATATATAAATATGTCCTTTAATTTGGTTTTAGTTGGCATCTATATCTTTTAATTTTAGGAGTACAAAAGTAGACACCTAAACTTGTATAAATTGAACAAATAAACATATTCTTCCTACGTGATAATTTTATGTCCTATGTGCCTAGGTGAATTATGCCACATAGAGAATATACACACACTTGACATGATATATATACACACACTTGACATGTTGATCTGATTTAGCAATTATAAATTAAAGTATGCAAACCTATCAAAAGTATGAATGTAAAAACAGCAAACCATATAGTCTTTTACTTGTGAATATATGACCATAAATGTAGGACATTATTTAAGTAATCCCTCCGTCCCACTGTGGCACCCTTTCACTTGGCTCAATATTTAAGAAAAAAAAGAAAAGTTTTGAAATTTGTGATTTAAAATCAATTTTAGATATTTGTGTGGTTGAGAATCATTTCATTAAGGGTAAAAAGAGAATTTTCAAGGTAATTATTTCCAATTTGAATAAGATGACATTCTTTTTTTAGACGGATTAAAAAGAAAAGGATGTTACAAACGGAGGGAGTATATATTTTTTTTCCTTCAGATATTCTAATTGAAATTTACTGTGTGCACAAAATTAATGATGATTAACATAACAAAAAATTAAATGTGTATATATATTTGAGTTATACACATTTGAGTGGTAACTTTATAAAAAATGTATTACTCTAGAAACATCATTAATGTTATAGTCAGAATACTATTATAAAAAAATAAAATATAACATAAAAAATTAATTTTAAAAAAATTATATTATTATAGTGAAATGTTATTATAGTTAGTTTGAATATATCCAACTATGTTTCCAGCATTGCTAACCTCATTTCGCAGTGATTTCACTGAACGTACGAAAACAAAAATAATTTCAAGTGGGGTCTCCAAAATAAAATTCAAACCATGACAATGAAATATATGTAGTAAGCCCAAGCCCTGTTGCTACCAAAACAAATAAAAAAGAGCTAACTGTATAAAGTGAAAATTAAATATAAAAAAGTGGAAGAAATTTGTTGTCTGTTATACACACATATATATATAATGAAAAATAACTTTAATCATATATATATATATATATATATATATATATATATATATATATATATATTTTTTTGATAAAGGGGTTTATTATATATGTTGTTAATGTATTGATATTTATCTTGTTAATTAGAGAAATTTATTATAGTATGCCATAATGCCAATTTTAAATTTTTATCATGTTACAAATTATTTTTATCATAGATATTATTCGTAATTACCTTATAAGTTTTATGTTTGTCGGTGCATAGAGCTTTAAAATGTCTGAGAAAATAGATTCTCTTCTTTGGGAGCCAAGAAATCAGTGAAAAGGAAATCCAATCATCCTACCCCAATCCCAACCCACACGCCCACACTAAAAAAAATATTAAAAATTAAAAAAACAATACTTCCTCTTTCTCATTTTATGGGACACTCATTTTTTTTGGCCCGTCCTGAAAAGAATGTCATGGAAATAATTTATATTAAAAATTTCCTTTTTACCTTTAATAAAATGATTCTTAGTCATACAAATATCTAAGAATGATTTTAGACCACAAGTTTTGAAAGTCTTTCTTTTTACTTAAATATAGTACCAAGTTAAAAGATGTCACATAAAATGAGATGACGGGAGTAATAATGTGTTTCTCTCAACACCCTCTACACAGTCACCCCCAACACTACTGTATATAATGCCTCTAATTTAACCAAGTCCATGCACTTCAAACACAAAATATTAAAATTTCTAAAAATCCAACCAAACACCATGTTAAAAACTTCAAGTTGTATAGTTTGGTTCTTGCTTCTGATATGTTTCTTGGTGGTGGTGGTTTTGGGAGGAACTTTCGACCAGGAATTCGATGTTACATGGGGTTATGAGAGGGTAAAAATACTCGAAAATGGGCAACTTCTCACTCTTTCCCTTGACAGAAGTTCAGGCTCTGGATTTAAGTCTAAAAGACAATATATGTTTGGAAAGATTGACATGAAGATCAAACTTGTCCCTGGCAATTCTGCTGGCACTGCTACTACATACTACGTAAGTTAATTATGCTCATGGTTTGATACCTTTTAAATATATGATATGTCATTCTTTTAGATTACTAATTCATACTTTCCATGGATCATAACCTATAGTTATGTGAAAATATTTAATTTTGATAGTGAATTTGAATACAGTTATCTTCGGTGGGCTCGGCTCACGATGAAATCGACTTTGAGTTTCTTGGAAATGTAAGTGGAGAACCGTATATAGTTCATACAAATGTGTATGCACAAGGCAAGGGAGATAGGGAGCAACAATTTTATCTTTGGTTTGATCCTACTAAGGATTTCCACACCTACTCTATTCTTTGGAATCCTCAAATTATCATGTAAGTATATCTTTTCTTTTAATTCTAAATTCTCTGTTAAGAGATAAAAAATTTAACTAAATAGAAAATATTATCAATTTATTAATCGTTTGTGTGAACTAATTATTACATACTCTCCCTCTCTCTAGTGTTGTTTGTTTTTCCTATATGTAAAAACATTTGTTGAGATGATTCATATGTGTAAAAGTTTCATGTGATTACTCAATGTCAGTAGAAGTTTTTAGATGAGAGATCACCGCGAGAAACAAAAACTTTCAAAATATTAATTAGGGGTAAAATGAATTAGTCCCTTTATTCTTTTTTAATTATCATAATTATAGTACTTTTTATATAATTTTTAAATATTTAAAATTTTTTATTTTAAAATATGACATGAATTTAATGTAATGTAATTCTGAAAATTAATAAAACTGATCCTCGAAAAATGAAATATGACAGCCAACAAGGAATAAAGGGAGGAGATCTATCTATCAGTAATTGGAAATATTAGTGAATTGTAAAAGCCAAATAGTCATTAAAAAAAAAAAACCTTTTGGATTAAATGCTTAAATAGTAGTATTACTTAAATTAAATGTTTTCTATAAATTGTTGAAATGGGGGGGGGGGGGGGGGAATAAAGTTAAGCAACTATATGAAAATGACCAAATTAAAACTCATTATTAAGATAAATGATTTAACATATATTCAAGATAGCATAATGAAACTTTAATTTTTAATTTAATATTTTTTTTATTGTTGATTATATGATTTTTTTTAGGTCAATTTAAAAAAGAATGACACATTTTCATATTTAGCAACAATTTAACTCAAACGTTTTCAAGTTTCAAAAGTATTTCTTGAGAAGGCAAACCTTGGAGCGCAACAATGGAACAAGTATCTTCTTTTGAACACGAGTTCTAGCCATTGAAATTACCACTAATGCTTGCATTAAGATTGGTTGTCTATGTCACATTTTTTGGGATGTAGCCCTTCCTTGTAACCCATATGAGCGCTAGATATACTTCATCCTGTATCTAACCACCGCTCACCCTGATCACGTACTGGCGCATTCATGATGTATCATAATCAAAAGGCCGTAAAGTAAAGAAGACCTATGCATCAATGTACTGTCATGATCACATATTAGCTCGATTTTATTGACGGCTTGAAGACGGAGCCGCCTATCATTTCTTAGGGCACAAGGGGCTCCATCCTCTTAACTTCTTCCACCTCACCCAAGGACATGAACTACGGCTTGCTTCGAGGAAGAAGTCCGTGGGACCCGTCCTTCGAGGGTGCCTAGTAGATAGTGAAAGGGATAGGTGCATTAGACTATTCTTTAAACAATATTTTCCTGATTTAACACATGATGTGCAAATAACTCACTTTCTTCTTGTAATTTATTATATCAGATTTTCAGTAGATGGGACACCAATAAGGCAATACAAGAATCTTGAAGCAACACATGGAATACCTTATCCAAAGAACCAATCAATGTGGTTATATTCAAGTCTATGGAATGCTGAGGAGTGGGCAACAAGAGGAGGCCTTGTGAGGACTGATTGGAGTAAAGCCCCTTTTATTGCTTCTTATAGAAACTTCAATGCCCAAACTTGTGTTATGTCATCTTGCTCCAAGCATCCAGCAGCCAATTCTTGGTTAACTCAATCATTGGATAGTGCTGGCCTAGCAAGGATGAAGTGGGTGCAAAAGAACTATATGATTTATAACTATTGCACTGATGCTAAACGTTTCCCTCAAGGATTCCCACATGAATGCTTTCTAAATTAATCTAAGAAAATTAAAAAAAAAAAGTGATTGTGTTAATAGTTCCCTTTTCTTTAAGTTTATGCTAAAAATTGGAGTGGAACACTAAGAATTGTCTTTGTGTGATAATTATAAAGACAGAATTATAGATTTCAGTAATATAGTTTCTCGCAGAAATGTACGTAATAAAGGGTTTATCATAAGCTTATAGTGTACTAAGCTGTCTATTTTACAAAAATTAGTCTGTCTTTTATTTGATACTATAAAAAAAATGTATAGTAGCCCACCTGAGAGTGATATTATTTGATTGTACTCATGTAATAAGTTGTGTTGAGGCCAAAGGAATAATAAGCATTGGTAAACACGAATTTGAGAGAAAAATTTCTTCTATTACTTACAAGAATAGATTACAAAACAACTCTC
>JAPFFP010000098.1:4749667-4781100 GCA_026153255.1 Solanum medicagineum
GTTCTTGATGCGCCAGTGGCGCGGACCAATGTATTTTTCTCCAAAACATTTCCAAATGAATTTCAAACTTCCCATCAATTTTTTTTTTATAAAAATGATAAGTGTTGATCCACACCCCAGGTGCATAACGCCCTGTGTGCGCATCGAGACTGTTTAGAGTTAAAATTATAAAAATTATTTTTTGACTCGGTTGCTCTAAATTGAGTCGAGACCATTCTCCCACTCCATTTTTTGCGTTGATCACAAATCACATCTCAGATTTTCCATCAGATCTGGGGAAGACACATTATGCATACAATTACATTCTAGGGGCATTTCGATAATTTTACGGGTTGTTACAAAAATAAAAAGAGGTAAGTGGGTAAAAAGGTAAATAGTTTGGGTCATGGATTTATTACAAGTAAATAGTTTAGTTTGAGTCTATCAAAGGTAAACAATTTCAAATTAGGTCTATTTTGTGTACTTTTCCCAAAAAATGATAATGCGCTATTATAAACTTATAACCAAACCCTACTCTTATCGAATTCACTATCAATTTCTTTCAAAAACTATAATTGGATAATCACAATTTTAATTCTTTGATAAATATTGATTCTAATCCTTGTCATATTTCACTGAAAATTATAACCCTAGGTTAAATTTTATATATTCTCCTTGTATAGGAAATATGCTATATTTAAATTACTACTAGTAGTAGAATAATAATTGTATTGATTCAAATAAAGAATGACAATATGAACATCAACATAGCACATAGATAATCAAACTATTACATTAATAATTTGTTTAATTTTAAAGATTAGAAACTAGTTGAAGGATAGAAAATGTAAATTTAAATTAATTGAAAATCATATATATTGATCCAGACATTATAAGAATGGTTTTTCTTTTTTCTAATCCCGATTTCACTTACCATGAAATGTTACAAACTATAAACTAAGTCAATGTTAGTACACAAATTCTTTTAAGAAACTTAAAAGCTCTTTATTGTTTGCATTTCCTTTATTTTGAGAGGTGGGTAGGGGCTGTGGGTGGAGGGGTTACTAATTATAATAAAAGAAATAAATGGCAAATGTAGTTGTTAGGTTGCCTTCTAGAGTTTATTTTCTTATTTTTCAAAATATGACATTGTTTATTGTCATTTTATAACCTAAGTACTTACAACATTTAAGACATTTTGGTGACTTTTCTTTTGTATAATCTCAAATTTAACCCATTAAACTTATCGGTTTAGGATTCACACAGGAAAGAAGTATTTTTTCTCTCTCTTCTTTATATATATATGGCATTTGTATGTAGGTAATGGTTAGGGGTCCATATAAAAAAGAAGTAATGTCTTTTCACTTTAATTTTCATTTTTTATGATATAATATAAATATGTGTTTTATACGCAGGTAATGGTTTGGGCTCCACATAAGAAAGAAATAATTTTCTCTCTCTCTTATTTTTCATTATTTTTTGATACAATACAAATACTTGACGTTTTGCCTGTAGGTAATGGTTCAGGTTCCACATGAGAAAAGTAATTTTCTCTCTCTCGTTTTTTGTGACTTAATATAAATACTTGGAATTTTGTGTTGTATGTAATGGTTCAGGGTCCACATAAAAAAGAAGCAATTTTTTCTCTCTTCTTTTTCATTTTATTGTGATATAATATAGATAATTGGTATTTTGCATATAGGTAATGGTTAAGGGTCCATATAGAAAATATGTGAGTGTTTCTCTCTTCTTTTTCATTTTTTTTCCTTTTTATTATAACATAAATACTTGGTGTTTTGCATGTAGGTAATAGTTAAAAGTTAAAATAAAGAACATTAATGGAGTGTATTAGTCTCGAAAATTTTCAAACAAATACTCAATCAAATTCACTGATATACACATATGTCATGCCCGAAAAGGGAACCCAAGATGTGGCTGACGCCCAGAGACTATTGCTAGTCCCCAAGCAAACCACTTGGCCTCATCACAATCATTCAATCAACAAACTCTACTAATCAACGGAAGGCATAAGAAAGTAAATGGGCACATCTATCTAGTCTCAAAATAATATAATAAATGAAAGGCTAGTAGAAAAAACTAGCTCAACAAGTCTTAACAATCAACATTCAACTCTAGTCTATGAAACTTCTATCACTATCTAGTGGTGCCAATAACAAACCCATGGCTACCTCAATCAAAACAAAGTTAAGCAAATCTAACTATAAGCAAGATGAAATAAATATAATGAATCCTCCGAAGTTGGGGAGGCTCACCAAATAGCTAAACATCCTAGATCCATAACAATGCGCTTGTTGATGATCTATAATTCCTGTTTGTATCATAAAATGATGCAGAGCTGAGTGGCGTCAGTACATGGATTGTACGATATGTTAAATTACTAAATGAACTAGAAATATGTAGAATAATATGGAACAATCATCAAATCAGAATAATATACAATCAACATGTCAAATGTTTATCTAAAGAAAGAATAAAAAGTAGACAACTAACCCATCAACCTATCAACTCACAAAACGAATCAGAATGAACTCAAAGGAACTCATCTCGACTCAAAGTAGTCCATTTGGGAACTTTCTGGGAGTTTCTCTTATCTGACAATAATCACTTATGAGCCAGTGATTGTACAACAATCTTGCTGATGTTGCCATAGCAGTTTTGTACTTGCCAGGTAAGGAATGAATCAAAACCATAATGGACAACTCCAAATGGAGACAATAATCTATAAGTCCTCTATTGTTCAAGGACTTCTAAGGAAACCTCACTATAATATCATATGATGGTCTTAATCCTCACCTATTCTTGGCTAGATAGTTTGACAAGTGCCACTTAGATTAACTCTCACTTTTTCGGTGCTCCATACTCCTCTCATGACTCAATACTAATAAGACAATCGATCCAATCAAACTATCTCAATTGACTCATTTCAAATCAGCCTCATAGAGGCTTTCATCAATCAATCGGTCTTATAGAGACTCCAATCATACTACTAATTCAACTCTTAATCATTAGTTGAAGGCTTAGAACAATCATTAGGGAACAATCAAAGATACAATTTATTTGAGTTCATTTGGGAAGACTGTAATGACCCGTTAAGTTATTTGAAAATTTATCCTTTTGATTTCTTAAAAGATTTATCTTGTAAATATTAAACGGGTATTTTGGACTATTTGATAACTATAGCTACTTAATTGGCGGATGGATTTAGATTTTTAATTTAATTAATGGACTAAAGTGGAACTTAACTAATATCCCATGCTACTTTTCTTATAATTATTTCAATAAGTAAATTATCATTTTTTAAATACCTAATTAAAAGAAATAAAATAAAATAAATTATAAGAGAAGAAGAAATAGGAATAAGGGTTTCTGAACGGAAGAACAAGTCCCCACCGTCGTTGTCTGCTTCCAGGTAAGAAT
Organism: Solanum medicagineum; assembly: GCA_026153255.1. NCBI lineage: Eukaryota > Viridiplantae > Streptophyta > Magnoliopsida > Solanales > Solanaceae > Solanum > Solanum medicagineum. The sequence continues at coordinate 4,753,085 of JAPFFP010000098.1, forward strand.
CTTCTCATGAATCTACCCTTTGAGAGAGAAAAATATTATATCACACATATATGATATGGAGGAGTATTAATAGATAGTAGCTAGTGTAGGTTTGATTTGTTATTTTACTTGGGGAAAAAGTGATCTTGAGAATGAAAGGGAATGAAATCATGGGTGGCCAATCATCATTCAAGGATTATGGCTCATCATTACACAATGATGCTATGTAATGGAGGTGGAGTGACTAAAACTTGAAATATTGTGATACTGACTACTGGGTTTGTAACCAATTGTTTGATTTTTCTTACTATCTTCTTTGTTATTATTATATTAAAAATCAAATTTACTAAATTGAGATAGGTAATTTAACATAAGGTGTATTATGTTATGTGAATATCTTTAAATTTATGGTATGTCGAGAAATTGAGACTTAGCCTTAGGCATGAAGTTTTGGGAATTGACTATAAGTTAGGTTAGTATTGGGTCTAGGTTAGGTCATATATTAATATGGGTGTCATTGGGTTTCTTGTGACGTATAAGTTTCGTTCTTGATAGAGAATTGTCGTGTTGGGAGTTGAATTCAAGGTTCACCTATTCAGTAGAAGTATTCGAGTGCAGTTTTGGCATTGAGGTAGGTTTGAATACCCTTCTTTGAGACTGAGATTGAGTTATTGAGTATCCTTATGTTGTAATCTATGGGATGGGATCGTATCATGTATTGGGTTAGGAATCCTTATTGTGATGCTAGTGCGAGGGTTTTACTTGTCCATGTGTTTACATTGAGAGCATGTGAGTACGGAATTGAGAGTATTATGAATATGACACTTTCAGAATGGTGATATATATTATGCTTATTGAAAGGAATATTACTTCTATGATTGTGTCTTGATTGCATGCATCCTCATACTACATGTCATGACATTTTGAGAAGTTGAAAATGATGTTCGCATTATGAGTCCTTGACCACGGGCACTTGGGTGGCAAGGTAGTTGATATATTATGATTGAGGTAGATGGCCTGCGAGGTCCCTATGGGTCCCCTTTAGTCTATTGAGCCTTAACTCGACGGGGGTGTATACGACAGGCTGTGTGACGGTCTTGACACAACCTTGCGTTACATTGCATTTCATACCATCTCATCATACTACTTGTGGTTGTTTGGATTGGCTTATTTGAGACTATATATTTACCTTTCTTGTGCCATTATATAATAGTTGGCGGCACCGATGCTGGACTGATTTTTCTGTTGCAGGTAGAAGCGTTCCTGGGTTATTTCATAGTTTACTCAATTTTTGATTCCTAGTCGGTTAAACCTACTGGGTACATATTATGTGTACTCACCCCTACTTCTTTTCTCCCGTAGATTCTTGTTTGGATTATCTTTATGGTAGCTGATTTGCTCGTACACTCTATTCATACAAGATCTAGTGGTGAGACTTAGAGCTTCGAGTTTCCATTGGATTCTATCTTAGCTATTTGGTCTTTAGTTTTATTTGAAGATAAAGAGACACTTATTTCACTAGTTTTGTTATTAGATATTCGTTATACTCGTGACACCAGGTTCTGGGATATGATTTTCCTGGGGAGACTATTTATCTATTACGTTTGCATTCTTTTAGTGTACTTTATTTCTGGGGACATTGTGGAGTTTGTGGTTAAGTGTTTAAAATGTCAGCAGGTTAAGTATGAGCATCAAAAGCCAGGAGGTTCAATGCAGAGGATGCCCATTCCCGAGTGGAAGTGGGAGCGTATTACCATGGATTTCATGACTGGATTACTTGTGGCATTAGGTAAGTTTGACTCAGTTTGGGTGATTGTTGATAGGTTGACCAAATCAGCTCACTTCATTTCGGTGAGGACTAGCTACAGTGCTGAGCAGCTAGCTATGATCTATATACATGAGATTGTTAGGTTGCACGGGGTACCTATCTCTATTCTGTCAGATCGAGGTTTGGTGTTCACCTCCCATTTTTGGAAGGCATTGCAGTGTGATTTGGGTACACGGTTAGACATGAGTTCATCATTTCATCCTCAAACTGATGGTCAGTTTGAGCGGACTATTCAGATATTGAAGGACATGCTTAGGGCTTGCGTGATTGATTTTGGTACCCGGTGGAACCAACACTTGCCCTTAGCAAAATTTGCTTACAATAATAGTTATCACTCCAACATTCAGATGGAACCATTTGAGGCACTGTATGGATGTAGGTGTCGACCGCCTATTGGATGGTTCAACTTAGTCTCTGTTGATGCATTATACACTAATTTGCTCAGATATGCTACGGATCGGGTGAGCCTGATCCAGAGCCGATTGTTGATTGGCAGAACAGCTATGCAGATAGGAGAGTTCGTCCCTTGGAGTTTATGGTAGGCGATCATGTGAGGTTGAAGGTATCACCTATGAAGGATATGATGAGGTTCGGGAAGAAGGGAAAGCTTAGCCAGAGGTTTATTGGCCCGTTTGAGATTCTGAGCAAAGTAGGTGAAGTGGCTTATGAGTTGGTTTTGCCACCTAGATTGTCAGCTGTTCATCCAATATTCCATGTCTTCATGCTTCGAAAATACATAACGGATGAGTCCCATGTTATTTCTTATGATACCGTAGAGTTGGGTTCGAATTTAACTTATGAGGAGGAGCCAATAGCCAATTTAGATAAACAGGTTCGTAGACTCAGGACTAAGGAGATCGCTTCAGTTAAGGTCCAGTGGCGATGTCGGCCTGTCGAGGAGGCTACATGGGAGACAGAGTCAGACATGCATGCTAAATATCCTCGTCTCTTTGAAGCTTCAAGTACTTTCTTCTACTTTATGTTCGAAGACGAACATGATTTCTAGTGGTGGATGATATAATGACCCGTTAAGTTATTTGAAAAATTATCCTTTTGATTTTGTAAAAGATTTATCTTGTAAATATTAAATAGGTATTTTGGACAATTCGATAACTACAACTACTTCATTGGCAGATATAATTTAATTAATGGACTGAAGTGGCAACTTAATTAATATCCCATGCTACCTTTCTTATAATTATTAAAATAAGTAAATTATCATTTTTTTAATACCTAATTCAAAGAAAAAAATAAAATAAAATATAAGGGAAGAAGAAATAGGAATAAGGGTTTATGAACGGAAGAACAAGTCCCCGCCGTCGTTGTCTGCTTCCAGGTAAAAATCTTCTTATAAATCCACCCTTTGAGAGAGAAATATATTATAATACACATATATGAGATGGAGGAGTATTAATAGATAGTAGCTAGTGTAGGTTTGATTTGTTATTTTAAAAAAGTGATCTTGAGAATAGAAGGGAATGACATCATGGGTGGCCAATCATCATCCAAGGATTATGGCTCATCATTACACAGTGATGCTATGTAATGGAGGTGGAGTGATTAAAACTTGAAACATTGTGATACTGACTACTGGGCTCGTAACCAGTGGTTTATTTTATTTTTTACTATCTTCTTTGTTATTATTACATTAAAATCAAATTTACTAAATTGAGATAGGTAATTTAACATTACGTGTATTATATTATGTGAATATCTTTAAATTTATGCTATGTAGAGAAATTGAGACCTAGCCTTAGGCTTGAAGTTTTGGGAATTGACTATAAATTAGGTTAGTATTGGGTCTAAGTTAGGTCATATAGTAATATGGGTGTCATTGGGTTTCTTGTGAAGTATATGCTTCGTTCTTGATAGAGAATTGTCATGTCCAGAGTTGAATTTAAGGTTCATCTATTCAGTAGAAGTGTTCGAGTGCGGTTCCGTCATTGAGGTAGGTTTGACTATCCTTCTTTGAGACTAGGATTGAGTTATTGAGTATCCTTATGTTGTATTCTATGGGATGGGATCGTATCATGTATTGGGTTGGGAATCCTTATTGTGATGCTAGTGCGAGGGTTTTACTTGTCCATGCGTTTGCTTTGAGGGCATGTGAGTACGAAATTGAGAATATTATGAATATGACACATTGAGAACGGTGATATTTGTTATGCTTATTGAGAGGAATATTGCTTCCATAATTGTGTCTTGATTGCATGCATCCTCATACTACATGTCATGACATTTTGAGAAGTTGAAAATGATGATTCATATCATGAGTACTTGACCACGGGCACTTGGGTGGCAAGGTAGTTGATATATTGTGATTGAGGTATATGGCCTGTGAAGTGCCCATGGGTCCCCTCAGTCTATGGAGCCTTAGCTCGACGGGGGTGTATACGATAGGTTGTGCGACGGTCTTGACACCACCTTGCGTTGCATTGTATTTCATACCATCTCATCATACTACTAGTGGTTGTTTCGATTGGCTTATTTGAGACAATATATTTACCTTTCTTGTGCCGTTCTATAATAGTTGGCGGCACCAATACCGGATTGATTTTTTTGTTGTAGGTGGAAGCGTTCCTAGGTTTTTTCATAGTTTACTCAATTTTTGATTCCCAGTTGGTTAAACCTACTGGGTACATATTATGTGTACTCACCCCTACTTCTCTTCTGCCGCTGATTCTCGTTAGGATTATTCTTGTGGTAGCTGATTTGCTCATGCACTCTATTCATACCAGATCAAGTAGTGACACTCAGAGCTTCAAGTTCCCATAGGGTTCTATCTTAGCTATTTGGTCTTTAGTTTTATTTGAAAATAGAGAGACACTTATTTCACTAGTTTTGTTATTAGATGCTCTTTATACTCGTGACACCTGGTTCTGGGATATGATTTTCATGTGGAGACTATTTAACTATTAGGTTTGCATTCTTTTAGTGTACTTTATTTCTAGGGTTGAAATTTAAGTAGTTCTTTAGTCATGACCCTGGTTTGGGTCGTAACAAAGACTCATGGACCATCAAATACTATCAATTTATCATCATTATCACATTCACGATCACAATCAAAATCGACTTTCTCAATCAAGGCTCTAGACTCAATCCCTATCTTCATTTATACATGCTTTTAATAGTTAACATATAGGGTTTATGCAGTATCTCATGTAAAGGATTCAATTCAAGAAAATAAGGTTATGATGATCATCAACATATGAAAATATATGTAATTGATATAATTTTCAAAAAAATAATCAAGAAAGTATTTCAAGAAACATGCATAGGGACTCATGGACTCTCAACTCCTCTATCACCATTTATGGGGGCACATGGGAAAACAATATCATGTTTTAATTTAGCCTTACATACCTGGGACGAAGCTATCAACAATCAATTTCAAGAATTGTCCTTGAATTCTTCAATCTTACGTTATTCTCTTCTCTTTTCTCCAGCCCTAGTCTTTCAAATACTTTAAAAAGGACTCAGAATAGGGTTTAAGACTCTTTTTCGCATCAAAACAGCCTAATTTGATCATGATTTGAGTTTAGAAAGGGTTGAAAATTGACTGGAATGCCCCTCAAAATAAAAAGAAAAATTTCAATGTGCAATTACCCAGTCCGTGATGCGGATTGGGCGCGCTATAGTGTGTTTTCTTGCAAAAAGTTTTTGAGCAAGTTTTCGCAATCTCCGTCGAAAAAATTTAAAAAGTTATAAGGCAGGTCTGCGTCTAAGGCGCATCGAGCCTGTGGCCCGCACTGCCACTATTTTGCATTTCGGATTGAGAAATTATTGTTTGATCTGATGGATCTAAAAATTGACCAAGACCATTTTCCCACTCAATTTTTTATGTCGATCACATGTCTGGCTCGGCTTTGCAAATGGAGCATGGGAAGATGTGTTACGCGCACATCACTATTCTCTGGGTATTTTAGTAATTTTACTGATTGTTACATCATCTCTCCCTTGGGATCATTCATCCTCGAATGATGAGTAAAGGTGGATATCAAGGCATGAATATACTCAAAACTTATCTCAACATTCACATCTATCAATCAAACTATGGACTCTTTCTCAATCATCAACCAATTCTACTCGGACTCAATAATAGAAAATCAACTCAAGAATGGACAATCAATTTAGTTAAGTGTAAGGAAATTACCTTCAACACCCTCATTATTAGGCATGAATAGGTGCGGATATTTTGCTTTCATCTCTTTCTTAGCTTCCCATGTGGCTTCCCCAATGAGTTGATTTCTCTACGGGACTTTGACGGAGGCTATATTTTTAGTTTTAAACTTGCAAATCTGACGATCAAGGATCTTGACTGAAATCTCTTCATAGGACAAGCTATCCTTCACTCCAATACTCTCAACACAGATTACCAACGCAGGATCTCCCAAGCACTTCTTTCAACGTTGAAATGTGGAACACTAGATGAATACCATCTAACTCGGAAGGCAACTCTAAGTCATAAGCAACCTTTCCAATCCTCTTCACAATCTGATAAGGTCCAATATAGCGAGGACTCAATTTCCCTTTCTCCCCAAATCTCATGAAACCTTTCATAGGTGACACTTTCAAGTATACTCAATCATTAACCTCAAACACTAAGTCTCTCCTTCTCACATCAGTATAGGATTTCTGTCGACTTTGTGCAGTCTTTAATCTCTCCTTAATGACCTTAACCTTCTCCATCGATTGGTGGGCAAGATCGGGTCCAATTAACTCAGCTTCTCTGATATCGCACCACCCAATTAGTAATCTATATCTCCTTCCATACAAAGCTTCGTAGAGAGTCATTTAAATACTTGCATTATAACTATTGTTTTATGCAAATTCAAGTCATTGGGAAATGAAATTCTTGTGATAGAAGTTGTTTCGTGGTTTGCATCTCATTCAAGTAATTCGCTGGCTATATATACTTGCTGTCCTGATCCTGATGCCACTAAGTTACAGTGGAAACCTCTTGACAGTGGTCGAAATCAACTTAGCAGTTTTATCTTGAACTATTCTATTATGGTATCTTTAATAATGGCCTTTATCGAGCAAACAACTCTTGTATTATGATCAAAATATAAAAGTGGAATACACCCCCAGTTTTTGATATTTTCTTGTGTTATGATCAAAATATATGTTTGATTGTAATTTGTGTTTTGTTGTTACATTATTATGATTTATATTGAAAGTGTGATTCTAATATTGTAAGATAACCCACCACTTGTTTTATCTGATATTTTCTTCCATATATCAATGTACGTTTGGCCATAGTTTTTGAAATAATATTTGACTTCTTAAAGAATATTATTTTTACCTAGAAGTTCTAAGAACTATTAAAAATATCTATAACTATGCATTATCATTTTTTAATGAGAATGCTCGGTCAAAAGTTATGACAATCAACAGAACTAATATCGTTAGTTTATGTACTAAAAGCTCCTATTATTTGTAATTGGAAGTGACTTCGAAGATCAAACTCAGAGAAAATATATAGGAATACCTCAAAAAAAGCGTTTTCAAAAATTTCTCATCACACACCCATGTAGCCTTAAAAATTTTGGATGTTTAGTGTCAAGCCCCGAGTTTACATCCTGGACGTGTTCGGCATCCAGGACAATTTCTGGTCCCTCACAAACCACCTGGACTGGCTACTTTAATCAGCAGAAGACTTCAATAATAAAAGATAGACTTAGATATAATGGGTTAAAGAGACTGCAATAATTTGAACCAACAAAATAGAGGAAATATCCCAACAATAACTTAAAGTAGGAACTGAAACTCATGCCATCCAATCTATGTAACCCCTACCTAAGTTAATCTGAAACAACCGTGACAAGACCACGGTAACCACAACTAAAAATAAATACTGCAACAAAATAAAGACTCCAAAGCCTCTAAGTGATAGGAAGCCTCACTAATAGCCAAATAAAATGTTGGTCCTCAATAGACCATCTGCTGAGGAACTCTATCACCTGCTTCTACATCATAAAATGATGTAGACCTAAAACATGTAAGTACATGGACTTTACAAGAATGTAAAATAGCTTAAACAGGGAACTGAGGATAGGAAATTATATTTTAAAGTAGCTAAAACATGTCTCAAAATACGATAATAAAAAAAATAATAGATAAAGTGTATGTTGAAAGTAATATCATATGTGGAAACTTTCTTTGCAAGAATTAGTTTGCTTTGACATCAATAGTTTCTCTAACCGACAACTATCCCTATGAGCCTCGTGATGTACAACATCTTACCCACGCTGCCAAATCCATCCCATACTTTTCCACGGTAAGGGATGAAGTACTAGGTTAGTGGATCCATTCAAAAATTGGGCCATCTTAGTGGCAAGTGAGACCTGTACTTTTGGTGCAATCCTATCCTACGATAAATACGTAGTTTATGAGTTCGAGTTATTATTACTCTTACCTATATCCGTGCTCTATATTACTCCTTAGAGTATTAATTTGTAGGGATCCAGACTTTATACGGCCACAATGGATCTTGGAACTTTTGTTTTGGAAAAGTTTTAGACCAAGGTGACGCTCTATGGGAGCCCTCACGGTCCGTGTGAGGTCACACGACCTGTGTAGGGCCTCCTTGGAGTGACCCAAGGCCTTAAGAGGAGTGTTTGGCTCTTAAACGTGGAATTTTAAGGCACACCACACGTGGACCCCACCTGGCCCATGTGATGCTTCACAGGACGTGTGGTGGCCTTGGTCTTAAACTCCTATCGTTTAGGACCAAGGCATTTGGTATGGTCCCCTCTCACGAACCATGTGGTGCCTCACGGCCAGTGAGGCCCTTCCGTGTGGCATCCGGAATGCAATTTTTTCTAAATGTAAGATCACCATTTCAGAACTTCGTCATGAAGAATTTTCTAAGTAAAGTGGGACAGAGGAGTACATAGGTCATTTGCCTTGGTACAACCCGTGAAGTCAACCATATGGGTGTTGGCATCAAATTTTTCTAAGTATGGCATCTTCAAGCTCAAGCTAAGTTCACTTTCAAGACATCAATTTAAGATTATTTATGTGGTTTAAGGTCATCATGGGTCTCCCACATCAAGCCAAGTTCAAAGGAATTCCATTGGCTTAACTTTTCACAAGTGCCGATAGAAGGGTCAAATTTAAAGGGTCATATCTCTTAGCTCAAAATGAATTGAGTGGTCCACGAACTATCCAATTGAATGATTTTGCGTTAGCTTTCTAATGCATCTAATTTCACGTTATTTAGAGTTTGGATGAAGACATTATGCCCATTTCAGTAAAGCCCATATTTGCAGTATTTTCTGAAAATTGACTAAGTAAAGCTATGCGGAAGGGTTTCACGGTCCGTGAAACCTTGTACAGATTGTGAGGCTTCGTTAGAGACCCCTGGCGAGGAATTTGATTTTAGCTTCATTAATGGTCTTTTTGTAATTGTGGCTCTTCCCAAGGGTCTTTTATGACTTCCTATGTAACTTAAGACCTCCAAATAACCTAAACCCTATTCTTCTCATTCAAATTTCATCCTTACACTTAGAAATTCTCTCAAAGACATTCTTAAGAACTCTAGTTGGGATTTACTTTGGATTCAAAGAAGGCTCATTCTTCTTCAAATTTCTTTTGAAACCTCTTCATTTGTCAAGGTATGTGAGTTTTGATCCTTTGTTCCTTCCAATCAAGAAGATCCAAATATTTTTAAGCAATTTTCCATGAAATTAGGCTTACTTTTAAAATTGGGTTTTCATTATTTTGATTTATTAAATTCAATTGATGTATGGGTTGTACTTTATTAATGATTTTAAGTCACTTTAAGTCATATTATGATGATTTACATTAAAGTTATGAGATTATGAACATGCAAGTCCCTTTTAAGTTTGATTTATGCATGTGTAATTTATATTATGTTTTGAATGTGGATTTAATTATGGATTTACTTCAATTTCATATTATAATGTTGATTTTAGATTGAACCTCAATTACCCATGCTATTCCCACATCATTCATGGCATATGCATTCATGAACATTGGATTTTATGGAAATTATGAAGTGGATTAACCCCAATTATGTTTTTATGATATGATTTTGATAAGATATTCGTTATGACAAGAATAAGATCACATATATGTCTAAGATTATGGCTCAAGGAGCAATTATTGGTGGTTACACCACTATGTTTAAGGGAGCATTAATTAAGGTTGGAGTGGGCTATCCCCAAGCGCCCATACTTATCTCTCAAGAAGGTGCTCCAAAGGAGCTACTATGCATGAAAGTATTACATGAAGAATGTTTTTGCTTTTTAGCCTATTATGCATCATTATGAAGAATGTGATTTGGCCTTTAAGCCTAAGAATGCATGTAAATGATTTGAAAGTTTATGCCTCTTTTACAAGAATCTATATATGTGTGTTTGTGTGCGCGCGTGCGCACGCGTGTGTATTCTAGTGGGATGATGACCTAGCACTGATGGATTGAATGTTCGCATGGACTGTCCCTAAGGGTCTATACTCCTTTCCTCGAACTATATGGCTAACATAGGTATACGTTTATGCTCAAAGGGGGAAAATAATGTTAAGGATCCACCTTTGGCTAGTAAGTCACTTCTTATCAGTTGTGGAGGAGACAACGGGGTTCTAAGGCATAACTCATTTGGTCTCATGTCAGTTATAGTCCCATCCTAAATATATATGAAGTATTTTCACATTCATGCATCATGTATGTCATGGCATGTTTATATATATTATTCCTTTGTTCCGTGATTCTTTCTATGTATGTGCCTTTGTCATCTAACACCGGATTGCAGGTTTGATAAGTCATATGCATTGCATGCCCGCATACTTAGCACATTCAAGCGTACTAATGCATACTTTTTCCTATATGATCTAACTATGTAGGGACTGGACTCTATCTTCATCCACCGTACGATGGCTAGATTGAGCTCAGGATATGTATTAACCCCCGTCCTATCCTATGATTAGAGGCATTGTTGGACATCTTGTAGACTCTTTTTGGATCTATATGCTATGCGTTGTATTTAGATTATATGATCATGATTATCTATTGGATATGGCTATCATGGATTGGTTATGAGAATTATGACATGTATGTATGTTTGAAGTGGAAATGTGGAAGAACCTAAGTCTCGTATCGCCCCCATAGAGTGAATCATACTTACCCGCCCCTTAGCTCTTATGTGTTATGTGCTATGTGAATACATGTTAATCCCTATCCCTATCACATTCCCATAGCGTGAGTCCTACTTTCCCGTTCCTTAAAACTATGTGTTATTATTTATATGCGCTTCCGAAATAATTACGTGTGAATGGATACTACGAGGCTTGTTTAGGACTCTCGGGTTCCCATTCGTCATGTTACTTCTAGGCCCAAGGTCCGGGTTGTGACATAATTACATATTCATACTTAAAAGAATATATTTGCTCGAAGTGTTACTTTTTTTCTCTTTGGGACTTAGCCTAATTTAGTATTCTCTTCATTTTTCTCAAAACTGTCTAAAATCATAGGTTTCATGCTTTCCTATTCATAAAATACTTATATTAATACTTTTCTTAAGTTTAAAGCAAGAATTTGAAATTTATAGATTTTCATAGCAACTTTAGGATTTAGTTAGTTTAGCAATCAGAAGTAGTATCTCGACTTAGGACCTCAATATAGTAGAAGAATCTAGTAATTTTCATGCTTTTCTCCAAAAATAACATAAACAAGAACATTTACTCATAATGAAGAAATCATATTCTCAACTGATAACTTGATACTTGAAGAAACTAGTAGTTACATAATGGTAAAATAATGTAGTAGGCTTTTGTAGCCCTTACATACATGAAGGAATTATATTTTTGAAGAATTTGAATAAGGTGCTTGAAAGCCCTAGTTTTTACCTCTTGAAACTACGTTCTAAGTTTGGAGAATGTTTTGAGCGTTTATGAGTTGAAGAATCATGTTTTCGAGATTTACTTAAATGAAAACTGGCAAAGTTAGGCTTAAAGGGTGAGAAAGAACGAAAATACCCTTTTTTAAAAATATTATTTTATGTCATCTACGGAACTATCTATGACCCAAAGAAGCTTATACAGACCATAGAATCCATTCATGGAAACTAAAGATATATTTTGGGGTCATGAAAAACATTTTATAGGCCTAAACTATGACCCGTAGAAGCTTCTACGGACCATAATTAGGTACATAAAGTTTGGGGCCAAAAAAGAGCTTGCAGGAGTCATTCCACAAACTGACAGGATGGGTCATAGTTCAATCCACAACCTGTAAGTCAAGTCATAGAAACAACTCTGTTCTGGCAATCTGTAGTATAAAAGTCATAACCTTTACTTCGAACTCTAAATGAGGTGAAATTAGTGAGTTGGAAAGCTAATTCAAAGACCATTGATTTGGCAGGTTATGGGCCACCTAATTCTTGGTATGCTAAAAGTTATAATCATTTAAAGTTGACCCTTGCATAATCTAATGCGAAAACCTTAATCGGGTAGGAAGGATTTAAACTCAACTAGGTATTAGAGGTATCTCATGACTCGAATTCACTTCCAACACACTTCTTAACTAGGTCTAATCTTATGTATTTACCATAGCAAAATACATATTCTAAAATTAGAATTGTGAGGTGTTATATTTAGGACTTGGAATCATCAATTTTTACTTCAAAATGAGTGAGATATGGAGGTTTAAAGTCAGAAAGATATAACTGGAAACAGATTTAGTCTTTTAATATAGACCAGGGCAAACTACTCTATGCGGTCAGGGAGCTCTAGACCTGTGATAGCAGATCATTGAGCAAATGCTTCATGAATGTAGAATGTTCCTTGCAATCATGGAAGGTAAATGGGTCAGTCCCTCACGAACATACGGGACACCCTATGATTACAGATGCCTGAATGGGACACCTTCACGAATGTGGACAAAGGGCCCACAATGCAAAGGTCAAGTTGGTCCTCCATCATTAACGATTTCACCAATTCATTACTCCAGCATTATGATTGTCGATTGGGTTTTCGAAACTCTTTTTGGAACCTCATGCATGACAAAGCATTATGCTATCCTACTAAATTTGATGTTCTGAACTTTACAATGCAATTAAAATTTCTATATGAGGTTGTTTTGATAAAAAAAAATGGATCCCACTCCTAAGGGTCTTTTTAGCCAAATCTACTAAGGGCTCGAAAATGAGTCCAAAGCCTTGAATACCGAATGAAAGGTTGTTCTAGATCAAACTCGATGTTACAGAGCTAATCGTACTGTCAAAATTTTCATTCAGACATGTTTTCCAACAAAATTGATCAAATTAAAACTTTGGCAAATTTTGAAAGGCTCAAATACTAAATGGCTTAAGCTCGTAGCAAAAGCCTTGAAACTCAAGTCGCGCCTAGCCTAAAAATGTCCATTTCAGAGTCAATGGAACCATTAAAATTTCATTCTGAGACCATTTACTAATACTTTTTAGCAAAGTCAATTTTTCAAGTTGCAAAGACCTCAAAATACGTGTCATGATCCAGGCCTAGGGACTAGACGTGACATGGCTAATGGAAACCCAAAGGGACCCCAAACAAGCTTCTTAGAATATCATTTATACATCAGTGGTCGAAGAAGCAATTAAATAACAACAAGAGATTATAAAAAAGGATAAAGGGACTAAGGGAAGCCTTAGATAACCATAACAACCAAGAGTCAAGAACATAGCATAATTACATCACTTGTCCAACAATACCTCTAGCATATATAGGGAGAGGCCAAGACACTTTCCAAGCTCATCCTCATGGTACCAAGAGTTCAGCATAAAGAAATAACATAAGCAACAGTAGCATAGATAGTGTCCCCGAACTTGAGGACTCACCAAAGCTTATCTTCGAGATATCTAAAACTAACCACGTGAAAGATGATCGTGAGGTGCTTCGGTTCCTACATGGTGATACCATGTAGTCAAAAGTATGCGATAGTATATTTGAGTGTACTAAGTATGTAGGGTGCAATGCATCAAGACATAGGAACTTAGTCAAAATGCATATACATAGGCAATCAGTAAGTATAATGATAATATGACATGCATGATCAATGCTTGAGTAAAGAATGCATGTATGACATATAACTTGAGAATATAGATTACATGTGTAGGAAGAGAGCATCACCATAGAGCAAGAAAACTATTACTTGGAATCCAAGGCATATCACCCCCTTGGAAGGTGATTGAGGAATCTACCCCTCCATTGGTAGATGGGCGTAGCCCCCACCCATCAAACTGGTCAAGGTATATACCCCTCAACATGGTAGATGGGCATAGTACCCCCATCAAAGTGGCCATTGTATATACCCCTTAACATGGTAGATGGGCTTAGCACCCCACATCAAAGTAGCCAAGGTATATACCCCTCAACATGGTAGATGGGCATAGCACACACACACACCCCCATCAAAGTGTGGTCAACTTGTAATGTTATAGATACGTTTCATGAATTCAATATATACATACAACCCTTTCATCACATAGAGTGACTTAACTCATAAGTCATTCAATAGACCTCCAATAACTCAGGAATACTTAACAATACATTTTATCAAACACTTGACGGGTGTGTAATTCTAGTTCAAAATCATGCAATTCAAGGGTGAAATAGTATGAGAAATCTCAATGTAAATCAGCCCACCAATACATGGTAACACCCTTATGTAAGATACATTGAAACCCATCATAAAATCTCACAATAGATCATAGTTTTATAGCTCAAAATATGCATAAGCAATCAAATTTTGATAAAACCCTAATATAGTTTACAATCGTAATTCATAATAAGAGATACCCATAGATAATCCAACTTGAAAACATGCAGTTTTCATAAAAATGGAAGGTTGGGAGCCATGGGTGAAAGGACCAAATGCTTGAAACCTACATACCTTAGACCTTGAACATCTTGAGATTGGGTTAAGAAAGACTTGAAGCTTGGAAGGGGGTCTTGGAATCTAGAACTTGCTCTTGAGTTCCCTTGAATTCTTATTGGGGTTTTGGTGAAGGCTCTTGAGAGAATTTGAGAGTATATACAAGTTGAGAGGAATGAACTTGATCCTTTGGAATAGGGTATAGATCTTTGGCGAAGGTTAAGATAGCATTGGAAGTCCCAAAAAGACATTAGAATAGAACAAATTTATGAAAACGCCATCAGTGAAACGGAGGTAAAATTTGACAAAGGGTCACCTCAGTGACTGACTCATGGGTTGTGTGAAGCCACACGGTCCATATACTGGTCCATTAAACCATAATTATAAAATTTCGTGAAAGTTACGAGACGGTAATTTTATAGTTGAAAAATTTCGCTCTGGAAGCCTCAGAAGGGCCTCACGGCCCGTGCCATACCACACGGCTCGTGTGGCTAGTCGTGACATGTGCCTTGGCCACAAAGTGGTAGTCAATGGCTCAAATACAGTCTCACGAGGTGTTAGATGCCACACGGCCCATTTAGGTGCTCGTGTGACAACACTTCATAGGAGGGCCTCACGAAAACGGCCATAACTCCTTCATCTAAACTCGGAATGAGGTAAAACCAAGTGCGTTGGAAAGCTAACTCAAAGGGATTTTATTTGACATGTCATAGGTCGCCCAGTTCTTTGTGTTCTAGAAGTTATGCTCATTTAAAGTTGACCCTTATGTAAACTAACACCCAAAACTCAATTTATAGGGAAGTCTTGAACTCGTCTAAGTACTAGAAGTCTCCCACGATCCTAATACACTCCCCACATAAATAACTGAGGCTTGATACACGGTTACATAAGAGCATGGAGTGACGAGGTGTCACAATATGAAAAACTCTACAAAGTAAAAAAGAATAACCAAGCAATTAAACTATCAGTGCCAACAAGTCACAAATGATTTTGGTCTTTATGGAAAAACTCTAACTGATGAAGATGAGGGTAACATAAAAATGACCTAAAGGGGCATTACAAATACTACACAAAAATATATACATATTGAAAGATAAATAAAATTAAAAGGATTTTATCTTCATGAATCTGGCAAAAGAAAATTAAAGAAGAAAATGAATTTGGCCCAACAGAGGCCCAACCAGGTCCAAGAAAAAAAAACAAAAGCAAAGATTAAGAAAGTTCTTGAACCCTTCTACTCCACTCACATCTATTCTCATGACGGTGACTTGAAGGGTCGAGAGATGAGACACTTCTTAAAAATGAAGGCTTTTGCAATCTGATGAGACTTAGATGAATCTTTGATATTTGCTTTGATGCTACCATATAGGGAATATATGAAAATTTGAGTCTATTCCATACGAGACACCTAATAAGATCTTCTATGCCATAAAATAAGTTTCCTAAAAGAATTCTTCAATTCAGAGATTAAGAGATCCCTATGTACTATAACTATAAAAGTATAAACTACTCTTCACATCTTTTAGTCGTTATACGAGTTCATAATGTAGAGAGTTAGAAGTTCCTTTTTCATGCAAAATTGTTAATTGTATATTAAACAATTGTAACTATCCATTACTTTATTGTTTAATCAAATTAAGTTTTTGATATATGTCTAAGTTCCTAGCATAGCTGATCATTAATCACTTTTTCTTGTTCTTATAATAACAATATAATAAATTATACAACATTTTTTTCTCCATCAATTTTGATTAGCTGACTTCGTTTTACTTTCTTCTCTCTTTTACTTAAATTAGTTGTCACGACTCGGTCCTGGTCATGATGGCGCATGTTGGATCCCACCTAAAGGCAAGCCAATTACCCAAGCCATAGGGTACTTGTCCTAGCTCTCTAGTCAAACCATAGCAAACGAGGCAATATAAATAACTGAAACCTGCCCTGAACCTGGAAGTACACTGTACATAGCTATTATAAACTCAAGATAAAATATACATATATACTTACATAACTAGAATAACAATCTACACGTACAAATCCAAACAACATATACAAGGAAGTGTCTGAATACAAAAGACAACCGTCGAAATAGAAGGAGAATACAAAATGTCTAGAGTTTCTACTGCTCACCAATGTCTCTTAAATCTCCTGCGAATCTCTAACTCAGCGACTGCGGTTGGTACCTAGACCTACACCATTGGAAGATGCAGAAATGTAGGTGCGAGTACCGATAAAAGGCACCCACTAGAAATCATCGGCCGACCGAGTGAAGTACTATAGATATAGAAGGCTCAAATATAGAGAACTACAGTAAATGTAGCAAATCAGAACTTTGATGAAGAGGTAAATAGGTATAAAGAATCATTGAACCGCAACTAAATCGACCCAACTAGTGTGCAATGATACTAACTGACCAAATACGAGTAGGCCCAAACCAGAACTGTCACTGGACTGATATATAGTGTTGTACGTAGGTGAAAGGCCCTAATATCTATGCCTGTATGCTGATTGGGCCCCAATAAGCCTAAAAGGTACACCCACGCACAATCCAACTACTAGAATCACCGTGAAACTCACGAAACCACTAAGAAACCCAACTCCCAATATCACATGATCCAGAGGTCAACTGTACGTGGGTGTAAGGCCCTAGTGTTTAAGCCTGGACTCTCCCCTTGAGCCCCCATAAGCCCAGAGGGTACACCCGCACAATCAGGGTGTGTATAGGTATGTGGATCCACAGGAAATCAATCGGGTCCTCGACCCATCCAGTAACTAGTATCACGGGGGGCCTCAAATCCCTATAATATCAACTAAGGTCTCGAACCCCCTTCCTGACCTAGCCTACGATCGGGGCAGTCAGCAAGGGCCAGATGGTCTGACAATATATATGACAGTGGGATATATCCCCCACATGAGAAAGAATCCCCCTAATATAATCAATAGGGCCTCGAACCAAAGAATAATCAACTGGGCCTTGAATCCAGGAATAGTCAACTGGGCGTCGAACCCAAGAATAATTAACTGTGCCTCAAACCCAGGAATAGTCAACTATTGTCTAGACCTCAAAATCGGCATCCGCCACCTGGCATCCCATTCATGGTCACTGGACTCGGACTACAAGGTGCGACTCCGGGGTCTCAGACTCTCAGACATGACCACCGGAGATCATATAGTGATGGGGAGCGTCATCTAGGCTTGATGTATCGAAATAGTCCCTCACTCAACCAATCTGTCTGGATCTAAAACTCCAAAGTCATATTATGCCAGAGTTAACATAGGCGATTACACTCACAACATATATATAGACCACGTAATCTAGCCCACGCATCTATATGTGACCATTCCTAAGATAACTCTAGCTAACCCCAGCCTCATATAAGGATAACAAATGCACAAGAACTAACTGTTGTATACAAAAGTATATATCTCACAGACTAATATAGGGTCATACCCACCCAAGGCCGAATACACCACGCTCTAGTCAATCACAAGTACTTTGAGTAAATATGGACAATCACCAAGGTATCTGTGTAGCTCTATGCAAAGTGTATCCTAGCCAACGTTAGCTTAAGCTAGTCATAGAATAAACAACAGGGTCCCAGACCCAAGATATCAACAGGGTCCCAGACCAAACAATAAGCAACAGGGCCCTAGACCTAAGAATAATCGATCGGTATATCACAAGTATACAGAACAACCAAGTCCAGTAGAGTCACATCCATACTAAGTCCGTCCACAGTACGACTGTATCATGGTATGCCGAACAAATTAGTCCATCGAAATCATATCTATACTAGAGTCAATCTATTGTGTGGTTCATAATCAACAGTTGCTTCACAACCAACACATCTCAGTAGCATCAAGTTACACTTTCATACAGATACAAGTTAAGCCAGAATAAATACCTGTCTCAGGGCATTAGTCCATATCCAGCTTTACTAGGCCTTTCGTAGTTCTACAGTGCTAGAAGTCAGCTACTATAGTGGTCACAGCTAGTACACTCCAGAACAACCACAAGTATCCCAAAATAACTGTAGCTCCCCATATGCTATGTACAATGACTATCCAGGAAGAAAGGTGTTAACAAATCATGACAATAGAGTTAAAATGCATAGCAGAAAATATAACTAACAATCGGCCTTATGATATATTCACACAACTTACTCAGGACTTTCAACCACAGTAACTCCTAATATACATGTATTTCAACTCATTCTAGAGGTGAGAAAAGCCTAGTTTATCTGGAAGGCAGATTCACATGCTCCAGATCAGTCCACGCCAGTTTTACCCATCTTACCACCTCCAAATGTTGGTCATCTCAAATGACGTGCCAAAATCAGTTTCCAAAGCTACCACTATGTTCCTCTCGAAAAAATATACAAGTTAGCCTCTTGAATTGCCCAAATTCGATAAAAATGAGAAAGAAATCATGTGTAAAAGTTTAGGCTTTCCTTTGTATGTTTCCGGAAAAAGATCCATATATATCCCTTTTTTCTTAATCTAAACCACCTGGCACGTGGCGGCAAAGATTGGACCACGTCACCCGTGCCACTGTTAACCTTCAAGCACTGTTCAAACTTAATTTCAATGCTCAAGCCTCATCCTTAGTCCAAAATATACAATCCATATATGAAATCTGACCGGAAATGGCATTTCAGACTCAATGGTATAGTTGAAATTCCCATTGGAGGTTGTTTTATTTAAATGTGGGTCCCATTTAACAATATCGAAGTTGATCGAAGGGAGTGAAATACACCTGGAAGCCCCAGCAATCGAACAAAAGGTCCTCCTAGACTAAATTCAACGTTCTGGATCCTATAGTGTGGTCAGATTCTTATTTAGGGCACGTTTCCCAAGGATATTGACTAAAATCAACTATTGACTTATTTCGGTGGTTAAATTTACAAAACTCAATGTAATTGCATCGAACATGCCCCTACCTAATTTGGCCATTCCAGAGCTGATGAAACTGTCAGAATTCTGCTTCGATGATATTTACTAGGACTTTTAATGAAAATTCATTTATGGTTATTGTCACGACCCAAGTCTAGGGCTTAGACGTGACACACCGAGTGAGGAACCCGAAGGAAATCCAAACAAGCCTCTTAGAATATCAATCACACATCCTTGGGCGCAGAAGCAAAGTAAAAACAACAAGAGATATAAATAAGGGGAAAAGGACTAAGGGAAGTCTTTAATAATCATAAAATACTGAAGAGTCAAGCTCAAAGCATAAGTACATCAATTGTTCCAACAACACATCTATCATAGATAGGAGCGGGAGCCAAGACACTTTCCAGGATCACCCTCATGGAATCAAATGTTCAATAAAGAGAAGTCTTAGAGATAGCAAGAGAATGTAGATAGTGTCCCCAAACTTAAGGACTTACTAAGCTTATTTTCGAATAATCCCAGTAACCATGTGGAGGATGATCAAGAGGAGCTCCGGTCCCTACATGGTGATATCATGTAGACATAAAGTAGGCATTACTACGTTTGAATATACTAAGAATGTAGGATGCAATGCAACAAGACATAAGCCAATGTAATTAAAATGCATAGAAATAGATAACACATAAGTATAGTCTCAATACGGCATGCATGATCAATGCTTGAAGTAAAATACGATTATAAATCATACAACTTGCATAGAATGTGATACATATGTCGTAAGAGACCTCAACCGACAAAGAATAACACCAAGTGAGCTACAACTTATAATCCTAATGATTACCCCTCATTGGTAAAGAGGTGGTCTACTTGCCTAGGTAAAACATACTTCACCTTATAGGAGCCTGTCCCATTTCATAGAAGTGACCCCCCTTGCAGGAACCTATCCTATTCAGTGAAGGATTTCATGAAAAGCTTCGCCTTACGGGAGCCTGTCCCATTTCGGATGAATTTCAAGAGAAAGTGCACTAAATGGATCCACTAGTAAAGCAAGGGTAAAGTATACTCCTACGTTGGCACATAGTTTTAAGAAAGAGAGCAAACCCTCCATCCATCAGTGCTAAGTCTAATTCCACGGAATAATTGAAATAATAACACTTTAGAAATTTGTAAGAAACATGGAAATATGACATGAGTAGCTCTAAATATCTTTGACCTCTAACGGTGAGCCTAACTTTGAAACATAAGAATAGATCATCATTGAGCATTACCCTTGCATTAACATCAAAATGCTCACAAGAGATAAAATCTTTGAAAGAGGGCTTAATCTGGCATTACAACATCATGGACATTTTCATAAGTTCAAAACATCTTTTGAAAGCCCAAAATAATCATAAAGTCACTAGACTCATAAATCATATAATAAATCATCAATAAATTTAAGAATCCTTGAAAAGACAGTTTATCAAACACTTGGTGGCTGTGCAATGCTAGTTCAACATCATGCAATTCAAGAGTGAAATAATATGAGAAAACTCAATGTAAATCAACCCACCAACACATAGTAAAACCCTCATGTAAAATACCTTCAAATACATCATCAAATCTCATAATAGATCATAGTTTCAAAACTCAAAACATACATAGTCTCAATAGATAAAACCAACTCATAGTATAAGCTTGAGATAATAAAAGATACTCATAGATAATACAACTTGAAAACGTGCAATTTTCATAAAATAGAAAGATTCGGCCCCATGGATGAAATGACCCAATGGATGAAACTCACATACCTCAAACTTGGGTTTTCTTAATGTAGATTTGAAGGATACTTGAAGCTTGAATGGAGTTCTTGAGATCCAGAATTAAGATTGAGACACTTCAATTTGGAAGAAATATTTAGTTAAATGTTGAAGAGGGTTTTAAGAGGGTCTTGAGTGATATAGAGATGAAAAATGGCTAAGTATAGGTATTTTTACTCATAAGTAGGCAAGGGGACAAGACCCCAATGTTTTAGGCTAAAACTGGAAAATCAAGGAAGTGCAAACACTACTCCGTGACGGGTCCGCATCGCGGAGGTGTCACGGACCCATACTATTTTCAAAAAATTTTGTGAAAATTGTTTTTCACTAAGAGTCTCCTAAAATCCGAGTTATAAACATTTTCCGCTCAATTTTTCCCCCTGATCAAGAATATGAAGTCGGATTGTTGATATAGTTCATGGATTTTGAGATATAAGGAAATTACGATTATGAGCATTTTGGAAGCACATTTTTGGGGCGTTTCGGGTGCATTTCAATATCTCCCTCTTGGGAATATCCATCCCTGAATGTCAAAGAAACGTACATAAGAGAAGTAAACGTGAAGATTTCATCCCGACATAAATGCAACAACTACACTTAAACATCATTTTCAAAAATCTCAACATAAATGTCAAAATCATCATGAAATTGTTACCATAAACATGAATTTATACAACAAGATATGAGGGTTGAAATTTAGGAATTGAAATCATAGATAGGGGTTAATTTTCAATCTTTGGCTTGAATAGAATGAAAGAGGTATGGATATTACTTCTTCATGTTCGCTCCGGCTCTCCAATTGACACTTTCGACTTTGTTGGTTCCTCCAAAGAACATTGACGGAAGTTACATCTTTGTTTCTCAACCTCTTCACTTGCCTATCAAAAATCTCTACTGAGACATCCTCATAGGTCAAGTTATCTTCTACAACATCCATATCATCTAAAGGCGCAATAGCACTTGGGTCACCCATACACTTCCTTAACATGGACACATCGAAGACCGGATGAATCATACTCATATCAACGGCAACTCCAACTCGTAGGCTACCTTACCGATCGTTCTCAACACACTATAAGGACTCATAGACCTTGGGCTTAATTTCCCTTTCTTGCTGAACCATACCATACCCTTCACTGGTGAGACCTTCAAGTAAATCCAATCACTAACCTCAAACTCATGATCTCTCCTTCTCACATTAGAATATGATTTTTTCCAGCTTTGAGCCATCTTCAACCTTTCCCTTATCAACCTCACCTTCTCCAAAGCTTCCATAGCTAAATCGGGAACAATCAAAGCCATCTCACCGACCTCACCAAAGGTACCTTCCCACAATCTCTATCCATTCTCATGGAATTAGGATGGACATAATAGGATGAATCATGAGCCTCTCTCAAAATCAACTACCTGAAGTCACCAATATTAGGCACACATAATCTACCTTGGTACCTAAGGTACCATCTCCCCCCTTGAGAGAAAACCTTCACTCTACCATCCTTTACTAAGATCCTCAACTTTAGCAAGGCGGGATCAAGGTCTTGTTTTGCCTTTACCTCCCCAATCAAGGAAGATTTAGAAGCATCAACAACCACTACACCCCCATTATCAACTTCATCCAACCTAACCCCTAATCTAGTCAATCGGTGAACCTCTATAGACACCTCTTTTCCACCATCATTAGCAAGAGCTAGACTACCCATAAACACCCTACTTAGAGCATCGGAAACAACATTAGCTTTGCTAGGGTGATAATGCACACTCATATCACAATTTTTAAGGAGTTCTAACCACCTTCTTTGTCTCAAGTTAAGAACTATTTGGATGAACACATATTGGAGACTTTTGCAGTTGGTAAACACGTCAACATAAACCCCATACCAGTAGTGACTCCAAATTTTTCAAAGCAATTACCACGAGCGCCAATTCAAAATCATAAGTGGGATAATTCTTCTCATGCACCTTAAGTTTTCTATAGGCATATGAAATCACCTTACCACTTTGCATCAAAACACAGCCCAAACCAATTCTTGAGGCATCACAATATAAAACAAACCCTTCCCACCCTTCCAGTAGAGACAAGATAGAAGCAGAGCAAGCTTATCTTTCAAAGTTTGAAAACTATTTTCGTGCTCAGGGTCCATACAAGTTTCACATTCTTTTGTGTCAACTTAGTCATAGAAGAAGCAATAGAAGAGAAACCATTTACAAACCTCCGGTAATAACCCGCCAAACCCAAGAAACTTCTAATGTCCGATGGAGTCAAAGGTCTAGGCCGATTCCTAATCACCTCCGTCTTTTTAGGATGCACCTTAATATCACCTTACACCACATGTCCCAAAACTGTAAACCCTTTCAACGAAACTCACATTCTTCATATTTAGCATACAACCTCTCATCCCTCAAGATTTGGAACATCACTCTCAAATGACTCACAAGCTCTTCTTCATTCCGGAAATAAATCAATATACCATCCACAACTACCACACATATATCAAGGTAGGGTTCAAAGATCCTATTCAAGAGATCCATAAACATAGACGGGGCATTGGTCAAGCAAAAGACATTGCCATAAATTCAAATATCGGGAGGGACACCAAGAAACTCATTAACCACCGGAACCAACTCAATAGGAAGGACTTTGGACTCAACATCCCTAACCCTCACAAGATGATAGAGACAACCCTTAAAAATCAACTTTTGGCATTAAGGCAACAAATCCACCCTTGACCACCATATCACAACTTTACCACTCAAGGACAGGTTCATTAAGAAATTGGAATTTAACCCTACGGGTTCTATAATCAATAGAAGCATAATATGCACGCAACCAATCCATCCCAAGAATGACATCAAAATCCACCATATCTAATTCAACAAAATCACTAGGCAAGATTTTATGCAAAATGAACATGCGACACTTCCTATAGACTCCCCTAGCAACAATGGATAATTATAATCTTGATTTTTAGTACATTTTGACTTTGATCTTTGTGGTATTTCACTGAAATTTTTAAAATTAAATAAAATGTGAGCTTATGATTTCTTTACGTAGATAATATGTTGTATTTAAATTATTATAATAATTATATTATCCTTGAAAGAAAAATAAGAGTAAAAACATTAATATAGAACATGAATAAATAAATTATTTAATTAACAATTTGACTTTAAGAACTAGTTGAAAGATCAAAAACACATTTCCATTAATTAAAAGTGATATATACTCATATAGATATTGCAAGAAACCAAATTAATATTTTAAATATATTCAGGGACTAAAAATAAATTCTCTCTATATATGTATATAAGCAATTTAGTGTATCACAAGAATATATTTTTTATTATGCTCTGTTATTAATATGAGTATTATCCAATGAATATTTTAAATATATTCAGGGACTAAAAATATATTCATGAATGCAACAGAGTATCACAAGAATATATTTATTTTTTTACTAATTTAAAGTTTAATAAATAATTTTGTAACTTTAATAATTTTCTATTCCTATATGATATCTATATGGTATAAATATACCAACGGAGTATCATAATGAATATATATTCTACTAATTTAGAGTTTAATATATTTATTATTTATTTCTTTAAAAAAAAACATAATGAATATATATGATAACAATGGGGTATCAATATACCACCAGAGTATCACAAAGGATTGAGCTCATTCTATATGATACCGGTATGGTATATATATACTGTCGGAGTATATTTCATAGTATTTATGTTGATATCAGCATGACATCATGCACAAAATTATCACACTCCGGATGTAACTAACACTCGGAGAGTATTGCTAGTCCCCAAGCAAACCACCTGGCTTCATCATATTCATTCATTCAGTCAATCAGCGAAAGACATTATGGAAAGACAATGTAATTATCAATGGCTACAAGACTAAGCATCTAAGTCCATCATGCGAGATGAGATTAGTGAAAAGTGAAACTCAGTTTAAGAAAAGAAAGGGGAAAGGAACCCCCAACGTCAACACATAATCTTTTTGTTCTATGAAGCCTCTAAATCTACTATCTAAGAAGGTACCATGATAGTCCATGACTACCACAACTCAGAGCAATAACTAAAACATCTAAATGAAAGAAACCAACCTCTGAATACAGGGGAGGACTCACCACTATCTGTAAATCAGGAACCCCTGAACCTTAACGACTCGCCTGCTGAAGCCTTCTGTCTACTGAATCTAAATCATGAAACGATGTAACGCCAAATAGCATTAGTATTTCAATGTACTATATGTAAAATTGGATAAAAGTAAATGATATAAACAGGATAATATGGAACAACATCAACTCATCAAGCCCTTATCTCATCTAAGAATAAAGAGTAGACAATATCACAATTAACATCAGGCAAGTCTACTACCATCACATCAACATCCGAGTACTATCAGGAGGGAACCTATCTGGGAGATTCTCAGACCTACAACCATTACCTATAAGCCTGTGATGACACAACGAACTGATATCATTGCCACATCTACCCAGTACTTTGCGGGGATAAAGAGCGTGTATCATTGGATTGGATTCAGAATAAAATATTATCAAGTCCTCTTTCAGAACTAAGGAAACATCTGTTCCCATGGTCCACTCCTCCCCTAAACTGGCCACATAGTTATGAGTGTGAGTGGGACTCACTCTCACCCATTTTGGTGATCGATACTTCTCCTAGGACTCAATAGGCTCATAAATATCAACATCAATATTTTTTATCATTTGGTCTCTTTTGGACAGGGAATATCAATTCATCTCATCGTCCATCAATTCAAGGAATTAAGGGTACTTCTTTTTAAAATTACATTCACCCTCCTTAAGAATCTAAGTAATATCAGCCTCATCAATATCAGTCATCAATACATTCAATTCGAGACCTAGACTATACAAGCAAGACTTACACATGGGGCCCAGGCTCGAGACATCAACCCTTAATTTCATTCTTAAAGTCATTAATAGGGTTATCATGCAAGGTTTATGACATCATACAACTAAGTCACATAAAATCATTGTAACAAGTAATTTAGATTATGATGATTATCACTTCAAGAAAATATATGTAAAGTAAAATAGTTTACAATAAGAACATTCAAGCATTGTACAGACAGAACCAGTCACCTTCAACTATCAACTCTCTATAATCAAAGGGGAACATCGGAGATCATTCCTATGTTTTTGGGTAGCCTTTACATACCTAGATGAAGAATTACTACGATTCTTCAAAGAATTGGCCCAGAACTTTCAATCCCCGAAGTTTTCTCGTCTCTTCTCTCAAGAGTTCTTCACCTAAAACTTAAGAAAAAGGGCTTTAGAAACCCTTACTTGATATAAAATGATTTCAGAACACGTTTATTGGACTGAAAAAAGGTTGGAAATATCCAAATACCCTTCCCAAAATTAAAAGAAAAATCGTCACTAAAGAAGCACTGGTCCGAAACACGCTAGGGGAGCAGACCAGTGTATTTTTCTCCAAAATTTTTCCAAACGAATTTTAAACTTCCCCTCAAAATTTTTGAAAAAAAGATAGGCGTTGATCTGTGCCCCAAGGTGCGTCGCACCTTGGGCATGCATCGACACTGTCTTGGGTTAAAATTGTGAAAATTAGTTTTTGACTTTGTTTCTCTAAAATCGAGTCGAGACCATTTTCCTAATCAATTTTTTGTGCTGATCGTAAATCTGATCTCGGATTTCCCATCAGAGCTTGGGAAGATGCGTATGCACACGATTACGTTCTAGGGATATTTTGGTAATTTTAGGGGGTGTTATGTCATCTCTCCATTGGGATCATTCGTCCTCAAATGATGAGTAACGGTAGAATAAAGGCACCAGTAGACCAAAAATCCTTTCACTCTTCACTCGAGAACTATCGAACCCTCAACTATCCATCACTTTGCTACATCTCTATCTTAGACTCAAGAATACAATCAGTACATTATTTCAAAAATGAAACTTTCAATCACGTTAAGGATAGGGGCATTACCTTCCACATCCTCGTTATTTGGCACGAATAGGTGCGGGTATTTGATCTTCATAGCTTCCTCAGCTTTCCATGTAGCTTCCTCAACAAATTGATTCCTCCATAGAACTTTGACGGAGGCTATCTCTTTATTCCTTAGCTTGCGGACTTGATGGTCAAGAATATGGACTGGAATTTCCTCATAGGACAAACTATCCATTACTCCCGTACTCTCGAGAGGGATTGCCAAAGTAGGATCTCCCAAACATTTCTTCAGCATTGAAATGTGAAACACCGGATGGATAATATCTAGCTCGGAAGGCAAGTCTAACTCATAAGCGACCTTCCCAATCCTCCTCACTATTTGATAGGGTCCGATATAGTATGGACTTAACTTTCCCTTGTTACCAAACCTCATGACACCTTTCATAGGAGAAACATTCAAGTATACCCAATCATCTACTTTGAATTCCAAGTCCCTTCTCCTCACATTAGTGTAGGAATTTTGGCGACTCTGTGCTGTCTTCAACCTTTCTATAATGACCTTCACCTTCTCCAGGGTATTGGTGGACAACATCATGCCTAGTCTATTCGGCTTCACCAACCTTGAACCACCCAATTAGTGATCTACATCTCCTGCTAGACAATGCTTCATAAGGGACCATCTGGA
>JAPFFP010000098.1:4792037-4804537 GCA_026153255.1 Solanum medicagineum
CCCCTTCTCTTTCTCAACTTCTCCCCCTCCAATTCTTCAGCATAAGTCATAAGGCGGGACAAGTCCATGTCACCTATAAACATGGCGGTACGACATTCTTCACTCACCAAGTAGGACACACCCATCACAAACTTATTCATTCTAGACCTCGATTCAGCAACCAAGTGTGGAGCATATTTACAAAGTTGGTTGAACTTGATGGCATACTCCCTCACACTCATAAACTCTTGCTTCAAATTCATGAACTCTATCATCTTGGCCTCCCTAAGCTCAAGAGGAAAGAACCAGTTGAGGAAAGTCCCCTTAAACTCCTCCCATAGAACCACATTGTTGTTCCCCTTCTCCTCCTTCCATTGTGTATACCATATTTGGGCCACCTCCTAGAGTTGGTAAGCCGCTAACTCCGCCTTCTATTCTGACCTCATACCCATGATAGCCAACACTTTGTACACCTCATCAATAAACTCTTGAGGGTCTCCGTCAACCTTAGACCCATTGAACTACAGTGGGTTCATCCTTATAATGTCCCTCACTCGAGATTCTAGAGTAGGAGCATGAGGGGCTTGGGCCCCTTGTTTGGCTTGGTTAGCCACAACTTGAGCTAGCAAAATGAGAGCATCCCGGAGCTAACCATGAGTCGGTTGTTCGTCGGGTGTGCGGACTCTTCTTCCTCTTGTTAGGCATGATCTAGCATAGCAAAGAACAATTGTTAGGAGGGGAAGCCTTACCTTAACTTCTATAGCACGACATAGAGTAAGAAGAAGGGAAACATTTCCTAAATCGACTCATAGCCTCCTACTTATAGTTATGGAGCACAACACAACCATGAATAAGACTCTAACCAATGCGGTGTATTGGATGCCGAGGACCATTAATAACCTAGTGCTCTAATACCAAGTTTGTCATGACCCAAGCCTAGGCCCTAGACATGACATGGTAATGGGGAACCCGAAGGGACCCTAATCGATCCTCTTAACATATCATTACACGTCCTTGGTCACAGAAGTAATCAATTAACAATAAAAGAGTAGAAATAAGAGAACCCGAGGCTAAGGGACACCTTTCATATCATAAAACATCATAGAGTCGAGCAACCAGGTTCATCCTTATAGTCAAGCATGCAATAAAAAGGAAAGAGAGTCTTTATATATAGCATAAGCTCAAAGACATTGTCACCAAAGTTGAGGACTCACCAACTTGTTTTGTAGAGAAATTGTACTAACCATGTGGAGGAGGAGGAGGATCAAGTGGAGCTCCAGTCCCTACATGGTGACATCATGTAGGCATAAAGTATGCGTTAGTACGTTTGAATTTACTAAGTACATTTTATGCAATGCAATAAGAGATAGGCAACATAATCGAAATGCATACTTAGGCAATGAATGAGCATATAACAATATGGCATGAATGTTCAATGCTTGTAGTAAAACATGCTTACATAGAACATTTTACATATGTAGGAAGAGATCATCATTAGTAACCAAGGCCTACCACCTCTTTGGCAAGGTGATTTGGGTACAAACTCCCCAACATAGTTGCACGGGAGTACTACATCCTAAGTGAGGCAATTAAGATACAAACCTCCCAAGATGGTTCCACATGCTACTTCCTCCCCAGTAAGGCAATCGAGGCACAAACACCCGAACATTATTACACAGGCTTACTACCTCCTGATCGAGGCAATTGAGGTACAAACCCCCCAACATGGTTGCACGGGCATACTACCTCCCGAGCGAGGCACTTGATTAACTTCCAACACTATAGATGCCATTCATGATATCAACACATATACACATCGCTTTTATCATAATAAAGTCATTAACTCATATACCATGCATTAGTCCTTCAACAACTCAAGAAACATTAACCGGACATTTTATCAAACACTTGGCGGGTGTGTGAGGCTAATATAAAATCATGCAATTCAAGAGTGAATCATGCAAGAAAACTTAATGTAAAATCACCCTCCAACACTTGGTAATACCCTCATGTAATATACATCAAAATCCTTCATTAAGTCTCAAGATTGATCTATAATTCATAGCTCAAAACATGATAAAATAGTCACAGTTTTACAAACCCCCAACATAGTTCATAGTCAAATTCATAATAGAAGACCCATAAGTAAAATCAATTTAGAAACATGTAATTTAGGTAAAAGGGAAGCTTGGGCACCATGGGTGCAAGGACCCAATGGTTGAAACCCACATACCTTGACTTTGGAGAATCCTTGATGAAGATTTGAATGGAGACTTGAAGCTTGAGTGAAATCCGTAAGATCCGGAATGAGATTTGGCACTTGAATTTTGAGGTAAAATATTTGTCTAAGTGTTTAAGAGAGTATTAGGGAATGTCGTGTATGATATGAAGGTGAAATATGGCTAAGTATGGGTATTTTCATGCATAAGAAGGCTTAGGCACATGACCCAAAAGCCTTGGACAGAGATAAAAAACTATCAACAAATACACTGCTCGGGGACAGGTCCGCGTCGCAGAGCAATCGCGGACTGCTTCTTGAATCATAAAATTGGCTAAATTCATTTTTTATTATGGGTCCTCTAAAATTCGGGTTATACACATTGTTCCACTCAATTTTTCCCCCTGAATAAGAATATGAAGTCGGATTTTTGATATCACGCATGGATTATGAGATATATAGAAATTATTACTCTGGACACTTTCGAGATACATTTTTGGGCACTTTTTGGGTTAGTTTCATCTCATGCCCAAACATACTCAAATATCTCAACTTAACATGCTCTATTTATGCATAAGAATTCATGAAAATATGTAATTTACGATTCATGTGTTCAAGGATGAAAATACATGTACAAATCTCATATTAAAATACCCATGCAAGGTAGGAGATTACCTCATGTAGTATAATAGGACCTCATGGTATGCAAGGATTTCAATATTAAAATAATAAAGTTTCTCAAATCTCAACACTTTCTCCCAAAATCTTGACTCAAGAAGATGAAGTGGCATGTGAAGAAAGGAATTTCACACTTTGGTAAGCGGTACATACCTGGGAATGAAGGGAACAATCAATCCTCACCCAATCCTTGTGCTTGAATGGCAAACCTTAGCTTCTTCCTTCTCCTCCAGTGCTCTCAAAACCTTAAAGGTGAAGAAGACTGAAAAATACCCTTAGGGTTAGACTCTATACAAGTCTAAAGCATAAAGGGTTTTGATTAAAAAGAGTAGGAAAGGACAAAATACCCCTCGGTAAAACTATTGATAGGGTCTACGAATCCCCGTATACGACTTATAGAGCAATCTATGAGTTGTAAGGCACTCTTATAGACTAGAAGTCTGAAAATCTTGAGTCACAGGAAATTGATACGAAACCTTGGTCTATGAGTCATAGTCATGTCTATGAGTCATAGTCCACCTTTCGGGAACAATGGCATTGGAAATTGGTCTCACTAGAATTCGTCACGAAACCCCTCTCTATGAGTTGTAAACTCATCTCACAATGTTGAAGGGTCTTGAAACATGAATTACTTCAATTACGTAGGAAATGTGGTCTACGAGTCATAAAACTCCCTACAACTCATAAACCTCCCTCGTAATCCTGCTTCTGCGATTTTTCTCAATTTTTTCTCAACATTATCTCAGCATCATCTATACATCTGCTCAAGTTCAGATAGAAAGGATTGGGGGGGGGGTGCTACACTATGCCAGCAACATCATCTTCGTATAATATTGCTGGAGCTTTCATTTGCATAGAAAAACCACATGATTATCAAATATGTTGAGTCATTGATCTCAACCATACACTATCTCGGTTGGGTTTATGAATGGCTATTATCTCTATATGATTAGAAAAAGTAGCAACTATTGTTTGCTTCATTGAATTCTATGATGTAGTTGTACCTCCATCTATTAATAAATAGCCTATCCGAGATTAGGCTTTAAGTGGGTCAGACAAATATCCCGCATCTGGATAAATCAATCATTTATGATTTGAATGCATTAGAATACAACAATCCCATATCAATTATTCCTTAAAGATACCTAAATATATGTTTAACACTTTTCTAATGTCTTCTTGTTAGACATGACCAGAATTTCGCCAATAAACTTACTGCAAAATAAATATCTAGTTGTGTGTTGTTGGCAAGGTACATTAGTGCCCCAATAGCACTAAGATATGGTGTTTTATCACTAAGAATCTCCTTATCCTTTTCTTGAGATCGAAATGGATCTTTATTTATATCGAGTAAGCTTACAATCATTGTAGTACTTAATGGGTGTGATTTGTCCATGTAGAATCGCTTCAAAACCTTTTGAGTGTATGCTAATTGAGGGATAAATATCCCATTAGTCAGATGTTGAATCTGTCGGCCAAGACAAAACTTTATCTTACTGAGATCTTTCATTTCAAATTCTTTCTTGAAACACTCAACAACTTTTGAAAGCTCCTTAGGAGTGCCGACAATGTTCAAGTCGCCAACATATAGATATTGTAAAAAATTCAGATCCTTACCTTCATATAAAAATACAAGAATAAATAGGATCATTTTTATACCCTTCCTTTAGTAAATATTTGCTAAGACGATTATACCGCATCTATCCTGATTGTTTCAATACATACAAGAATTTTTGAAGATTTATTGAACAAGTTTCTTTTGAATTTTTGTATGCTTCAAAAATTTTCATAATAATGTCATGGTCCAATGATCCATATAAATAGGCTATAACCACATCCATTAGATGCATTTCAATCTTTTCATGAACTGACAAACTTATTAGATACCTGAAGGTAATTGCATCTACCACAGGAGAATATGTCTCCTCATAATTAATGCCAGGCCTTTGCGAAATCCTTATGCCACAAGTTATGCTTTATATCTTATGGTTTTACCATTTTCGTTGCATTTTCATACAAATACCCATTTATAACAAACTTGAGAAACCCCTCCACGTTGCTCGAAAATACCCTATGATGCATTCTTTCTGAATATCTCAAAATCATGCAAAATTTTACAAATCCGACTTTATATTCTTGTTCGTAGGTCAAAATTATGTGGGGAGACGAGTACCTACAAGGTATATTTGCCCATTCCAAGAAATAATTTTTTCGGTGAAACTTCGCAAAACAGTAGTTGTCCCGACCAGGCAGCAACACGGAGCTAGCGCGGACTAGATCAAAAATTTTCTTTTAATTTGGGGGCAATTCGGTAATTATTCAATACCTATATATATGAAATCCCTCATTCTTCACCCGTTTTTATCCCTAAAAATTCACCAAAAATCTCTCAAATTCCTCTCTAATCTTCACAAAATCCTCCATCCATTCTCAATATTTTCAAGAAGTTTTATTGGAATTCAAGAAAACCAAGTCAAGCACCAAGTCCTCCTCAAGTTTTTCTTCAAGAAACTCCAAGATTAAGGTATGTGGGTCTTCATCTATGGGTTCTTTCACCCATGGAGCCCTAAAACTATTTTTATCAAATTTTTTGATTCTAATGAGTAATTTTGTATGGGTATTTTCTATTATCACTCCATTACATAAAATATGTTGAAAATTTGTTGGTTATTGATTTATTGATGCATCGGCTCCTCCTAATAATTGATATTGTGATATGTTTATTAAATTAAAGCTTTGTAAGCTACGACATTTTGATAGACTCTAAAATATTATGAATTTTTGAATGGTTTTCAGGACACCCAAATTGGGGGTTTTCAAGTATATTGTTGGGTTGTTTGAATGACTTATTAAATAACTTTAATTTACCCTCATGTTTCTTACTCTTGAATACTATGATTTTAAGCTTAAATACATATACCCACATGTTTTGACTAAGTTATGTGGCAAATCTCTTATGTGATGAAAGCTTATGGAAGGACATGTGATACATGAATGTTGTTGATGTTGAAGGAAAATTAAGCATAATATTAGTTCATGAAAATGTTACAAATATTAAAAATGATACGAAACCCTTTATTTGATATTATGATGTGATGGTATGATGAGCTAGTTTATGATATTCATAGCTATAAATATTTTGATACCATATGACACTATAGTGTTGAGGATTTTATGAGATGAATTTCATGTTTCCATGTCCATGTTTTTGAAAGATGATATGTACGATTGTGATGGGTTATTTAAGAATGATTTAAATTTATGATATTCATTTTATATCTTGAAGTATGATGTCTAAATAATGAGAAACGAAGGCTTATAAGACATTCTATGTTTATTCTTGACTTATGAAAAGTTTCTTATGAATGATTAAAAGGTTTCACTATATGTGTACTAGTTCATGAATGTGATAGAGGATAAGGTATATCAAGTATGATGTGAATTTGTTGAAATATTATCAAAGCCGCATGTTATTGTAAAGTCCTCCTTATGATATTATGTAATACAAGTTGTGTATGTCATGATTACCCTCATGCTTGTATGTCCAAAAGGACTAGTCTTACGAAATTTAACATGAATGAATAAAATAAATGTGAGTCTCCACCTAGTTACGATCATGAGACTATGATGGCCCATTAGTGTAGGGATATGATGATGAAGCTAGCCGATAGTAGAGGCTTAGCCAAGATTATGATGCTAGCCGATAGTAGAGGCTTAGCCATGATTATGATGCTAGTCGATAGTAGAGGCTTAGCCAAGATTATGATGCTAGCCTATAGTAGAGGCTTAGACATGATTATGATGCTAGACGATAGTAGAGGCATAGCCAAGATATAAGAGTTATCCTTATGATGATGATTAATGCTTTCAATATTTATGGGACGGGTTAGTAGAATTTCCCTCCATTGTTTTACAAGGCTTGTGGGATGGGTTAGTAGAATACCTCTCCACTAATGAATTTCATGATTCCTCCTAATGATTATACCATGAGAGTTTACATAGCACCGAGTGGACCTTGGGATGGATGCGGAAGCTCCCCGTTAGAAAAGGCATGAGACCGTTAGTAGAATCCTATTGTCCCATAACTACGCGCCACCATAGAAAATAAGAATCACCCACTAGTAGAGGTTGATTTCTAGTCCAACTGATAGTAGAGGTTGCTCAATAGAAAAGCTTTTGTGGATCCACTTAGGCATCTTAGGAGGTCGCCTGGGCAAGTGACTTCCCCCTTTCCTCCAGTGTAGGGAAAAATTGGGACTCCATGGCTTAGCTCATATGGTTTATGTCGATTAAAGGTTGGTCTCGCACATGTTCAAGTTCTCCTTATGGCTCTAAGTTGTCCCTCTTATGATGCTTAAATGGTTCCTTAATGTTATGTCCAAAAGTGATTTCAAGTTGTTATGATTCATTGTTTCACAAGTTCAAATGGTATTTCCCCTAAAGGTATATGATGATGTCTACACGTGTATAAAATGGTATCCATTATAATTACAAATGTTCCTTGCATAATAAAATAGCCTTCTATGGAAAGTTATATGTTGTTCACCAAAGAATATTAATACTTTAATTATGTAAGATATCGTGCATTTCTCACTATTTCAGGTTTATATGACCTATCATGCATTCAAGTAAGGGTAAGTTCTTTATTTTTCATTTGTATTATTCCATGTTCTATGGTAAGAGTAAAATTTCTAAATGATCACCCCCTATGTATATTCCAAGTTTATATAATTTGCTTATTCTCGATTATGTTCATCTATGCACCCTACTATGTTCTTTCTAAAGTTGTCCTTTATGTTAGCTTGATTAGGGCTTACTAATGCCTTTAGAAATGTATCCTTTTTATCACAAGACTTAGTATGAATCATTTTATTATTTATTTCCATGTTATGCATAGTATACCTACATATCAGTATATTCCAAGTACTGATGCATACTTCTATGCCTACATGATTTTACCATGTAGGGATCGGTACTCCTCAACATCCTCCATATGGCTAGCTTGGATTTATAAAGATTGTTCTTGTGGTGAGTCCTCTAGTTTGGGGACATTATCCGGTTCTATCTTATTTGAGGCTTTATTCCAATTTACCTTCTAGTTTGAGGGTGAGCCTTGAACGTGTCTTGGCCCCCATTCTCTTCATGCTTACAGGTGTTGCTGGATAATATGCTATGTACTTTAATTTGATGTTGAGATTCCATTGAAAATTATCCCTTACACCATATCCCTTATGTTATACTATTTGGCGCTATTGATAGTGATGGAAAGTGATAAAAGTCCCAAGTCCCTAAGTGCCCCCATAGCGTGAGTCATACTTACCCGCCCCTTAGACTTATTTTCTATGTGATTCATGTTTAGCCTCTTCCCTGTAGCATCTCCATAATGTGAGTCCAAAGCCCTACTTCCCTTAGAAATTATTTATTATGTGCTTATTTATCTTTTATTATTTCTACAAAACCAAGGATATGCAAATGATATGCTAAGAGGCTTGTTTGAGTTGCCTTTGGACGTCCCATTCGCCGTGTCACATCTATACCCTAGGCTTGGGTCATGACATAACTAGCTTGTCGCCTTTAGATGTTTGAACTATTGGTCCAAAAACTACCCGTTTCTCAAGTGAAACCAATTTTGTTTGTTTGCTTCCTTCCATTTTGGCTAATTATTTCTATATCTATATTCATTGACAGATCTTGGTTCCAAGTCCTTGTCTTGTAGCATGATTTCAATTACAACATTATAGGCAAAAATATTATCAACCACAATATTATTTCGGTTCCACTTTTTCTCGTCGAGACATAATTTATTGAGACTTTTTCATTCTCATTTTTTCCAGGTACTTGGACCTCCTCGGTGATGATCGACATAATTTATTGAGAATTCTTCATTCTCATTATGTTCAGGTACATGGACCTCCTCAGTGATGATCAGCATAATTTATTGAGATTTTTTCTTTCTCATTATTTTCAGGTACTTGGACCTCCTCGGTGATATCATTATTTGTTATGTCTCAAGACTCTTTTTGAGCAATCGCCTCCGTATAATCATTTTGACCATTTATTTCTTTTCTTTTTTGAGAATTTTTATCATTAGAACTAATTGGTCTTTCATGTTTTAAGTGTGGCCTAGACTCATTTGACTTGGCAAGTTGTCCTACTGGGACATCAACTCAAACTGGAGTATTAATAGCTGGGAGATGCAATTTCGAAACCCTTGAAAGGTTAGTAAATGCATTGGTAGTTGATTTACAAAACTTTGCAAATAAATCAACTTTTGAGCTACATTGATTTGTTCGAGGATCTAAATGAGATAATGACAATGGATTCCAATTTATCTCATTTTTAAATTGCTTATATTCTCCCCCTAATGTTGGGTATACTGATTCATCAAAATAATAATCAAAAACCTTGTCGTAAATAAATTTCCATCTCTAAGCTCCAAATATTTCATAATATAATGAGATTCATACCCAACATATATCCCCAAGATTCTATGGGGATCCATCTTTATTTGTTGTGATGGAGTAATTAGAACATATACCGCACAACCAAAGACCATAAGATGGGAAATATTTTTCCCCTAACAAAAATCCAACTTCAATGGGGAGATATCATGATAACTGGTTGACCTTATGCACACAAGTGTTGCTACATGAAAAATGGCATGCCCTCATATTGAAACGGGCAACCTTGTCCTCATCAACAATGATCTCGCTATCAATTGAAGACGTTTAATCAATGACTTTGCTAGACCATTTTGAGTAGGAACATGAGCAACAAGATGCTTAATTATTATCCAATAGACAAACAATAATCATTAAATGTCTAAGATATAAACTCACCAGCATTATCAAGACGAATTGTCTTTAGTACATAATCTAGAAATTATGCTCTTAACTTTATTATTTGAGCCAAAAACCTCGCAAAGGTCATATTGCAAGTTGACAATAAGCACACATGTGACCATCTTGTAGATGCATCTATCAAAATCATATAATATTTAATTGTCCGCATGTAGGGTGAATAGGCCCACATGTATCACCCTGTATCCACTCAAAAATGCAGGAGGTTTCACCCCAAGCTTAGTACGTTGCTTATAGTTTAATAACGAACTTTCCTTGAGAAAAAGCAACCAAAGAGAATTCATTTGACTTAAGAACATTTTGATTCTTCAAAGTATGCCTATGTGAATTTTCAATTATCCTATGCATCATATTATAATTGGAATGGCCTAAATAGTCATGCCAAATGATAAAATCATTAGAATCAGTAAAGCTTTTGTTTAGAATGATATGTGATTTCCCTATACCAATAATTGTATGGTACAACTTAGAAAAAAGTGCAAGTAATTTTGCATGCACAATTTTCTTCTATGAAATTTATTATAGTAATAAAAAGGTTTTCAGCCTTTCCTTCATTCTCCTTCTCAACATGATAGCCATTTTGGCGAATAACTTTAAAACTTAACATGTTTCCTTGAGACCTAATACAATATAATGTATTATCAATTAGCAGTATTGTTCTTCCAGGTAGTAGTAAGGCGCTCTTCTAGAGCCTTCAATCAATCTTGTACTATCAGATATTATATTATATTCTTTTCCCTTAGTATCGTATGAGTTGTGGCACTGTCTAAAAGACACATCTCCATTACTCATCTTGGATCCAATTGCAGACTAACAGTTTTATTTATTAAAATACATCATAAGAAGTACGAAAGAGAAAACTAACAAAACAAAATTTAAGTACTTCAACTTTAAGTAAAACAGTGAAACACAACATTATTTGTTTTTCAATTCAGTAATCAATCTTCAATTTTTATCCACAAAGAAGTCTCCAACTTCCAGATGAGTAATATAATTGAGGCCATCAAAAACATCATCTTCTAATGATAAATTTTGATAAATTATAGGCACCATCTTTCTTTTCTTTCCGTTTGAAGAAATTTTGATAAAATCTAACAAAATGTTCAGATGTTCGGTATTCATTTTCCAATGACCTTTCAGGACACATCAATGACAGAGATCACCTTTTCCTGTGGAAAGATAATTTTGAGAACTCATAATATTCTCCCTTTAATTGTGACCACCACCTCAACGATTATTATGTCATCTGTTGCCCTTGCCATGCCCCTGCACATGATCCTGACCCTAATTATTTTGTCTTATTTCAGACTAGCCTTGTGCTTCAATCAAATTTGCTTTCAGTAATGAAGTTGTTCCAATGGGACAAGCTTCACAATTTTTCATTAACATGATGTTATGTTGCTTAGCCACTAGAAGACATGAAATTATGGAAAGTAGTTAATGTCTTTTCCAATATGTCCTCATATTTTATTATTTTCCCATAAAATTTTAATTAGGATGTGATTCTAAGTAGAACAGAATTGTACTCAACTATGATTTTGAAATCTTAAAACCATAAGTGCACCTACTCATAACGAGCCCTTGGCAATATCATGGCCTTAAGGTGGTCATACCTTCCTTTTAAACCAGTCCACAATACAACTGGATCTTTCACTATCAAGTATTCAACCTTCTAGATTTCATCAAAATGATGATGAAGGAAAATCATAGACTTTGTTGTAGCCTGACTTGATGCTTTATTTCTTTCGATTATTGTATCACCAAGACCTTAATGACAAGGTGAATTTCAGCATCAAGTGCC
Organism: Solanum medicagineum; assembly: GCA_026153255.1. Lineage (NCBI taxonomy): Eukaryota > Viridiplantae > Streptophyta > Magnoliopsida > Solanales > Solanaceae > Solanum > Solanum medicagineum. The sequence goes on from JAPFFP010000098.1 coordinate 4,803,574, forward strand.
CATGACAAACAATTCTTTCCGAAAAAGTCAAAGTACCACAAATTTAAGTTTTGACAAATTCGACATGATGAAAACTATCATAAAATAATTAAGTTAAAAACATAATGTTGATTTCCCTATAATAAATGATAAATTAATATTTCAAATGATAAAATAATATATTATAAGAAAGATGCTTAAAAATAGTTACCTTTCGCTATGCCAAAAAATTCACAAAGAAAAGAACGAATGATTAGTTGACACAATAAAAGAATTGGTGAAAAGAAGAATAAATGATCATATTTTACGTTATAATCTATCAAAAGAATGTAAGAATTTTAAATTTACTTAATAAAACGTTACTCTTGTTTTAATAACCAAGTTGTCAAAATGCAAAGTGACCTTAAATCTTCTGAATAGTTGAATTTTTCTTTCTTCCGAAGTTAAGAAACTGACACTTAATAAATGTGAGTCATTTATGAAGAAGTAACTCTTACATTCCACCTATACTTATGACATATGATGTTCACATAGATATATATGACAAGAAAATACTTACTAGTATTTTAACTAACATGTCATTATATTGTATAGTATTTAATTTAAAGTAATAAGACAGTGGCATATAAATAACATAATAATCAAAATCTCAAACATATCGACTAGCATATCTAAGACAATATTATAGTAATACCTGAACCAGAAAGAAATTTGGTTAACCTTTAAGGAAAAGATAACCTCGATTTAAGTAAATCTCAACTTGTTAGAGACTTGTGCTGATAACATGTTGTGAAATATTAGTAATCTAAGGATATTAAAGAACAAAGGAAGACAAACGGAGTACAATATAGAGAATATTTTTAATCTCTTCAAGTGTGTACTTTCACAAAGGGTGCATAATCCATTTTATAGGATGTAAAAATCATCTGTTCACTACCTTTAACAAATACATTAGTAAAGCTTCATTAATTAGATACATTGTGTT
>JAPFFP010000098.1:4804637-4838139 GCA_026153255.1 Solanum medicagineum
GCCCCAAACTTTTCTATTTAAATCCAATTGAGGACTTCCGACTCCGACTTAAAACATACACTCCAATTTAAAATAAAATAGCCCCGCGAACTTACTTAATTTAAATTACGCCGTAACTTTTCCAATTGAACGAGTTACCTTGATTGAATTAATTACTGGGTCTAACACTCACACTCACAATCACAAGCACAATCTCTATCAACAATCTCAATCAAGGCTCCAGACTCAATCCCTATCTTCATTCATGCAATATTTATGAAATAATAAGTAGGGTTTATGCAATATTTCATGAAAATATTCAATTCAAGAAAACAAGTTTATGGTGATCATCTACCTATGAAAATACATATAATAAATATAAGTTCTCAAGAAAATAATCAAGAAATCATGTATATAGACTCAATAACTTTCAACTCACTTCTAAGACTATATATAGAAACATGGGAGAACAATCCCATGCTTTTAGTTTAGCCTTACATACCTGAAAAGTTGACATTACAATCAAGATTTGATGAGTACTAGTTTTCTTGGAGAAAATTCTCGATCTCGGTAGTTCCTCTAGAGAGGAAGAATTTGAAAAGACATTATATAAAGGGCTTCTCCTTGATTCTTGAATTCTTGACTTAGAATTTTAAGAGTTCTTGATGAAGAACCCTACATTTTTAAATAAGAAGAATCAAGAAATCCTTTCTTGGGATTCTTGAATTTGTCTTCTTGAGACCCTAGGTTATGATGTAAGATTCTATTAGTGATTCATGAATGAGTAAGAAAATTTAGGTTGGGTAGATTAGAATTTATGAAGAATAACTTATTTTGAGGATGAATCTTGAAATTTATTCCTAACTTGATGATTTTCTTGATGATTCTTGAGCGTTTATGTTTAGGAGTGAAGGATAGGGTTTCTAATTATGAAAAGTGACGTTTTATGCGTTTGGAGCCTTAAATAGACCTTCAAAGGTTTTAGCATAAAAGTACCCTCAAAATAAAAAGAGAAAAAATGTCATTCCTTATCCAGTAAGGGTCCGCATTTGGTCTGCGACGTGCTCCGGACGTGGACCTTCAGACAACTCTTCACTCTTTCACTAAAATGGACATAACTTTCTACTGAAAACTTTGATTAAGGGGAAATTTGATGCATTAGAAAGCTAATTCAAATATCTTTGATTTGATATATTATGGGTCACCAAAATCATTATACTTTAGGAGATATGGTCATTTGAAGTTGACCCTTCTATCAACTCATACAAAAACTTATTTGGTAGAAATTCTTTGGACTTGGCTTGATGTAAAGGATCACTTATATTGTAGAATTCACTGGAATGCCACTTAAAGAAAAATGAATCTTTTTTTAAAAAATACAAGGCATGTCTGCTTCCCAGGCATGTCATGCCTTGGACGCGCTCAACCACTGTTTTTCGTTTTTGATCAAAAATTATTTTTTGATCCGATGGTTCTAAAATTCGAATGAGATTCTACTCAATATTTTTTATGCTGATCGCAAATCTGTTCTCAAATTTTTCATTGGAGCTTGGGAAGACACGTTATGTGGACGATTTCATTCTAGTGGTATTTCAGAACTTTCACAGGGTGTTACATAAGATTTAAAATTATAATAAAATAAAGGCTTAAGTTTTCTTGCAATATTATAAGTTATCTTATCTCTCATGATATACTTTTATTTTGTGAAGATCAAAAAATTTTCAGTCTTCAATTGAAATCAAGATGAGTAATGGAGAAATGTGCCTTTTGGATTGTGCCACAACTCACACTATATTAAGCGAAAAGAAATATTTCTCTCATTTCGTTATGAAAGGAGAACAGTATTAACACAATATCTGGTAGTACAAAAATAATTAAAGGTTCTGAAAGAGCAGCCTTATTACTACCTGGGGAAACAATATTGACTGTTAATAATGCTTTATATTGTAGTAAGTCTCAAAGAAACTTGTTAAGTTTCAAGGTTATTCGGCAAAATGGCTATCATGTTGAGACTGCGAATGAAGGAAATGTTGAATACCTTTATATTACTACAATAAATGATGGAAAGACAATTGTGCATGAAAACTTACCTGCACTTTCTTCTACATTGTACCATACAAATATTGGTACAGTTGAATCACATGCCATAGTAAACAAAAGGTTTACTGACTGTAATGATTATATTATTTGGCATGATAGATTGGGGCATCCCAGTCATAATATGATACGCAGAATCATTGAGAATTCACATGGGCACACTTTGAAGAATCAAAAAAATTCTTCAATCTAAAGAATTCTCTTGTGCTGCTTGTTCCCAGGGAAAACTGATTGTTAAACCATCAGCATCTTAGGTTGGGTTTGAATCCCCTGCGTTTTTGGATCGCATACAGGGTGATATATATAGGCCAATTCACCCTTCATGTGGACTTTTAAATATTTTATGATTTTGATATATGTATTTATAAGATGGTCACATGTGTGCTTATTATCAACTCACAATATAACCTTTGCGAGGTTGTTGGCTCAAATAATAAAGCTAAAAGCACAATTTCTAGATTATGCAATAAAAATAATTCTAGATAATGTTGGTGAGTTTACATGTCAGACATTTAATGATTATTGTTTATCCATTGAAATAACAGTTGAGTATCCTGTTGCTCATGTCCATACTCAAAATGGTCTAGCAGAATCATTAATAAAACGTCTTCAATTGATAACTAGACCATTTTTGATGAGGACAAAGTTATCTGTTTCAATGCGGGGGCATGTTATTTTGCATGCAGCAACACTTGTGCGCATGAGGCCAACTAGTTATCATGATGTCTCCCCATTACAATTGGCTTTTCATCCGGAGCCAAACGTTTCCCATCTTAGGGTCTTAGGTTGTGCGGTATACGTTTCATTTGCTCAACCACAACGCACAAAGATGGGTCCCCAAAGAAGGCTGGGGATATATGTTGGGTATGAATCTCGTTCTATTATAAAATATTTGGAGCCTAGGACTAGAGATTTATTTATGGCGAGGTTTGCTAGTTGTCATTTTGATGAATCAGTATACCCAACATTAGGGGGAGAATATAAAGAATTGAAAAATGAGATAGATTGGATTTCATTATCATTATCTCATTTAGATCCTCGAACAAATCAATGTAAGCAAGAATTTGAAAAGTTGATTTATTTGCAAAGTTTTGCAAATCAACTGCCGAATGCATTTACTAATCTTTCAAGGGTTATGAAATCGCATATCCCAGTTGTTAATACTCCAGTTCAAGTTGATGTCCCAGTAGGACAAATTGTCAAAGCAAATGAGTCTAGGTCACACTTAAGACGTGGAAGACCAAATGATTCCATGGACAAAAATCCTCAAAAAAGAAAAGGAATAAATGATCATACAGAGGCAATTGCTCAAGAAGAGCCCCGAGACATAACAAATGGTGACATCACCGAGGAGATCCAAATACTTGAAAATAATAAAATGAAGAGATCTCAATAAGTTATATCTCAACAGGGAAAAATCAAAATGATGTTGTGGTCGACAATATTTTTGCTTATAATGTTGCTACTGAAATAATGCAAGATGAGGATCTTAAACCAAAATCTATCGATGAACCTAAAGTTGTCAAGCCAGTGGGGTACAAATGGATTTTTGTGAGAAAGCGAAATGAGAAAGGTGAAGTCATAAGATATAAAACACGACTTGTTGCCTAAGGATTTTCACAAAGGTCTAGCATTGATTATGAGGAGACATATTCTCCTGTGGTAGATCCAATTACCTTCAGGTACCTAATGAATTTGACAGTTCATGAAAATCTTGAAAAGCACATGATGGATATGATCACTGCCTATTTATATGGATCATTGGACCACAATATTTTTATAAAGATTCCTGAAGGATTCAAAATATGTGAAGCATACAGTGATTGTCGAGAAAATTGTTCAATAAAGCTTCAGCAATCCTTATACAGATTGAAACAATCAGGTTGAGTGTGGTACAATCGTCTTAGCGATTATTTGCTAAGGGAAGAATTTAAAAATGATCCAATTTGTCCTTGTGTATTTATGAAAAGGTTCTGATCTGAATTTGTCATAACAGTTGTATATGTTGATGATTTGAATATCATTGGAACTCCTGAAGAGCTTTCAAAGGCAGTAAAATATTTGAAAAATGAGTTTGAAATGAAAGACCTCAAAAGGACAAAATTTTATCTTGGTCTACAAATAGAACATTTTGCCAATGGAATATTTGTCCATCAATCAACATATACTGAGAATATCTTAAAGAGATTTTACATGGATAAAGTACATCCATTGAGTACTCCAATGATTGTGTTATTAATAAAGATCAATTTCGACCTCATGAAAAGGATGAAGAACTTGCTGGTGCTAAAATACCATATCTTAGTGCAATTGGTGCATTAATGTATCTTGCTAATAATTATAGGTCAAATATAGCTTTCGTTGTAAGTTTGTTAGCAAGATTTAGTTGTTCTCCAACTCGAAGACACTGGAATGGAATTAAGCATATACTGAGATATCTTCGAGGGACCACTGATATATGATTGTTTTACTCAAATGAATTTGAGTCACAATTGATTGGCTATGCGATGCAAGATATTTATTTGATCCTTATAAAGGTCGATCGCAGACAGGCTAATTATTCACAAGTGGCGATACAACTATATCATGGTGTTCAAACAAACTATGGTTGCCACTTCTTCAAATCATGCAGAAATAATAGTCATCCATGAAGCAAGTCCAGAATGCATTTGGTTAAGATCAATAACTCAACACATTTCAGAATCATGTGGTCTTCCTTTGAGAAGAAATGTTTTGACAATATTGTATGAAGACAGTGCTGCATGTTTGCGCAATTGAAGTGAGGATACATTAAAGGAGATAGAACAAAACACATTTCTCCAAAAAAAAAAATTTCACTCATGATCTTCAAATGAAAGGAGAAATAGATGTTCAACAAGTTTGTTGAAGTGATAATTTAGCAGATATATTTACCAAGGCATTGTCAACTTCCACCTTTGAGAAATTGAGATACAAGATTGGAATGCGTCACTCTTTTTTCCTTCATCAAGGTTTTTGTCCCACATGATTTTTCCTGGTAAGGTTTTTAACGACGCAGCAGACAATGCGTATTAAGAATAACTATATACATTACTCCCTCCATCTCATTTTATGTGGCACCTTTTAACTTGACACGATATTTAAGAAAAAAAAGGAAGACTTTGAAAATTTGTGGTCTAAAATCATTCTTAGGTATTTGCATGGTTGAGAATAATTTCATTAAGGGTAAAAAAGGAATTTTAAAGGTTAATTATTTTCGATTAGAGTAAGGTGACATTCTTTTTTGGACGAATCAAAAAGGAAAGAATGTCACATAAAATGAGACAGATGGAGTATTATTTTTACATGGACATTCAAGGGAAGTGTTGTAAATAAAATTAGAAGTGGATGACCATCTGTTATAACAATTGTCCAACATAATGTAACGGGTGAATAGGAAAATGAAGAAATAATTTGGGTTTAGTGCATGGTGGGTCCCACGTGTTCATGTTATTTTATAAGAATGTTTGGTTATGAATAGCCATGTAGAGAAGAATGAAGATACACACAGATAATAAACAAAGTAAAATATTTTCTCCATCTTCTCTCTTATTTCTTAAGTTTAAGATATTATGTCTCGTTAAATTTATTCTAGTTAATTCTAGATTTATTTTTATAATATGCAATAAAATGTAGAACCGACACAGGTGTCTAGTTTCTAAACCAAATGTAGGTGTTATCAGCTACTCCCTCTGTTCTCTTTTATATGTCGTCTTTACTATAAATTTATGATCCTTAATATATGTCATTTCACAATTTCAATGCATAAATTACACTCTTCTTCCTATTTTGCCCTTGATAGTTAATGATTTTGAAAAGATATACTTTTGACCAGAATTAAAAAGACAATTACTATTAAATAAAAATAACTCATAAATTTATTTTTTTCTTAATACAAATATCATCCCAAAAGGTGACATATAAAAAGAAACGGAGGAGTAAATAGTAGCTCAGCACGTTTAAGCAAACAAGAAAAGAAAGAAAAAGCAATAGAATAATTCTATTGGAAAAATAAAATAATAAACAAGTGGTAGTAGGTGGCTAAGCCTAGAAAAAATGTATTGAAGTGTCAAACAACATTTGTTTTTCCAACGCCAACGATTTATACAAGTAACTTTCCTATTTTCCTATTTAATGAGTACGTTTTCCATGGACAATCATAAATAAAATTATTATTCGAAGTAGGTAGCTAAGATTAGTTTAAAATGAATATTAAATTAGTTTTTTTATCCTCCAGTTTGAGAAGCTTCAACTGCTTGTTTCATGATTGAATTTTTTTTTATCATCGGTAATGATATATAGGAGGTTTCACTTTCCTATTTAATCAATAACTTTTATATTTATTTTTCTCCATATAAATATTTTTTAAAAAATTATTTGATATGATATATAATATAATAATTTTAAAATAATATGAAATTATTTTATATAGCATTTAATTAATAGTATTAGCTAATTCATAAATTATTAATTAATAATAAAATAAATCAGTTCATATATATAATAAAATAATTTATTCAAAACACTATGAGTTCAAAAAGTCTTACTAACTACTCCCTTGGTTTACTTTATCACTATTTGATCAATATCTTCAGATAAATTTCTTCATCATTATAGCTATTTTTCGTATTATAATTTTTAAATATTAAATTTAAAAGTGAAATAGTATATGCTTTTTATTGTTTGTCCATTTGGATCCTTGAACAAACGATGGAATCAGCAAGATTGTGGATCCACTCTTTGTTGTTCCTCAGCTTCACTATTGCTACTTTGTATGTTGTAGACACACTTATTATCTCCAGTAAACTAACCATAGACCACCAAAATATCCAGCTCAAGAAGCAGCCACAACTGCCTCTGCGTTTCCGCTCTGATGGAACCTTCAAAATCCTCCAGGTTCTGTTTCTATATTGCTTTAATTCAGCTGTTTAAAGTTGGAGATAAATAGAAGATTTTCCTTCAAAAATGTCTGCTAGTCTTTCCAGCTAAGTGATACTATTTATAGGATTGCTAATTTTGTTCCAGTTTGATGTGTTTTTAGGTTGCGGATATGCACTATGGGAATGGGATAGTGACTCGGTGTAGAGATGTGTTGGAGAGTGAGTTCAATTACTGTTCTGACCTCAATACTACTCACTTCTTGAGGAAAATGATTCACATTGAAAAGCCAGACTTGATTGTATTTACTGGTAACAACTTTGACTTCCCCTTTCTGTTATTTGAAACTGTAACCAGTATGTATGTATTGTGCCAGATCTAGGATTTTCACTAGGACGGGTATGAAAAATAGAAAATGTAGAACTTGGAATTGCAAGGTGAATTTTGAACCTACTAAACCACTAAGCCAAGCTCTACTCTTGTGTTTAGACGATTCAAATTCTATATATATCCATAAAAAAGTTAAAAAAGAAAATCACCTTATCGGTCAGGTGAACACCATGGCAATCTCCTGGATTCGCCCCTGATTTACCTTGACAATGTCGGTTGGGCTTAATTTTGTCAGACATTATGTGAAGTAAGAAACACACTTTCCTTTTCTGGGTGAGAGTTGAAACCTCTTCCTTTCTAGATGTTCAGAGGAGAAGTGATTCAATAACTGCTTTCTGCCTTTTCAAAAATGGTATGATAGAGATTGAGAATATGCTAAATCTAAATAATTTATTGTTCGTTTGTTTGCAACAAAGTTTAATGTGATAGAAAAGATAATTGCAATCACAAATAAAATATGAAAAAACATAATTTTATAATTTTATTGATAGACAATGTGGATACAAATATGTTAATTCTTTGATTCTTCTCTTCTAAGATTTCTCCTCTTATTTTCTAAGATTTCTCCATGATTTTGATCCTTAAGTCATCATATTTTGATCTATCTATGGGATATTTTGATATGCCTATTCAAGGGAATACCTTTAGGGTAGAGTAGCCTCAAAGAAACCTAAATTTTGTAGAGTCCTGTAAAATTTCAATGTCTACAAATGCCCCCTGCTTCAAGGCTTGTAGAAGGCATCATACATGATATGCCAAAACAATTAAGCATGTTCCATCTTAAACTTAAGGTAAAACGACGATGTACAAGGAGATGATTGACATCTTTACTTGCCTCCTTATACTGAAACTGTTGGTCTCTGGCACAAACTAACTGTTGTTTCCTGAGATTCTCCGTTGCCAGAATCACCTGTGTAGATGCTAACCAACTGATGAAACATGCCGTCCTTGGTACCTTTGAGATCCAAATCGAGCTATGTGAAAATGAAACCGCCTCCCTATTCAAAAGGTTTTTCATAAAAAGGCTTAACAAAGAAAGTTCTATTATTCCCCAACAGCCACTTCCGACCTTCTTGATTCATGCTATCAAGTGACTTACATTGCTTGTGAAGCAAATCTACCAATCTTTGGAACTCAATCACCTCCCAGTTATGGAAATTCCTCTTGAACCTCAAGTCCTCGAAAACCTTTCTACCTTGTATGTTCTGAATTTGTTGGAGTTACAACTCCTTTTGGCATGAGACTTTTGTATGTGTTTGGGAAATCATCTTTCAAATTGTTAACCCCACACCACTTGTGATGCCAAAACATAATTCTCTTCCTGTCTCTTACCCTGAATGAAACACTACCACTAAATTCTACCCACCGTTCATAATATTCCTTAATCAACCACAACCATGGAGCATATTGACATCTTTAGTTTTCCATCTCTCTTCAAAAGCTTGTTCCTTCTCTCTGAATCTCCATAGCCATCTCCGCAACAATGCCTTGTTGAAGATCCTTATCGCTTTAACTCCATCCCTCCTGAACACGTGGGAGACGTCAAAATATCGCGACAGATTAGGTAAAACTAGGGCATGAAATATGTATGAATGCTCGAAAATGTCGCACTTAATAAGTACTTCCATCTCACCTTTGGACAAGTGCCTTTTCTTACAACCTGATGAATCAGGTTCTAATCTGCTGTTGAGTACATTTTTTGTGGCATCCTACAGTTTCTTGATTGATTTTTATGAATACTAGAAGAAGGTACCCCTATGTTGGTATGCAGTATGCTTGCTGAAACCATGGTGAGGTCATTGGCTGTAACAATGTTTGCCTAGGATATGTTAATTTGTTTGGTTGATTAATCTTTCGTATGTTTGCTTTTTTAAGCATTGTACTTTTAGCAGTAAAAGTATGAGTTATTGCCTTTATCGAATACAAGAGAAGACGTGATTCATTCTTCACATTCCTAAAACTTTATTTGATTGATGGGCAACTGTTAGCTTTTACATTGGATCGGTTATATGTTTTAACTAAGGAACCTGTAACAGTCTACAATTCAGGCAATCAGCAATGTCAAAGGCTAGAAAGGAACGTGTAGCTTTAAACTTATGTAGGACTTGGTGAACACCTATTTGAGACCTTCTTATAATTTCACTTGTCATAAGTAAACAGAAAACGGTGTTGGACTTCGCTTCCATATCATGTTTCTTGTTTACATTTGAGTTGGAGTGTATCCTGGTGAGCATGGGCACTTCCAGACTATTGAATCGAATTTGGATCAGTTTAACTTGATCAAGGCATTAGTCTATGATCTTTGCTATTTCACTCTAGCCTTTATTCAATTGTTTAAATGGGAAGTTTGTCAAAGGTTTTTAGCAACATGGTCCTTCTTCTGTAATGAATTGTTCAAATGTGGGATTCGTTGAATATGTTATTTCCATTTAGTTTGAAGTGTTCTTCCAAGTCAATATTGTACGGAACTCTCATATCTGTCTTATGGTGGCTGTGATTTTAGAATTGTAATTTGCAAATATGTCATGTTTAATTCCAGGTGATATCTTATAAATAGGAGCTGGTATTATATTTTGTCTCTTGGTTACTTTTCTCTTGTTTTAATGTCCTGTTTCCTCACAAGCAATTGTACTCTAGAATCTGTGTAAATTAACATCTTGATAATGTAATTATGATGAGACTTCGCTTGGCAGTTCCAAAGCATCTTTGTCAGTTTCACTTTTCTTCTTCCCTTGTTCATTTTTCTCCTGTCGCTATCTTCCCCTTCTCTGTTCCTTGAACTCTTCCTTCTTTCTATTTTCCTCTGTCTCCTTCTTAATCCGTAGTTCACCCTAAACTGTAGTGTTTGTAGAAAATAATCTCTATCCATGCTGATGTTCCTGGAATGATGAATTGAGTTTACCTAGGCTACTAGCATCAGTCTTATTAACTTCAGCTTGATGAGTTGGATTTCATCTCATCATCTTGCTTTTCATTACTTATTTTGCACTTGTATATGTACTTCCCTGAACTTCTTCTGTTTCTTGTATCTCCAACTGCAATTTCATTGTCCTTATTCTTCCACACATATGTTGCTTGTGTAGGATACAAATGTTACTATTTCTAATTGGTAGTGATTGCATATCATTTGCTTTATCGTTGTCTGTTCTTCTGTACTCTCTGTAAAGCTCATTTGACTTTATTATATAGGAGATAACATATTCGGAACAAGTGCTACTGATGCTGCAGAATCTTTGTTTGAAGTTTTTGCTCCTGCTATGGAATCCGGAATTCCATGGGCAGCAGTTTTGGGGAACCATGATCAAGAATCTACTATGAATCGTGAAGAACTTATGTCTTTCATCTCCCTGATGGATTATTCAGTTTCACAAACATTTCCATCAACCAAAGTTACCTCGAATCCAATGGACCAGCAACCAATGACAAGTATTGATGGATTTGGCAACTACAATCTTGAAGTGTGGGGTGCACCTGGCTCATACTTGAGTAACAGCAGCATTCTTAACCTATATTTTCTAGATAGTGGAGATAAAGCTATTGTGAATGGAGTCCGGACTTATAACTGGATCAGGGAATCTCAACTAAGTTGGCTTCGTGGTGTTTCTAAAAGATTTCAGGTATTGTAATGACAGACAATAGCAGGAATCTTATGAATTCTCTCCCTCCCTCTCTCTCTCTCTCTCACACACACACTCTCCTTCCTGTGCACGTGACTTGGTGACTACCTGTTCAGCGTATCTGCTCTGTGTTTCCATGAATTGTTTCTTCTCCGACGAGGGGGTTTAGCCTATTCAGAGTTTATTAACATTTTGCAGGTCAATATAATCTCAGGGACAATGGAAGTTTACTGATCAATCAGTGGAGATTCCTCCGTTCCCAGTGATGCATCCTGCATTAGCATTTTTCCATATCCCAATTCCAGAAATCCGTCAAGGTCCTATTAAGGATATTGTTGGAACATACCGGGAATATGTGGCATGTTCATTAGTGAACTCTGGAGTCTTGAAAACCCTTATCTCTATGGGGGATGTTAAGGCTGTTTTTATAGGTCATGATCATACTAATGATTATTGTGGGAATTTAGAAGGTATATGGTTCTGCTATGGTGGAGGCTTTGGATATCATGGTTATGGTGTAGCTGGTTGGCCTAGAAGAGCAAGGTTAATACAGGCAGAACTTGCGAAGGGAAAGGACGCCTGGATGGGTGTGGAGAAGATCAGGACGTGGAAACGACTTGATGATGGTGTACTGACCAAGTTTGATGAGCAAGTCTTGTGGGACGTTCATTCATCAAGATGAAAGTATCAGGTACAGACTGTTCATTCTATATGATTGTATCCCTATTTCGTAACATTTCATTTTAATTGCCTTGTTTATAACCTATTTGGTCAAACTTCTAAAATCATCTTATTTTAAAAAGTGTTTTGTCATTGTTTTTTTTACAGAGAAACAATTTGTATTTGACTTATTAACTTAAAAAACACTTTCGGGTAGTAATTACTAATATTAGTGTTTGATCAAGCTTTCCGAAAGTGTTTGGAAGTGTATCTTCTGAAAAGTCTTTTTGAGGGAGAAGCTACTTCTTTCATCATCTTGAGCTTATATACTACGGGTTCAACTTAGGGGCTGATAAAGTAGGCCATGACAACATGGCTCACCCAATCAGTTTAAGTTTGGGTCGTCCATTTATTAACGCAGTTCACTTTGACCCAACCAATTCAATCCATTTAAAATCTGGCTGATATATAAAATAATTCAATAGCATATTTGGTCCCTTTTCCTCTAAAATATAACTTTCTCTGTTTCAAGATACTTGTCACAATTTTCTTTTTGAAAGTTGAATGATATATTTGACAAACATTTGAACTATATTTTCTTGACCAACATTTTAAGTTATATTTTTTCATCATATTGACATGCCAGTAATAACAACTTATAGTATTTTCCCTATAATTTTTTTAATATTTTAAATTTTTAATTCTAATACATCGAATTAATCAAATCTAATTTAATTTTGAAAATTAATCAAATTGACTTAATATTTTTTTCACGAGTATTAATTACGAGAAACCCTGACAAATTGGTTCCACTTGATTCACAAGCTTGTTGAGACAACTTATATCTATCTATCTTGATTCATATGATGCTCATCCAGCAAAAGTTATCACCGTTGAGTTGAATCGAGTCATAATTAGTTGCCTTGTTGGACGGCTGAACTCACTAGCAACCTTAGCTGGAGTTGCTTTCGTATTATTTTCTTGTGTTCAGAATGTGAGCAAAAAATATTATCCTAAAAGTATTTGTATATAATCTAGAAAAATACTATGCAAGGTGGGGTGAAGTTTGAGGTTGGGGCTACAGGGGTGCAGGTAAAGATGAGGTGTAGGTTGTGGAAAGACGCAATCAGTGAGGTCTGTTGCTTGTGAAACTTGTTTTCCCCACTTCCATCACTGAAGTTATCTATTTCGTTTTTAAGAACTTATTTTTCAAGAGAAAATATTTTTCTCCGTCGCTAAACTCATGTGAGTGTTATATTGCACAAAGCCAGTGTAGTTTCAGACAAATCGACATTCAGATGCTAAAGAACAGTTAGAATGTGTGGTTTAGGATCAGCACAAGGTTTATTCTCTCCATCTCCTATGTAATTCAGTTTGCTCTTCGTTCCCCTGATATAATGTGAATCTCTGCCTCATTCCGAAAACCAGTATAGTTTCACTCATTATTTTTTCTTGAGAAACTAATGTGATTCCTAGTTTTTGGCACCATATTTTCATCATTCTTGATATATACTAGATTAATGAGTATGTTGTGATTGTTTCTTTTCATGGCTATATCTCGATTAATCAAGCAGTTAAGATTTTTTCGCGATACTTCCTCTTTTCCTCCATTGCTGGAAGGGATCTACGAAGCGCTTAACTCCCTCTATTGTTTTCATTTGCAGGATCCACGCGATGTGGTTGATGTACACTTTTTGCAATTTTATGAGCTGGATCATGATTTGGTTGACGTGTCTAGGCGATATGGGAGATTTGTTTCATTTCTGTAAGAGTGTGTGTTGTAATGTCCAAGGTTTGCAATAGGCTAGAAATCTGTATAACCGTAGTAGTTGTTAACATTAACAAATAATTTGTACCATGTTATATGTACCACGATTTTACTCCTCCTATGGCATTTACTCACGATTTGTATGGTTTTAATCTTATGTACATGTACCCACCATGATTTGATTAAAGTTTTATGTTAAGCTTCTATGATGCTGAGAGTCTTATGGCAAGATTATGCAAACTATGGATGGATATGAATTTTTTGGAAGGACCTTTATGCATGTTATGAGAAATAAGAATATTGTGAATAACATGAAGTCCTTGTCACATCCCCAAAATACCACCTAGATGTGATTGACACTCCCCACATATTTGTCGGGAGAACTAAATATTCTTACACACTCAAACTATCCAAGCACTAAAAATATAATATATGCAACTCCAAAACTCATCAATAAACATAACAGTAGTGTAACTAGCAAACCAAAATCACATATCAATTTATGAAAGGAAAATTTCACTTAACAAAAATATCTCTAGCCCAAATCCCACAATAAAATCATGGAGCATCTAATAGAGTGAGATGAGTTTAACTGTCGGGCATACAAACCCCAAAAAGAAGAAAAACATAAACTATGCTAAATAGAGTTGCACTAGTAGCCTCCACGAACAATGCGAAGTCTCACCTCAGCAACAAAGTCTACGGAAACGAACTCGTCAGCCACAAGCCTCGCCCTCTGCAACAGTATCAGCATTGACATGCAAGTAAGGAGTGAGCTATATATAAATATAACTCAGTAAGATCCTCGACTCGCTACTCTGATACCCCTGGAACAAGAGTTATAAAATACATCTGCACAACAGATATACATAAATAATATACATAAGAATATACTTCACAATAAGCTCAGTAAGTTCAAATAAGTATTCAAAAGGGTCACAACATGTCTCAATTCAATCCCCACTCAAAACTTGTCATAAACGGCAGCGAAAGAGATCAACCCATCACCCGACAAGCCTATGCAACAAGTATAATACTCTAAAAATGTACTACGGCAGCGTGTACAAAGCCCCTAACATATTACGACAACATGGGTATGCCCCTAACATATTACGGCAGCATGTGTATATCCCTAACATATTACGGCAGCTAAGTATGCTCCTAGTAACCACATCACAGTAATAAAGAAGGGTATTCAACATCACATCACATATAACTCATGAAGATATTTGATATTCTTCTCAAAAATAGCATATCTAGGGTTTATCAAAGAAACATCAACTCTGTCAAATATATGCTTGTCCCAACACATACACCAGATAGAGAAAAATATATTTTTCAAAGCATGTTTGAAAAGCAAGCATTAAAGCTTAAAGTCTCCTTACTAATGACAAGTTCCACAACCTTGCACACGTAGAACACCCACCAAATCAACCCCTACTTGCCTCAATCTATGAAAAAATATTGATTATTGATATCAATTATGTTGGCCAAACTCAAGTCTCAATATCCCTAGTTTTCAAGTATAGGGTTAAACCCTGATACCCAAAACCTTAGACTATAAATTATAAGTAAAGGTATTATTAATCTTATTGTTAAACCTAATTGGTGAAAATTCTGGTAGATATGTTTTCAACTAACAAGAGCACACAACAACAACAAAATACTTGTGCTTTATCACCCAATTTAGTGATTCAAAGATCAAAGTGATTCTATATATGAGTTTCCCCGAATAACCTTGATAATCCGCGTGTTTTCTTCCAAAAGAAAGGGACGAAAATCTGCACTAAACTTTTTTTTTCTGCGACGACTGATTTGGAGAGAACTGGTCGCTTCTCTCTCTCTCTCTCTCTCTCTCTCTCTCTCTCTCTACGTGAGAATTAAAATAAAAGGGGTTGAACCCTCTTTTTTTAAAAATTCTTTTAATAAGAATTATTAATGGTTAAAATTATCAATTAACCCTTCATTAAAAAAATATAAGTGTTATTACATTCTCCCCAACTTAAAATAATGTTTGTCCTCGAACGAGTATAAAATCATACTTGAAGTGTCAAATAGATGAGGATAACTCTCTCGCATGTCCGCTTTAGACTACCACGTAGCCTCTGCGGTTGGATGATTACGCCATAACACTTTCACTGAAACTATCTTCTTCGACCTCAGTTGTCTCACTTGTCTATCCAGAATAGACAATGGACCCTCCTCATATGCTAAATTCTTATCAAGCTCTACATCTTCTAGGCTAATCTTATGGCTATCATCGCAAATGTACTACCGAAGCATAGACACGTGAAATACAGGATGTACAACGGATAATCTCAGAGGTAAAAGCAAGTCGGTATGCTACCAATCCAATACAATCTAAAATCTCATAAGGATCAATACATCTAGGACTTAGCTTACCTTTCCGACCAAATCTCATAACTCCTTTCATAGGATAAACTTTCAAAAAAACCTTTTCGCGCTTCATGAACTCCACGTAATGGACTTTCTTATTTGCATCTACTTTGTGATGTCCGAAGCCATTCTCGTATCACTGCAACTTTCTCTAAAGCCTGCTGAACCAAATCTGGACCTAGTAATTGTGCTTCGCTAGGTTCAAACCATCTAATTGGTGATCGACACTTTGCAACCATATAGAGCCTCATGCGGTGCCATCTCTATACTCGATTGGTAGCTATTATTATAAGCAAACTCTGCCAAAGACAATTAGTCATCCTTATGGCCACCAAAATCAATCGCGCAAGCTCTAAGCATTTTCCGTTAGTTCAGAGATAAATAGTTGTACTCAACTCAACTTGTGATCCCAACGATCTCTGGAAAGACTTCCAAAACTCAGCAATGAAATGTGCACCCCGATTTGATATTATTGAAATAGTCACTCCATGAAGCCGAACTATCTCTCGAAGATAAATGTCTGCTAACTGCTTTGCAGTATAAGTAACCTGAACTAGTATGAAATGGGTAGATTTTGTGAGTCTGTCCACAGTCACCCAAATTGAGTCGTGTTTCTTGAAAGTATTCGGCAACCCAATAACAAAGTCCATAGTAATTCTTTCCCACTTCCACTCTGGGATAATCAAGTTTTGCATTACTCCACCAAGTTTTTGATGTTCATATTTGACCTGTTGACAATTTAAACAACTAGTCACATGCTTCAAAATATCAAACTTCGTACCTTTCCACCAGTACAAACCATGCAAGTCTTGATACATCTTTGAAGCACCTGAATGGATGGAGTATCGCGAGCTATGAGCCTCTTCAAGTATTAGCCGCTTTACCTCACCGACCATGGGAATGCATAATCCACCATGTCAACGCAAAACACCCTCGCCATTGAATGACTTCACACCTCCACTATGCACTCGATCTCATAATCTAGCCAGTTAGGGATCGTCGTCTTGGCAAGCCTTGGCTTCTCCAACTAAGGATGATTGCACCACCACACCTGCAAGAAACCTGCCAGGAAATGTATGATCAATTCAAACTTCTTGATTGGCTAAAGACTGAATATCCTTAGCCATAGGTCGTTTTTCAACAGCAATCTAAGCCAAGCTGCCCATAGACTTTCTACTCAAAGCATCTGCCACCATATTCGCCTTTCTAAGATGATATAAGATAGTAAGATCACAATCTTTAAGTAGCTCCAAGCATTGTCGTTGCCTCAGATTCAGATTCCTTTGCTTGAATATGTATTGCAAACTCTTGTAATTAATATAGACTTCACACGACTCACCATAAAGGTAGTGACGCCATATCTTGAGAGCAAATATAATGGCAGCCAACTCTAAGTCATGTGTCGAATAATTATTCTCATGAATAATTAGCTGTCGAGAAGCATATGCCATCACTTTACAATTCTGCATTAATACACACCCAATCCAACTCTAGATGCATCACAATAAATGGTAAAACCACCCTCCGTTGCAGGTAAGGTCAAAATAGGAGTTGTAGTCAATATAGTCATTAATTTCTAAAAACTCTCTTCACATTCATCTGACCACTGAAAAATCACACCTTTCTGAGTTAAACGTGTCCTGGAGCAGCTATCTTTGAGAAACCCTCCACAAACTGTCTGTAACATCCAACTAGCCCCAAGAAACTGCATATCTCTATAGGAATATTAGGTCGTGGCCAATCCCGAACAACTTTTACCTTTCTTGGATCGACTTGAATCCCAGCTTGTGACACCACGTTTCCTAAAAAGGAAACAATCCAACCAAAACTCACATTTTGAGAACTTAGCATAAAACTTTTGTTCTCTATGTGTCTGCAATACAACTCTCAGATGATGTTCATGCTCAGCTTCATCTCGAGAGTAGACCAAAATATCATCAATAAATACAATTACAAACTAGTCTAAGTATGGCTTGAATACCCTGTTCATGAGGTCCATAGATGTTGCAGGTGCATTAGTCAATCCAAAAGACATCACCAAAAATTCAAAGTGCCCATACCTGGTTCGAAAGGTTGTCTTTGAGATATCTTCGGTCTTTATTCTCAATTGATGATAATCTGATATCAAATCAATTTTGGAAAAATGAGTAGCACCCTGCAACTGATTGAATATATCATCAATTTGAGGCAATGGATATTTATTCTTGATTGTTGCCTTATTCAATTGCCTGTAGTTGATGATTCTCATCGTGCCATCAATCTTTTTCACAAATAACACTGGGGCACCCCAAGGTGATACGCTGGGCCTAATGAACCCCTTATCAAGTAGCTCTTGGAGTTGTACCTTCAATTCTCTTAGCTCAGCTGGAGCCATACGATACGGAGGAACAGAGATATGTTGAGTGCTTGGCACTAAATCAATGTTGAACTCAATTTCTCTCATCGGAGGTAACCCAGGTAAGTCTTCTGGAAACACATCAACAAATTCTCGCACAATTGGAACACTATCGATAGTAACATCCTCCCCTCGAGTATCATGGACAGTAGTAATAAAACCAAAGCACCCATGATTAATCATTTGGCGTGCCTTTACATAAGATATTATCTTTCCCTGTGTTGGAGGAGCCATACCTTTCTATACTAAAGATGGTTCTCCAGGGAAATTAAAATGTACCAGCTTAGCATAACAATCAACCAAAGCATAACATGATGCTAACCAATCCATGCCCATAATTACATCAAAGTTAGATAGAGGCAACTCAAATAAAGCAACTATTGTGTCCTTGCCCTGCACAGATATAACAACAATATCTATACACTCTATCCACTAATAAGGTCTCCCCAACCGGATTCATAACCATATATGGCACATTAAGAGTCTCAACTCGTCGTTCTAAAGATATAGCAAAAGACGGGGATACATACGAATACGTAGAACCAAGATCAATAAGAGCATATGCCTCATGAGAATTAACAGTAATAATACCCATGACTACAACATTCGATCCCTCGACATCCTTTCTAGCCATAGCAAATAATCTCGGTGGTCCACCTACTCCTTGAGCAACTTGTGCACCCTATCGACCCTGTCCACGAGCACCCTATGGAGAGTCCCTAGCTAGTTGAATCTTAGCTTGAGTATCTGCCACATTTCTCTGCACTTGTGTAGTAGCTTGACTAGTACCAGATTATCCCTTAGGACAAAATTTAGCAATATGACCTCTTTCACCACAAGTAAAACAAGGACCACCAATACCAAAGCAGCAACCACTGTATTTCCTACCACAATTAGAACACCTTGGATGTTGTCTGGACTGGAAAGAACTATCACCCTTCTTCTGCATCTGTTGTTGGCCCTGTCTAGCTGGAAAACCACTCTTAGAAGATTACACCACTAAATCTGACTAAGTAGGCCTAGATTTCCCACGATGAGATCCACTCTTGCCTCCATATGGGGCACCACTGAATCCATCTATATTATGTGACTTCTTTTTTTCTAGCTTGGTTTTCTCCATCTCCCAATAGGAATCACAATAAAGATCAGTGTCAACCACATTTACATATGTACCATTTTGCATATCTCGTATCACAGGACTACGGTAATGGTGCTCTAGTCCATTCTCAAATCTCCTCACTTTCTCCCTTGGATTTGCAATAAAAAAATGGGACATACCTGGACAATTTAGTAAACTTGGCCACATACTCTATAACTGTCATATTGCCCTGATCATGGAATTGGCGTCTCATGTCATCTTGTTTGCTCAATGGCATAAAGCTGTCCTTAAACATTGTTGAAAACTCTGGCCAGGTGATAGGTGGTGACCCTGCTTCTCCAGATCTCTGAATAGAAGTCCACCATGCCTCTGCAGATCCTTGAGAACATAAAAGTGGTAAAATCCACACCACGAGTCTACTTCAACCCCAATGTAGTAAGTATTTTTTCACAATGATCAAGGAACTTCTGAGGCTCAATAGAAGCTAGTGTCGCATCAAACTCTGGTGGATTAAGGTCCATGAAATTCTTAAGATCTTTGGGTTGCCCTAAAGTTGCAGTTGGATGATCAACTTGTTGAGGGGATAAATGTGGTATCTGAGTCACACTAAAATTCAACTGAACTTGTTCTTGCATTTGTGTAGTAGTCTGAGGAGCTAGGGTTCCACCCTGATAAGTCACCAACGCCTCTAACACATTCAACAACCTCGCCACAACATATGTAGGTAAAACGACAGTAGGTGTAGCAGCTGGCACTGTCTGTGGGGCATCCTGCGCAACCTGTTCCTACACTTGCTTTGGGGCAACAGCTTGGGTCTGTCCCTCATTCGTAACTCCTGATTGAGGAGAAACAGATGCCCTAGTTCTAGCTCTAGTAGGATGAGACCTTCCCTGACTTCCAATAGAGGTAATACCATGTCCCCCACCATGTCTAATAGCTGCATTAGATCAAATAACAGAGGAAGAGCCACGTCTCTTAGCCATCCGCAAAAAATATTTAAAAGTTAAACTTCATTCAACTCAAAGCACGAATAAGGAATGAGAAAGAGAATACATTCTAAACGTTTAGTAGCCTCAAGGTCATAAGTTTGGCGCCTACATACCTATGAACAAGACACCACCAAACACTGCTCCATGACCCAAGACTTAAAGACTAGGCTTTGATACAAACTTTGTCACACCCCCAAAATACCCCCTAAATGTGACTGGCACCCGCCCACACATTTGTCGGGAGAACTAAGTATTCTTACACACTCAAACTATCAAAGAATTAAAAATATAATATGTGCAACTCCAAAACTCATCAATACTCATAACAATAGAGTAACTAGCAAACCAAAATCACATATCAATTTATGAAAGGAAAAAGTCACTTAGCAAAAACATCTCTAGCCCAAATCCCACAATAAAATCATGGAGCATCTAATAGAGTGACACGAGTTTAGCTGTCGGGCATACAAACTCCAAAAAGACGAAAACATAAACTATAACAGATAGAGCTGAAGTAGTAGCCTCCACGAAAAATGCGAAGGCTCACCACAACAACAGAGTCTACAGAAACGAACTCGTCAGCCATAAGTCTCGCCTTCACCAACAGTATCTGCATTGACATGCAAGTAAGGATTGAGCTATATGTAAATATAATCCAGTAAGATCCTCGACTCGCTACTCTAATACCCCTGGAACAAGAGTTGTAAAATACATCTACACAACGGATATACATAAATAATATACATAAGAACATATTTCATAATAAACTCAATAAGTTCAAATAAGTATTCGAAAGGGTCACAACATGTCACAATTCAATCTCCACAACTTGTCAAAACCGGCAGCAAAAGAGATTAACCTATCACCCTGACAAGTCTATGGCAGTATGTATAATACTCTAAAAATGTACTACGACAGCGTGTACAAAGCCCCTAACATATTATGGCAGCATGGGTATGCCCCTAACATATTACAACAGCTAAGTATGCCCCTAGTAACCACATTAGAGTAATAAAGAAGGGTATTCAACATTACAGTAATAAAGAATGGTATTCAACATCACACCACATATAACTCGTGAAGATATTCGATATTCTTCTCAAAAACAGCATATCTAGGGTTTATCAAAGAAGCATCAACTCTGTCAAGCATATGCTTGTCCCAACACATACACTAGATAGAGAAAAATATATTTTTCAAAGCATGTTTGAAAAGCAAGAACTAAAGCTTAAAGTCTCACTTACCTTATTAATGATAAGTTTCACAACCTTGCACGCGTAGAACACCCACCAAAACAACCCCTACTTGCCTCAATCTATGAAAAAATATTGATTATTGATATCAATTATGTTGGCCAAACTCAAGTCTCAATATCCCTAGTTTTCAAGTATAGGGTTAAACCCTGATGCCCAATACCTTAAATTATAAACTATTAGTAACGGTATTCTCAATCTTATTGTTAAACCTAATTGGTGAAAATTCTGGTAGATTTGTTTTCAACTAACAAGAGCACACAACAACAAGAAAATACTTGTGCTTTATCACCCAATTTAGTGGTTCAAATATCAAAGTGATTCTACATATGAGTTTCCCCGAATCACCTTGATAATCCCCATGTTTTCTTCCAAAAGAACGGGATAAAAATCTGCCCTAACCTTTTCTTTTTTCTGCAACGACTGATTTGAAGAGAACTGGTCGCTTCTCTCTCTCTCTCTCTCTCTCTCTCTCTCTCTCTCTCTCTCTCTCTCTCTCTCTCTCTTTTGTGCTACGTGAGAATTAAAATAAAAGGGGTTGAACCCTCTTTTTTTTTTTAAATTCTTTTAATAAGAATTATTAATGGTTAAAATTACCAATTAATCTTTCATTAAAAAAATATAAGGGTTATTACAGTACTACTCTTTGATATTATGAAGCTTTGACTTTGATGAGCTACTCTATGATATTATTATGATATTATGATACTTTGCATCATATGGCTATAAGTATGACTTGAATATTCCTTGGGATGGTGACCCAACACCTAGAGCACCTTTGTAGATACCATTTGTCCTATAATTATGTGGCCACTATAGGTTTGTGAATTATCTATTGGATCCATATAGCTCGTGTTACATGATTGACCAAAAAGGGTGGCGTTTCTGTACTACACATGTTAATTAAATACCAAAATAGGTGTTCTAGTAAGGTTGCTATCATAAGTTAACCGGAAAGGGTTGTGTTCCTGTAAGGTGTCTGTGAAGCACTTTTCGAAATGGGGAGTTCCCATAAAGTGGGTGTTTTGTTTACCTTGACAAAATAGACCACTCCTAGGCCTGTGTAGAGTGAACATCGGGAGTCCAAATAGTAGCTCGCTTGGTTTTATATGTCGATTATGGTCCCTTCCAATCTATGTATTATTGCAACACCTCTTATTTTTCACTACGATAGCCGAGGCAGTGTGCCTCCATGACTGAACCGCGTCGCACATTCAGCGAGGTTCAATGTAAATGGTGCTCCACAATTGGTCCGTGTCGTGCTTCAGGTTTGGACCGGTGCAATAATTTTCTTAATTTTCTTATTTCTCTCAAGGGCATTTAGGTAATAATCCAATAACTATATATACGGGAATACTTCAATTTTCCACCATTTTCAAACCCTAGAACACTAAAAATCCTCCTAATTCATCATCAAATCCTCTATTCAATATCAAGAATCTCAAGAACTTGCTTTGGATTTCAAGAACCCAATTCAAGCGTCAAGTCTTCTTCAAGTTTTCTTCAAGGAAGTCTAAATTTATGTATGTGGGTCTTCATCCATGGGTTCTTTCACCCATGAAGCCCAACTCTCTCTTTTATGAAATTTCATGATTTCAAAGTTAGATTTTTTATGGGTATCTTCTATTATCACTCCGATGCATGAAATATGTTGGAAATTTGTTGAATATTGGATTACTAATGCACGAGCTTCTATCAAAAAATGAGATTATATTATGTTTATGATGCTAAAACTTGTATCTATGATATCTTGAAAGTCTTGGAAAGATTATGAATTTTTGAATGGTTTTCATGATACGCAAGAAATGAGGGTTTTACTACAATGTTGGTGGGTTGCTTTGAATGATATCTAAATGATCATATTTTATTCTACTCATGTTCTCTACTCTTGATATGTACTATTTTAAGCATATGTACATATACCCACCATGTTTGACTAAATTTATATTACAAGGATTCTTATGTGGATGAAAGGTTATTACATGATTTGCAAGACAAGTGTTTCTATGGTAATTATGGGCTCCCAAGAATGTATTAAACTTATGAAAAGTTTCTATAATTTACGAGTAAATTATTGAGCCCTTATTTTATGTTTTATTCCCATGTGAATTGTGAAGCCTACTACAAGGGGTTATGACCTAAGTTGTATTCCTCACCCTTTAGTACAAGGCAAATATCTACATGAAGGGGTTATGACCTAAGCTATATTCCTCACCCTCATGTATGATTTAATATTATGCACTATCTAGTGCCTACATGAAGGGGTTATGACCTATCTAGTGCAATCTCTTTACCCTCATGTATTATCCAGTACCTACTAGAAGGGGTTATGATCTAAGCTATATTCCTCACCCTCTAGTACAAGGTTTATGATGAGCTACTCATTCCACTTTATTGTGTTAAGCAAATTATGCAAGTATGATTATTTTCACGCATGTTTTGACCTAAGCATTGATTATACATGTCATATTGAACTTATGTCTAACGATTATGATTATGCATCTCGATTATAATGGCTTATGATCCTTGTTGCATTGCACCTTGCATACTTAGTATATTCTAAGCACTAACTCATACTTTATGCTTATGTGATCTCACCATGTGAGGACCAGAGCTCTTATTCATCCTCCTTTTCCACGTGGCTAGATGGATCTTTTGAGGACTAACATTGGTAAGTCCTTCAGTTGAGGGACAATATCCACTTCACTATCACCTTTTGTTAAGACTTGTCTATGTTTGGATATTTATCTTTGGAGGGTGAGCTCGGGAGATATCTTGGCCCCCGCTCCTTTCGTATTAGAGGTGTTGTTGGACATGGTTATCTATCTATTGAGATTGACTCCCATTATGATTATGTTATTATGAAAGACTCCCCTTAGTCCTCTATTTCCCTTTAGGCTTGTTGAATGTTGATGTTGAGATGGAAGTCCCAAGTCCCGCTTCCCTTAGAATTGTTTGTCTCTTGTTGTTGTTTTATTTGGCTTCTGCAACCAAGGATGTGTATATGATATGCTAAGAGGCTTGTTTGGGATCCCTTTAGGTTCCCATTCGCCATGACATGTCTAGGCCCTAGGCTTGGGCCGTGGTATCAAAGTACTAGGTTATTAATGGTCGTTGAAAATCTAACACACCGCATCAAGTAGAGTCTTATTCATGGTTGTGAAGCGCGCCACAACTATGAATAGGAGGCTATGAGGCATTTTAGGAAATGGTTCACTTTTTCATGATCTATGTCATGCTTTAGGTTTAAAATGTAGGGTTTCTTTCCCTAATAGACGCTCTTTTGCTCTTTTTGATCATGCCGCTACCAAGTGGAAGGCCTCGGTGGGCTCGCTCACTCGAGGAGGGTCCGGTTCATCTGGCTCCCCAAGAAGGAGTGGATGCACATGTTGAATTTCGGAACACCATTACCATACTGGCCCAATTGAACCAAGGGGCCCAAGCTTCTCATGCTCCTACTCTGGCCTTAAGAGTGAGGTACTTTGCAAGGATGAACCCTCTAGAGCGTCATGGTTCCAAAATGGAAGAGGAACCCCAAGACTTTATTGATGAGGTATATAAGGTGCTTGCTATTATGGGGGTAAGTTTGGAAAAGAAGGTGAACTTATGGCCTACCAACTCAAGGGTGTTACACAAATTTGGTTGTTCAATGGAAGCTAAAGAGCGGGAATAATGACCCTATCCCATGGGAGGAATTCAAGGCTGCCTTCCTCACTCGATTCTTCCCTATTAAATTGAGGGAGGCAAAGATGATGGAATTCATGAATCTCAAAAAAGGCTCCATGAGTGTAAAGGAGTATTCCCTCAAATTTAACAACCTCTCAAAGTATGTTCCTCACTTGGTTGCCGATCTTACGGTAAGAATGAACAAGTTTGTGTTGGAGATGCCCGATTTGGTGGATGAAGAATGCCGCAATGCTATGCCTGTAGGTGACATGGACTTGTCTCGGCTCATGACCTACATTGAACAACTTGAAGGGGAGAAGCTTAGGAAGAAGAGGAGTAGGGAGTCCAAGAGGGCTCGGTTTGATGGTGGCTTTCAAGGTGTCAAGGGTGGTCGTTTCCAACAAGGTCACAAATTTCAAAGTCAAGGGTCCTCTAATGCTCCAAACAAAAGGATTGCTTATGATGGGGTACATAACCTAAGCTTACAAGGCGTAAATGGTGGGGTAAGTTTTCCAAGATGCCCACAATATGGAAGGAATCATAATGGCAAGTGCTTGAGGGATTCAAATGCTTGGTATGGGTGAGGAAGGGTAGACCAAAAGATTGTTGATTTCCCTTATGCTCAAAACAAGGGCAAGGATGGTCGTCCTCAAGGACAAGGTGTTCATGTTGATAAAAAGGGCCAAGGTCTCCAACAAAGGGGTGCTCCACATCACAATCGATTTTATGCTCTTCAAGGGAGACAACGAGTGGATGAGGTGCCTGATGTTGTTACCAAAGGTTTTTGATTATGATGCGTATGATTTACCAGATCTGGGTGTTACTCTTTCTTTCATTAGTTCTTTTGTTTCCAATAAGCCTTCATGGGTGTCCGGAATTATTTTGTGAACCCTATGAAGTGTATGCCCCCGTTGGTAAGTCCATTATTGCTAGAAGAGTCTATAGGGGTTGTCCTGTGTCTATATTGCATAAACTCTTACCTTGTGATCTTGTTGAACTTGACATGGTAGATTTTGACATTATTCTTAGGATGGATTAGTTACATGCATATCATGCTTCCATTGTTTATAGGACCCATAAAGTTAGGTTTTAATTTTTTGATGAACTCATCCTTGAGCGGGAAAGTCATAATTTGGTAGTTAAGGGTAGGTTCACTTCTTGTCTTAAGGGCCAGAAATTAATTTCTAAGGGTTGCATTTACCATCTTATAAAGGTTAGGGATTCGAAGTCTAAAGTCCCTCCTATTAAGTCAGTTCTGGTGGTCAAAGAGTTTCTTGATGTCTTTCCTGATGAGCTTCCTGGTGTTCCTTCCAAAAGGGAAATAGACTTTGGCATAGACCTCCTTCCCGATACGCAACCTATTTCTATTCCTCTTACCATATGGCCCTGGAGGAGTTAAAGTAGTTAAAGGACCAATTGAGGAATTTATTGGAGAAGAGTTTCATAAGGACTAGCAAGTCACCTTGGGGTGTACTAGTGTTGTTTGTTAGAAAGAAAGATGGCTCACTTAGAATGTGCATCGACTACTGGCAACTCAATAGGGTCACTATAAAGAACAAATATCTTCTACCAAGGATAGATAACCTATTTGATCAATTTCAAGAGGCTAGTCATTTTTCTAAGATTGATCTATGGTCTGGATACCACCAAGTGAGGGTGAGGGAGTGTGACATTTCCAAGATGACTTTTCGGGATAGGTGTGGGCACTTTGAAATTGTGGTGATATTATTTGGTTTAACTAATGCACCAACAATATTTATGGATCTCATAAATAGGGTCTTTAAACCCTACCTTGACATGTTTGTGGTAGTCTTTATAGATGACATATTGATTTACTCCCGAAGTGAAGAAGAGCATGTGAATCCTTTGAGGGTGGTCTTGCAAATTTTGAGAAAGGGGTGTTGTTTCTTAAATTTGATAAATGTGAAGTTTGGTTGAAAGAGATTGCATTCCCAGGGCATGTGGTGCGGGTGATGCAATTATGGTGGACCCTAAAAAGACGAAATTGGCCTAGGCCCTTGACTCTAACAGATATTAGGAGTTTCTTGGGCTTAGTGGGGTACTACCGGAGGCTTGTGAATGGTTTCTCTTCAATTTCTTTCGTTTGACAAAATTGACACAAAAGAAAGTAAAATTTGTTTGGACCGATGAATGTGAAAGAAGTTTTCAAACTTTGAAAGACAAGCTTATCTCTGCTCCTATTTTGGCTTTATCGGAAGGGGTAGAAGGATTTGTGGTTTATTGTGATGCCTCAAGGATTGGTTTGGGATGTGTATTGATACAAAATGGTAAGGGTATTGCATATGCTTCCCGACAACTAAAGGTATATAAGCGTAACTATCCTACCCATGATCTTGAATTAGTATTTGTGGTATTTGCTTTGAAAATATGGCGTCATTGTTTGTATGGGGTTCATGTAGGTGTATTCCCCGACCACAAGAGTCTCCAATATGTTTTCACACAAAGGGATCTTAATTTGAGACAAAGAAGCTGGTTAGAACTCCTTAAGGATTATGACATGAGTGTGCACTATCATCCCGGCAAAGCTAATGTTGTGGACGATGTTCTACATAGAGTGGTCATGGGAAGTCTAGCTCATATTGATGATGACAATAAGGAGATAGCTAGAGAAGTCCATCGGTTAGCTAGGTTAGGAGCGAGGTTGAATGAAGTTGAAAATGGAGGTGTGCTGGTTATTGATGGCTCCAAATCTTCTTTGATTGATCAAGTCCAAACAAGACCTTGACCCCACCTTACTATAATTGAAAGCTTTGGTCAAAGATAGTAAAGTAGAGATTTTCTACTAAGGGGAAGATAGTGTCCTTAGGTACCAAGGTAGGCTATGTGTGCCTAATGGTGATGGATTGAGGGATTTGATATTGAATGAGACACATAATTTGTTATGCTCTATTCATCCCAGTTCCACAAAAATGTATACAGATTTGAGGGAGGTGTATTGGTGGGGTGGTATGAAAAGAGGTATTGCCAAGTTTGTAGCCAGTATGTCACAACTTCCAACAAGTCAAAGCCGAACATCAAAGGTTGGGTGGCCTAGCTCAAGATATAAAAATTCCTACTTGGAAGTGGGAAGAGATCAACATGGATTTTCTGATTGATTTTCCAAATACTAGAAAGCACTTTGATTCTATTTGGTTTATTATTGATATAATGACAAAGTCGGCTCACTTTTTACTGGTTAAAACAACTTATGGTGCCGATGATTATGCCAAGCTATATATTCATGAGTTGGTTAGGTTGCACTGGATACTATTGTCTATTAATTCGGATCGTGGTGCTCAATTCACATCTCATTTTTGGAGATCCTTCCAAAAGGGTCTTGGTACCAAGGTCAAGCTTAGCATGACTTTTCATCGTCAAATGGATGGTCAAGCCGAGAGGACAATTCAAACTCTTGAGGATATGCTTAGGGCTTGTGTTTTGTACTTCAAGGTAGTTGGGATGAACATCTTCCACTTATTGAGTTTGCTTACAATAATAGCTACCGCTCTAGTATTGGTATGGCTCCCTTTGAAGCTTTATATGGTAGGCGTTGTAGATCCCCAGTTGGGTGATTTAATGTGGGAGAAATGGCTTTATTGGGCCCGAATTTGGTTACTGAAGCCTTGGAGAAGGTGAGGTTGATAAGGGAGAGATTGAACACGGCTCAAAGTAGGCAAAAGCCCTACTCCGATGTGAGAAGAAGAGACCTTGAATTTAATGTTGGTGATTAGATGTATTTGAAGGTCTCACCCATGAAGGGTGTGGTCTAATTTGGCAAGAAAGGGAAATTGAGCCCAAGGTTTGTGGGACCCTATAAAATTTTGAGAAGAATTGGCAAGGTTGTCTATGAATTGGAGTTGCCTACAGATAAAAGTATGGTACATCCAGTCTTCAATGTGTCTATGTTGAAGAAGTGTGTTGATGACCCAAGTACTGTAGTACCCTTTGAAGTTGTGGGTGTTGTGGAGGATAACTTGACCTATGAGGAGGTCTCAGTGGAAATATTGGATAGGCAAGTAAAAAGGCTAAGGAACAAAGATGTGGCATCTGTCAAAGTCCTTTGGAGGAATCAACAAGTCGGAAGTGTTATTTTGGAAGCCGAAACCGACATGAAGAAATGATATTTGTACCTCTTTCACTCTACTCAAGCCGAAGGTAACAAATTAAGTCTTATTTATGATTTCAAATTTTTCCCACAACACTAGTTGTGGACAGGGGTGTTCATGGTTCAGTTTGGATCGGTTATTGGTTAAAACCATAAGCAAACCAATTTAGTCGGTTTTAAAATTAAAACAAAAGCAAACTAAATTAAAAAAGTAACCGTTGATTTGGTTACTGTCGGTTTGGATCAGTTTGGTTTATTTTTTTGGTTATTTTTCAGTTTAAAAGTAATACAGTTGTTGAGGGCATACACATCTCGATAGATACAAACACCTAGTACATGAATAATTCACAAAAGGCTACTGTGGATTCAATTAAGCAACAGTAGGAGAGTTATTATTACACAAGTAAAGTAATTTAGTTAAGCAATACTAAAGTTATTATACACAAATAAAGTGATTTAGTTAATTAATACTAAAGTCATTATATACCGAAGATCAGTTCTTCATAAAAAAATATATAAATTCAACAATCAAATAACTACATGGGAAGGTGGTACAAGAAAATCATATGCCAAAATACTAACAAACTAATCTTCAAATATAAATGGTAAAGTTAAAAATTAAAATTAATTAAAATATAATAAAATATTTATATATTATTTATATATATAATTACTTGGTTCGGTTTGGTTATTTTTGTGGATTTTTTTAAGTAAAATCAAAACCAAACCAAATAGTATTAGTTTTCAAAATTTAAAAACCAAACCTAAATAAATCAAATCAAATTTTAAATTTTTTAATCGATTTGGTTCGGATTACGGTTCAATTTGGTTGTTTAACCATAATGTGAACCGCCCTAGTTGTGGATTTAGCTACTAATGCTTTGTGTAGATGCAAGAATTATAGATTGAGAAAACATACATGAACACTTACACAATAGAATTAGGAACAATCAAATCCAACTTCAATAAGAATCACAAGCTTAAAGATGAAATTCAAACACAATTGTTCTCAAAGACTCTCCAATATAATCTCACAATTTTCTCTCTGTAATTACTGTGTTCTCTGAGTACTAGGTGAAAACTTATGAAAAATAACCTAAAAACCTTATTTATAATAAGTAAAATACAAGTCCTGAACAAAATAGAAAAACTGGTCGGCACGCCATACGGAAGGATTTTACGGGCCAGATTGCATTTTACAACTCGTAATTGGGATCTCGTACTCAGCTACTAGAAATTTAGACTTCAACTCTATGACACCCCTCTATGACTCGTAAAGTAATTTACGACCCATAGAGGGGATTTCGTCTAATGAACTTCAGAAAGTCCCAATCTCGGATCCTCCAGGTACGAACCATCTTCTACAACTTGTAAAACCTTCTACGGCTCATCTGCATATTTGTAGAATAAACTCAGAAAATAGCCCCTCACTGGAATTGTTCACAAAACCATCCTACAGCCCGTAGAGGGTCTCGTATATTAGCAAAAAATCAGCAACTTCAGCACTTTCCCCCAAAATCAAGGCCAACTTGTAATCCTGCAAATATAAGCACAAAAACACATAAAACCAACTAACATCGCATTGATAACACATAAAGTTTTAAGTTGTAAGCATCAAAAGTGTTGTATTTTGGCAGCATATCAATGTCTTGGTCCCCCTTCTATTCGTATTAGAGGTGTTGTTAGATATTTGGGATATATATGTATTGAGCCTGACTCTTATTATGTTATGTAGTATGAAAGACTCCCTTAGTCCCTTATTCCCTCTTTTGTGTTGAATGTTTGTTGTGTGGATAAGATGAAAGTTCTAAGTCCCTAATTGCCCCCATAGAATGAGTTATACTTATCCGCCCCTTAGACCTTATTTGATGTATGGTCCATATTAATCTCTTCCCAACAGCATCCCCATAACACAGTTCAAAGCCCCATTTCTCCTAGAAAATTTTGTGTTATTTGCTTTAATTCTTGCTTCTGCAATCACGGATGTGCTAAGCATGATTAAGAGGATTGTTTGGAGTTCCTTCGGGTTCTCCATTCATCGTATCATGTCTAGGTATTAGTCTTGGATTGTAATATATAGAAATATTGAAATAAGTCTCAAACAATAGAAGTACAGATACAAGGTCAACACCCGAATAAATTGGAAACACATCTCATAAACATCAATCATGCCTCTACTAGTCTAGATGGGAGCATAGGACAAGCCTACTTGACCTAGCTTAAGAATTAAAATCATTACAAAAGATATAGAACTAATTTTGGATCATCTTCGAAGCATGGGGACTTACCAATTAAGTGATCGAAATTGCATTTTGACACTCAAAATCCAAGATAATCTGAAAACTCAAAATATCAAACTTTAAACCTTTAAAAACTCTTTCTTTAGCATTATTCCAACTTTTACAAGATTTTTGAAATTTGACTTTTAGACTCAACCATAAAATAAATCAATAAAACTTTCGGAATAAAGAAAAATGATATTTTTATCGAAAATACCAAAATAACCTTCGAGTGTAATTTGTTCTCTAGACCTTAGAATCTATAGTAATACTCTTAGAGGAAGGTTTTGACCTGAAACTAATGATGGAAGAAGCCTTAGTTAGAGGAGATGATAATGAAAGTGGCCAAGGATTAGATTTTGATATAATATATAGGTGGTAGGCCATTGTTTATCGATTCTTTATAATTCTTATTGTTTTTAGACCAAGAATGAGTCAAGGCATTACAAAACAAGAAAGCTTCAATTCTGTAAGATTTTCAAGGTTTGTTTCGAGGTAAGTGATAGTTTATTTTTTTTTATTTGTAACATATGTACTTGCTAACTACATTGTGGTTTGGTCTGTAGGTATATCAATAGAGAAAGACTGAATGTACCTAGAGAAATGGTTAATAGTGATTAATTGCATACAATGAACCTTTTACTTGATTGCGCAAGTTTGTAAAAATATTCATTGTAATTGTGACCATAATTGTGATTATGGTTCAGGTTTTATATTTCAACAAATAATTGGATCGATATCATGTTCCGATAAATATTTGGATCAGATGTCATGATTTGAGGTATTACTGGGTCTGGTGTCACGTTTCAATACACTAACTATTTGAGTATGGATTCCATAGGAGGACCATTGTTGATTGTTGCATTTGATATTGATATTGTGAAGCAGATATTAAGCATCATAGTTGTGTGATCCTACTAGTATACTATTATTGTGTGTACTAATATTGCATTTGCTCTTTGTTTGTTAAGTATATGGCACCTTTAGGTGGCTATTGACAGATCTCAGCTAAAAGATTTTTGAGAAACTAAGTTCAAGGGTGATCTGGTTCGTTTAGGCTTCCATGGATTCATTTATAATGTTAGTCTTTTTCGTTCAAACTCAGACATTTTAGACATTTATTAATTGTGTTTTCCTAGTTGCATTCCCTCATTTGGACTATTAGATAGATTTTTGGTATAATATTTTTCAGACCTTTGGGGTGGGGAAGGGGGGATTATTTTTCGCATTGATTTAGATTATTTTTTTTCAATTAATGATAACTCAATGTTTGATCTATAAATTTAACTTGCTTCCATAACTTAAATGACTATCTTGTGTTAATTTCCTTAGTAGGTTGTAGTAATGGTTCTCCACTGGAGGATTAAGATGGATTCCAATCATGGCGGATCTGGATCGTGACAAATTATTATATTGTATGCATAAATGTTTCCAAGAAATTATAATTTCAACACGTAATGTGGTCTTTAACATTGATATTTGAATGACTTTAGGTAAAAATAACTCTGAAGAGAATGTAAATTAAAATTCTCTATTTATTATATTACTTGGTATTTGGATAAGCATTTTGTTTCACTTTATGTGATACCATTACTATTTGGAGAATAAAAAAGATATCTTTTTTTATTATGCTCTTAACAAAAATTATTTTTTTGAATATTTAAAATTATTAATTATTTTAATCTATAACACCTTGCATTTAATTTCTAATTATGTGTAAATTTTATTAAGAAACAATGTATGAAAGTTATGATAAAATATTTGTATTATGAAATTAAATGGTTTGAACGTTATATCTTAAAACTTGCCTCGTATAAAATGGAATAAATTGAGTGTAAATGAGTATATAGTTTTTCAAGTACCTATGAAATAATAACATATTTTCTTCCTCTTACTGTTAATAATAAAAGAT